>OZ007567.1:880000-1100000 GCA_963931925.1 Onchidella celtica
GCGGGTACTCCATTGCTCGGGGAACACTGGAGGGGTCAGTCTTGTCTATAGACAATAATTTCTAATCATAGCGTCTCAACGATCGCGGATTCAGAGCGGATGCGTTGCTCATGTCTTGTCCGGCCACCATTTTCTCTAATCGGCTGTCCGTCAAAATGGCTGACGGCGCATGTCACGTGACTATCTAATACAACCCATTGTGTGCGTTTTACGGATATGCACTGTCCATTTTTGCACATGCTGTACGGATATGCGCTTCCGTAAAAAAATAAGGAGGATTTCCGTAAGGGGGGGGGGGGCTGGGAGCGACACAAAGCAAACTGGAAAACATGCTTCTTCATCGTTTCAAATCTCGAAATGTGACAAAACCATCTTTCACAGATCAAAAGAAAGGCACTCTTTAAAATTTCACGTCAATCCGAGCCGTGAGAGACGATCGATCTAGATCTAGATCTCGGTCCAGTTGAAAATCCCGTGGACTTCGGAGAACGTTCCCGGAGGTCGGCCAGATGGCCAGTTAAAAGTGATTGCAGATAAAACTATGTACTGGGTTATTGATGACCAGAGGTCATTACAGAGATAGCCACTCACTGGTACATATACGAATGAACTACCACCCGACACCGCTCTCTGCACACATGAACGTTCCACACAAGAATGTCTTACCATTGCTTTCGTAGGTCCCGGCAACTGAAGGCCCGTAACTCAACATTTCAGCTGACAATTTTCTCCCCTTTTCAGTCACTGAGCGGTGGGAGGAAGTGGCCAAACTGCACTCACTCAAAGCCGTCAGAGAACAATAACTCAATCGCCTCACCAGATTCACTCCCTTAGTAAACAATGAACATTTTTGTAACCGTCGCTTGAGCAACTTCCCGACCAGGACTAAGGCGCTATGTCGGCTTCCGGCAGCTCTTTGTGGTCGGCACACGACTGTCGTCTCGTTGGTTGTCCCAGACGCAACTCGTCTCGCAATCCGCCTCTGAATCAACCTGCCAAGTAACGCTAGAGCGTAGCGAGCATTGCGATACTTGCGTCTAGGTCGCACACTGGCTTTGCGTCTGACCAGATGTGTCCGCCTTTGTCGGTACGAAACATTTTGCCTGGCTTTGACCATTCTGTGACCAGCACTACGGACAGGATTTTGCGTATCACCCCCGATTTTTGTTGCCATCTTGTTCCATGTCTCAGGCCGCCATTGTGTGGAGGTTAGGTCGGATTGCTAAGTGTGCGTCACTAAGTGAACATATAGGTGACCGGACGTGACGTACACGCTGATGTGTAACTGAGAAAAAAGAACCCGTTTAATGATGACATCATTTTTTCCATAGTTAATTAAATTAGCTAGCCAACCCGCGCAAGATACTATTATATGGCCTTTAGCGTCTTTACAGACGGTCTTAGCAGCTAGAATATTCACTTTCACTTTGACTGACAGCTTCTCTCGTGGCTTATTCTACCAATGTTTGACCCGAGAGTGCGATGGCAGCAGGTCAGTCTTTTGGGTTCACTTTGGCGAGTGTTTTCATTTAGCCTCTGTCGTTTTGTCAGGTATGTTTCTTTTGCCTTGAAGTCTATTTTCGAGCGTGCCACTGCGCAATTTTTGTCTCCATCTGCTTCGATCATTTGCAAGGTTCTCCCATTCATTGGGGTCAATGTTGAATGCTTTCATCGTGACCTTGCAAGTGTCTTTGAATCGCAGATGTGGCCTACCTCTGGGTCGGTTGCCAGTAGCAAGTTCCCCGTAGAGAATTTGTCTGGGGATGCGATCATTTTCCATACGGTGGAGATGTCCAAGCCACCGCAGTCTTTTTTTGCCTAGGAGAGCCTGAGTTGATGGAATGTTGGCTCGGCTCAGAACTTCGATATTTGAGATCCTGTCTTGCCACTTGATCTTGAGAATTTTGCGTAGGCAGCGCAGGTGGAAGGAGTTGAGGGATCTTTCATGTTTGGAGTAGGTGGTCCATGTCTCTGAGCCATACAGCAGGGTGCTTAGGACGCAAGTTTGGTACACGAGTACCTTTGTTTTGATGGTCAGCTTGCTATTGTTCCACACCCTTTTTGAGAGTTTGCCAAAAGCTGTGGCCGCCTTTCCTATTCTGGCATTTATTTCAGTTGTTATGTCTGTGCTACCACTGATGGTTGAGCCTAGGTAGCAGAATTTTCCCACTTGCTCCAGAGGAGAGCCATTCAGCATGATTGGGTTGGGGTTTCTCAAGCCTTGTGTCAAAACTACAGTTTTTGAGACACTGATCTTTAGCATGAATTTGTCACAGGCTTTGGCAAGGCTATTGATGAGAGCCTGGAGCGTGGTTTCATCGTGGGCCACGATTGCAGCATCATCTGCGAAGAGGAGCTCTTGTAACATAATATGCTCTGTACGAGATTTTGCTTTTAGTCTGGCAACATTAAAAATGGAGCCGTCCACTCTGGTGTTAATAAGTACTCCACCTGAACATTGACCAAAGGCATTCTTGAGTAGGGCTGCAAAATATATACCAAATAAGGTAGGAGCAAGAACACATCCCTGCTTCACACCGCGCAAGATAAATCTTGCAAATTCCCGTGTACCAAACCCAAACCGCATAAATATCCAGATCTAGGCTACATTAAAACGGCATTTGGATTCAATGCAATGACTAATAAAACTTACTGTTACACTAACATTTTACCTTGAAATACACACATGTGATTTTCGACGGCTGCAAGATAAATCTTGCGAATTTTCCATATACCAAGCCCAACCATAGGCTACATCTAGATCTAGGCTACATTAAAACGGCATTTGGAATCGCGCTATTCGATGTAATGACTAATAGAACTTACCCTTACACCACAATTCCACGCAGAAATATACAGATGACTGTGATTATACTGATTTTAGACTACCACCAGTGTGTAGAGAGAGTCCCAAAATATCATAAAAACCACAGAAAAACTGTGGGGTCGCAGCAGGGCTATAAGTAAAGTCAAAATTGGGCAAATTTATTTCTCACCAGGGTTTCGCAACTTACAACCTTTTCTTTTTGCCCAATTTTGACTTTGTGTAGAGAGAGGTCAAGGACGCAATTTCCGGTCACACTTTTCGGTTCTTTCCGATGAAAATGCGTCTCTGTTTTTGCGGCTCAAAATTTTTTAATATAAATAATAGCAAGGACTGGTTTTTGGTTCATAATGAATGTGTCCACGTAACTGTTTGTCAAAACTTGATGCAGTACCCCAAGTTTCATAATTATTGATGGCGTAGTCGCGAAGTTTTAGCTGCTTAAAGGTTCGCCCTCTAGCTCAGTTATTTATAGTAAGACAAGCTAAAGCGCCCGCTCTACGAACGGTACTAGGGCATAATTAGTTTATCATAAACTGGGCAGGTCTAGATGAGGCCTTGTCAAGGGCAGGTCTAGATGAGGCCTTGTCAAGGGCAGGTCTAGATGAGGCCTTGTCAAGGGGTAAACCTGACTCCGCCTTCCTTCCCTCTCCCGACCCCCGCCTCTCCCAACCAATTTCTCCTATCCACCCCCCCCCGTTACCCTGTCCCCCCCCATCTCCCTTCTCCACCCCCCCCGTCCTCAACACCCATCCCTCTCGTCCATCTCCCCTTCCCTCCCCCTCTCTCCCTGACAGATGCTTTAATGCCAGATGTGCTCATAGTTTCCCCAAGTTTAAGCGACTTGACAAAGCTGTTACAAATTTCAAAAGGCACTGCAACAGTAGCTTCTTGAAACAACCTGAACACATTTTATACTTAGCTCAACAATCATTTCTCGCGCGCTACCCAATACACACTGACACACGCTGCTTGAGCCCAACTCTTGATCTAGATCTAGGTCACGTTAATAACGGAACTTAGATTCAATGCAAATACTAATAAACTTATTTTCACACTACGGATCCTTACAAAATGCATGGATCTGATGTTTAAAGTTGATTTTCGACCAACAATGTGTGAAAAAAGTTTTAGGAAAGGCAAAGAACGAAGATGGGGCGAAGTAGGCACCGAGTGAAAGTTTCGATCACACTTTTTAGTTATACCGGTACTCGTCAAAATGCGTCTCTGTTTTTGCGGCTCAAAATTTTTTAATGTAAATAATAGTAAAGATTGATTTTGGTTCAAAATGAATGTGTCCACGTAACTCTTCGTCAAAACTTGATGCAGTGCACCAAGTTTCATCATTTTTGATGGCGTAGTCGCGAAGTTTTAGCTGCTTACAAGTTCACCCTCTAGCTCAATTATAGTAAGACTAGATGACCTACTGGGCATTGCCCGGAATAAACAATCATGTGCCCCCCCCCCTCTCTCTCTCTCTTCATATAATAATGGAGCTTGGGCCCAACTTTGCGACCGCAAAGGCTTTTTTACTACGCAACGTAGAGAAATGAAACTTGGCACATGCATGTAAAATTTATTAAGCCTGTACGTGTCGAGCTCATTTTTTCCCGAAACTTTTTACTTTTCCCTGAAATTCAGTTATAATTATCAGTTATCAATTCATGATTGCGAATACGACGTGATAATGTACTTCCGTCAATTTCGTCATTTCCGCCTCTTACCGGAAATGTAAACTAGAGTTCACCATCCAGCCACGCCAAGAAAACTTTGATAGTGATACCGAGTATAGTGTAAATACAGATGAGGTGAGTGCCATTCATTCATACCAAGAAAACTGCGTAAATATTTAGATCATTTTTTACGAACACATGAGCCCATGTAAAATTCTCGGTGCGCACTACTGTGCACTGTGTACTACTGTAATACTATCCTATCTATCTATTGATCGCCGATTTTATGTGGATGACCCAAAGTGTCTCGACTTCAATGTCTTTGTACTGATTCCTTTCGGTCTGGAGTGGTGAGCTTTGTTTCTTACCATTCGAAGAATGGGGCAGTTACTAGTTCATATAATAAAAGTAATAAACTACAGTCTTGCTTCAGAACTCATGCGCACCAGAACACTACGCACCAACCTGAACGCTTGATACGGTTTACTTTTTATTACAAGCACGATACTATATATTACGAAACAAACATGCAAAAATACAGATGTTACATAGTATTCAACATTATTATTTATTAAAAATACATGCTTGAAGTAAACAACTTTTAATTATAGCCATCATCTTCCTTATCTCAATTGCCACCTTCCTGCCAAATTTAAGGCCTGAATGGTCAGTTAGTCATGCCAAAGGTTGCAAGTTACTGAAATATTTAATAGATAGTAAGATAAAATATTATAGTAAGAAAATGTGGCCAGAGAAAAAAAATGTATTGGGCATAGCCCGGGGTTAGGAACACACAAGAAAAATGAAAACAAAACAATCCAAAATATCTATAGATGGGGGGGGGGAGATAGATAGATAGATAGATCAAGATTGAGATTGATGGATAGACAGATAGACAAACAGAAAGACAGACAGGGACAGACAGACAGACAGATAGAGAGGGGGAGGGAGACAGGGAAAGATAGATAGATAGATAGATAGATAGATAGATAGATAGATAGATAGATAGATAGATAGATAGATAGATAGATAGATAGATAGATAGATAGATAGATGGATGGATGGATGGATGGATGGATGGATGGATGGATGGATGGATGGATGGATGGATGGATGGATGGATGGATGGATGGATGGATGGATGGATGGATGGATGGATGGATGGATGGATGGATAGATAGATAGATAGATGAAGAGAGAGAATGAGAAAGAGATAGATAGAATGATGGATGGTTAAATAGCTAGAGAGAGAGATTAAGTGGGAGAGTGAGAGAGAGAGAGACATACAGTCACAGAGAGAGAGGGGCACACAGGCACACACACACACACACACAGAGAGAGAGAGAGAGAGGAGAGAGAGAGAGAGAGAGAGAGAGAGAGAGAGAGAGAGAGAGAGAGCAAGAGGAGGCCAGAGAGCAAACAGGTAAATCTTAAGGTTTTTCTTAAATGTGTTTCGTGTCTGACAGGGAAATGTAATGGTAGAGGGTCCCAGTCCCACACTGTTGGCGCTTGATGCCGGAGCTATGTTTGTACAAATCATGGTCACTGAATGGTGCAGGCAAATGATATAAACAAGAGATTTATTATTCTTCAAATGTACAGTTTACTTTGCTACATGAAAAAACCGAAAGAAAATTAAAAGAAATCTCCAAATTCCATATCATCAGAACTTGAACAATACAATGATGTCTCTGGCTGGCGATGTCCCTGACTGGGGATGTCCCTAACTAGTGATGTCCCTGACTAGTGATGTCCCTGGCTGGGGATGTCACTGACCGGTGATGTTTTGGAGAACAAAGGGGGATCTTCACACATCATTACAATTTGGCTGTAAAACAAATTCTCAGCAACAAATTCTGTAGTATAATTTCAGTATTAGGATCAAGAGTCTGTGGCAGCTCGTGTGTAAGGTGGAGAAGTTAGTCCAGACAGACACTGCAGCCAGCAGAATTTTATCATGTAATCATGTGTCTGTCTAACACATGGTTCTCTGCATGTCCTTCAGCAACAGTCAATATCTTGTATTGAAAAGCCACGCTTCAGAGACTGGTCAGAATTTGAATTTTTCAAAAGATCCAACAGGCTTGTACGTGACTAGGATCATCCTTCGGTGTCTACCGGCTGATTTTACTTATGTCCCGGTCAGATTGTGCCGCTTACAAAGCCGATCCCAAGAGGTCAAATCCATGAGGACAATGAGACCAAAGGTCAAGGTTATAATCAAGATAGCCACGCCCCCCAGCAGGGAGGAGGATGACCTTGGATCAAGTGCCGACACCAGCTTCCGTCTGTAAATACAGGCAGTTTTGCGGGGAATCACCAAGTTGGCGTAGATCGTGGCCTTGACCTGGTGAGAAAAAAGGTCAGAAATATAAAAGTTGTTGTTCCCTTGGAGCAGAATCCTCCGCACGACCCAAACGACACGATTAAGACGAACAAACCGGGTGAGCCGCGCCAGGCATTCAATTTGCTCTGACCTGGGACGGCAGGAGTTCGTTTTGTCCTGCCCAGCCCAGATATACCCGAGCACCCAGCCCAGAGATACCCGAGCACCGAGCCCAGAGATACCGGAGCACCCAGCCCAGAGATACCGGAGCACCCAATCCAGAGATACCCGAGCACCCAGTACAGAGATACCCGAGCACCCACCCCAGAGATACAGGAGCACCCAGTCCAGAGATACCCGAGCACCCAGCCCAGAGATACAGGAGCACCCAGTCCAGAGATACCTGAGAACCCAGTCCAGAGATACCTGAGCACCCAGTCCAGAGATACCTGAGCACCCAGTCCAGAGATACCTGAGCACCCAGTCCAGAGATACCCGAGCACCCAGCCCAGAGATACAGGAGCACCCAGTCCAGAGATATCGGAGCACCCAGTCCAGAGATACCTGAGAACCCAGTCCAGAGATACCCGAGCATCCAGCCCAGAGATACAGGAGCACCCAGCCCAGAGATACAGGAGCACCCAGCCCAGAGATACAGGAGCACCCAGTCCAGAGCTACAGGAGCACCCAGTCCAGAGATACCCGAGCACCCAGCCCAGAGATACCCGAGCACCCAGCCCAGAGATACAGGAGCACCCAGCCCAGAGATACCCGAGCACCCAGCCCAGAGATACAGGAGCACTCAGCCCAGAGATACCCGAGAACCCAGTCCAGAGATACCCGAGCACCCAGTCCAGAGATACCCGAGCACCCAGTCCAGAGATTCCCGCGCACCCAGCCCAGAGATACCCGAGCACCCAGTCCAGAGATACCCGAGCACTATGCTCAGTGAACTCAATTCGGCTCGTGCAGAGTTTTCCACTCAAAGTCAACAAAGTCTAAACTTCAGGAGACAAAATTCTCCTCTTCAGCCCCTCCCACAAAACTATGCATCAAAGCAAACGTCTCCGAGGAGTAATCAGTTACTTTCTGTGACTCTAGCGACAGTCGGACATTTTTCTTTTGTTCCATGAAAGCTGCCATCAACAGGACAGATTTGCCTTAACAGCAACACGCCAAATGCACGAGTATTTAGCTCATTGATTTCCCCTCACACATCAACTCAAAACTGTCCAACCAATCTTTTTTTCCTATTCAATTTTTTTTTACAGCAGTGCCGATCTGTTGATCTCTTTCCTCCATATTTCTTTTTCTCTTTCTCACTCCTTTATCTTCCTTTCCCTCTTTCTCTCTCCCTCTCCCTTCTCCCCATTTTCCCTAGACCTCGTGTTTCTGGTCCGGAGTGAGCACTTGATGTGTGAACACAGCTGAGCTCATGGTGCCGTTAGGTCCAAAAGTGACACATTCAGTGCGGATTTCCTCGGAGCTGTTGGCTGTGACGTCTTGGCCAGATGTAGCAGTTTGAGTGGTGGATGATGGTGATGTCAAATCTTCACCTGTAAAGACAAGATGACGTCATGAGGTCAGCTGATCAGCTCAACGGTTAGCAAGTCTTACGTCATCATCAAAGGGTTAATTAGTCACCATTTTTAAGGCACTGAGAGAAATCTGTTTCGCATCGGTTTTGACTCAGGTTTGAATGTCCTTTGAATTATTTTGCCAGACAGGATTGTTTCAGTCGCACTAATGGGTGAGGTCCCACTCAACTCCATAGTGCACCCACTCAAGTCCATAGTGTACACACTCAACTCCATAGTGCACACACTCAACTCCATAGTGCACACACTCAACTCCATAGTGCACACACTCAACTCCATAGTGCACAGCTCAGGCTAAAACCTAGACAAAACAGGCTTGACTCAGTGCACTAGCCCCCCTCCCCCCGATTCAAAATACCGCCCTCCCCATGCCATCTATTGCACACATACAGACATGGCCTGACTAGATTTGCTGCCTCTAGAACTCTCTACCTGCATCATTGTGTAGCCTTGTGAGCATGAATACGTGGGTTATAGAAGATCTTAGATGCCCAAACATATACCGTGGGCTATATTTTGATCTCTCTGTCACTATATCTTGACTGCATGGAGGAACTGTTTGACTTGAGACTACACAATCTCTCATGGAATGAAGAATGCTGAATAGGAGTCCATCCACTTGTCTGTTGATCTGTCATTTGTGCAAGACGCCTTATCGGCTGTGAGTGTGTTTGCTCTGCATTCATACTGTCATTTTCAACTATTATTATAGCGGAATTTCCTTATCCTGTGTGACTGGGGTCCTCGCCAGAGATATCTTACACTAACTACATCACGGAGCCAAGATGTCGTTTGCCTGGCTAGCGAGGACAACTGGCTGCCATTTTCTCAAGCCAGGTCCCTGAGGGAGCGGCAGGCAGGCTCACACCTGGCTGTTTATATTATCATGCTATGTCGGCTGGCGTTACAAGTCACAGCTGCTTAAAAAAAAAAACCAATGTTGAAAAACTGAAACAAAAATGGTTACTAAACTTGAAATGTAATCATGATTGTAGATGAGAGCAGGCAAAGATGTAAGGGAGATTATTTAAAGCGTATGGAAAGAAAAGAAGATACTGCCTGGCACTTGAGAAGATTTCACCGTTTGCGTACATCCACGCATGGTGTACACGTGTACACCCCCCACCCCCTCCCTCCAGAAAAAAAATTATTAGATTCTACACCCCAGTCTGCCAGTTGTGCAATTACTCAGTTGGTAGAGTGCTAGCCCGGCAGGCGGAGGTCATGAGTTCCATTCTCCGCAACTCGCCAGTTAAAACCTTCAGTAATGAAAGAACATTGCTGTTAAGTATGTACTGCTGCATCAATTACAGGTTTTGTTCCTCCATTAAATTTACCATTGAACATAACTGAAATACCTGAATCTTACAATAAACTGGACCTGGGAAAATCTAGTCTGTAGACAAAGGGTTAAAATAAAAAAACATAAAAATCACCAATCTCTCATTGTCAAGAACAGATTTAATTCATAAATGTTTCCACTGACTAAATTTTTGTGAGAGAGCAGTGAGTAATTTTTACAAACGTAATTATTGTGCGAGCCAGCATAACTTGGTCTCGTAAACAATTTGTTTTGAACAGTTTTTTTTTATAATAGATAGACAGAAGGTGTGGGGAAGGATAGACGGACAGCGTAGGTGTGCATGACTGAGCACTTTTTACATCTCGTGTTTTGAACTAGGTTTAGTAGAGAGGGAAGGGGTGAGTAGGAATTAAATGTTATTGAGACGTCTGTCAACGTACAGAAAATACCGTGATCCAGAGTAAAAGCTCGGGGTTTTGAACATGTTAAGAATTTATTGCTATAAAATTACATTATATTGTATTGAGTGATTCGACCTTTGATGTCGACCCAAGGTCGTTGCGTAGGGCTGTTACTTAAAATAACTCAGTTCGGCAGCTGAGCTAGAAGTGGTTGCATCAATCACAATCCAGGAATTAGACGGTAAGCTGCAGATGCAGTCCAGTATTTAAGGCCATACAGAACTTAGTTCTGGGCCACATGTAGACAATCCATTTACGAGGTGGTCGGCGATAGTCCTCAGCCAGATGAGAGACATAGAGACGCAGTTGAGCAGTCCATTGTGAGGAGCCTGATTTAAAGCTCCAGAGCCTAAGCTACTTGGTTTGATATAAACCCACAGCGTTTACATCCAGCGCTCTCACTCCCAGTGAGGGCCGCATGGTGAGAGTCCATACTAATTTGTAATGATGAAAGTGAACCGTTCTACTTACTTTTGAAGACAGTTTCAGAGCTACCGCCAGACAACGCATGGTTGTACAAGCATTCTCCATGGCGTGTCTAGAGGAAATGTCCATATCATAACATGTCTCATTGAATTAATAGAATTTAAACTGTTATATCCGTCGCCACGTGCGCGGATTCTATTTGGCATATAACTCATATGACCTGCAAGTAGTTAGATTGAATACGTTAGTCTTTATAGAAAGCTGTAGTTTCATTAGTTAGATTCAGTTGCCTTTGAATTGATATTTATATTTATAATTATATTTGTTACATTAATTCCTGTAATTAAACTGCCCTACAGTTCTGCTAAAAATCAAAGCAATTGATTTATTTAGTTTTTAGAGTGCAAGTATTTTTTTTTGTGTGTTCGTCGATTGTGGGAGCGGACCTCGAAAGAGTGTCAGTCGAAATATCCCCATCTAACCCACATCGCGACACTCATTCTTTTTAATATTTATTCCCTCCCTGTCAAAACTATTTCAGGTGAGTGCAGTGAAACTGTTAGATCTGTCACTACAAGTAATTGATGACACAGTAGATGTCTGACCTGTGACCTCAGAGGTGGTGACGTCATGTACAGCGGGCGGCGCCGTGGCGGATGTGTGACGGTCAACAGCTGTTTCTGTGGGCTGGGGAGCAGCAGGGGGCGTGGTCGGGCTGCCAGAGGTCACGAACTCCAATGCTGCAACACAGAGCAGATCAAAGACAAAAGTAACTGCAGACATCCCCCACCCCTCATCCACCACTAGCCCTACAAAAGTGTCTGGATGTCTGTATTCACGAGTGTTTGCGTCCTTGTGGGCAAAGCTGAGCTATCCAGCAACATGCTCTCTCATACACACACACACACACAAACTTCACTGTGTTGTCATCCTGTTCTACAGACCGGGGCCATTCACAAAGTAGGGAGGCTGAAGTTTGTCCCACCCCCCCCCTTCCCACACACACACACACAACAAACTAGTTCATTGTTTCATCAGATACATAGCCTAGAGCCCATAGTGACTCACTGCTGTTCATTTCATTGTTCTACACGACCGGACAAATTTTGGCTGTTTCTTCAGTTAGGAGAGTATTGAGGAAATAAAACCTGGACAACACCAAGAGAAAAGTTACACAGCGCATGGGCAGGCAAGTCTGGAGAGTCACTCACCAATGGCCAAGTCCATCATCAAGTACTCCGCTGCACTAACTGAGCCTATGGGAAACAATGAACAGAAACGCAAGAAATCTTTAACAATGAACATGTTTACCATACCCACACCGCCCGCCCCCCTCTCCCGTCACCAAACACACACCCACACCTTCCATTCGCCGCTAGTCACGCAATCTCGCCGTTTGACATAAACTTGTCATTAGGCATCCACCAGGCAACAGTTTCATTCTCTAGCACTTGCCAAGAAACAGTTTCATTCTCTAGCACTTGCCAGGATAAAAATTTGAATTTCTCAGACTGTCACGGATTTTTATTTGCCCCAGTGTCCTAGGATGCTCAAAGAGGAATTTCTAGATCTTTCCAATTTAGTTCTGGAACAGTCTGATACCTACCGCCTCGTTCTTGAAGCGGCATCTCGCTAGGCTTTGAGGTGGTGACAAACAGAAACTGAATCTGATCATGTCTAGAGTAGACCTGGAAAAGTCCCCTGTGGTCTTTGCTCCGCTTTTGCACACGCATCCCTTGGGCATCAAATCTGTTAAGTCACAAAAACAGCGGAGATGAACAGACAGAATAATAACAAGTACCTCTGGCAATGCCATGTCCTCGCTCAGATACAAACCATCCAGGTCTAGATAGGTCAAGGTCAACTTTACAGGAGAGAGAGAGACGCCCTGTGGAGAACGGCTAAGGCCGCGTGCCTACCAAAACGGAACCGTCGCGATTTTTCACGGGTGGTGAAAGGTCTGGTCTAGTCATTTCCTGCAAGCGTGTCCGCCAAAACGGACCGGCTGTTGGGAAACAACCCGACCAGCCCATTCGTGTGTGTGATCCCTAGGCTCAGCACTGTTGAACTTGAATGAAAGGGAATGATGACGTCATGCAAGATAAAGAAGAAGTTAGCTTGTTTATGGTTATGGTTAGAAAGAAGGAGAAGGGTTAACCATAGATTCCATAAACATTGGATACATCCGATAGGTCCAGCTAGATTAACATGTGGTGAGTTCCACCATTTGTGTCCTGATATTGCTCAAGATGCTGTGAAATTTAAAGAGTACTTGAGAATGACACAATCTTCGTTTGAACTTCTTCCAAGGTAGTCTTTATTGCAGTGCTCTGGGTCACTTTTGTCATAAATAAACTTGTACTTGAATGCCTCTTCAATAAGTTTTTCATCTTCTATTTTGAATGTGACAAAGTCAAACACTTCTACTAGATGTACAACAAAATGTGTCATAGAGAGAGAGAGAGAGAGAGAGAGAGCGGGTCAGGTCATACAAAACATTCCAAGGATACAAGGTGGAAATAAAAGGCTAGGGGCTTTTAAATTTTTTTTAAATAAACCGATACACGAAACAAGGGAGCGGGTCAGGCCATTAGGTCAAAACACACAAGACGGGAATGAAAAGATGTAGGCATTAATTTTATTCTCAGTAAAACGATAACTACGCACTTAAACCAGGTGGTTTGCGCGTAGACTTTGCTAATTCTGAGGTGCTGATTACGGATATGACCGCGGACAGAAACCGTCGCCGAGACAGGCTGCATGAGAACATGGGCTTGAGGTCAAATGGGCGGCGTTTTGTCCAGCCACTCACACGTGATCTAGGTTTGGCCGGGGTTTGAGTTTGAGTTTGGAGACAGCAGGTAGTTACGCTAACGGTGACGTCACACTGGGCTGGGAAGTAGCAGCAAGGGGGGGGGGGAGACGGGTTAATACGCAATGATAGGACAGAAGGAGAGGACACCTGTAGAGCCCGCCAACCCCCCCCCCCCCCCCCACAGAGACTAGAATCAAACAATACAAGAACACAATCACACATAATATATACAAACAAACAAAGACACAAGCAAACGCCACAAAATTATGGTCCATTATAAAGTAGGAACTTGCTGTTGCTAGGGGACCGTACTATTGAATACAGTAAACCTGGCTCTAAGAGACAAGTATTCCACCAGTACATTAGTCCAACCATTACCTATGCTTGCCAAACATGGTCCATTACAAAACAACTTACCAACAAATTAAGAACTACCCAGAGGCCAATGGATTTAAGAATGCTTAACATCAGACTACAAGACAAAATTCCCCAGGCTGAAATACGCAAACAAACAAAACTGACGGACATAGTAAAATTCATGTTACAACAGAAGTGGAATTGGGCCGGACATTTGGGAAGGATGAATGGCGATAGATGGACAAAACGCTGCACTAAATGTCACAACCACGGACAGGAAAGAGAACACGAGGACGACCAGGAAGAAGAAGATGGCAGGATGATATTAAAAAGAGAGGCGGGAACACCATGGATGAGTAAAACATCTGACAGAAAGGAATGGAAGACATTGTCGGAGGGCTACATTCTGCAGTGGGTGGACGATGCCAGAGGTGAAAGGTGAAAAGCTAAGCCAAACCTGACTAGTGAATACAACTCAAAAACTAAGGCATCACACTGGCAGAGACAGCTTGTAGGCCAAAGGTTACTGCCTGGAGATGATGGCGTGCGACTTTGGTACTCACAGACAATCGTAGTTGGCAAGAAGGGCCTCAAACGGATTCTGGCGCAAGTTTTCCTTATGAAACCACGAGCTGTCACGGCCATCGCTGTTGGAGACATCAAATTCCAAGGTCAGCAGGGGCAGCAAGTCTTTGTCTAACAAGCGCAGCACCACCTGTGGGGGTGCGGGTGGTGGTGGGGGGGGGGTGGTTGGGGGGGGGGGAGAAGGAGACAAAAATGGGCAGGTAAACATGGTCTGTCTAGAACAGGTGTGAGAATCTCAATGTCTGACACGAACTCAAACGAAGAATGATGTTCTCTTGTCTGAATTATACCATCTAAATCTCTCTATAAAAAAACAGCAAGGAAAAAAAATTCACTGCTGCGAGGAAAAAATGCCCAAACCTGAAAAAATTACATGTAAAAGATAGTTCTTTTTGCTACAATGTCTATTCCTTTGACATGAAAGCGAAGTATCGTAATTTTGTAATAAATGAAAATAGGCCTAAAAACACGTGCACAGTTGAATTCAGGATCAATATTTAGCTCAAGAGTGAAAGGTGTATCCCTGGCCCTACCGTGAATCGCACAATAATGTGTTCTCACAACTCCAGATGACAACTCTCTTTTGCCCAATATTCTACACACTCTATGCAAAAATTTCATTTTTTCTGTTCTACCGATGAAGGAAAAGTACGATCTTTCAAATATTTGCCGTTAAAAACGTAATCAGATAAGCAATGCATTTGAAGAAATTTGTTTTCTCCCTCTTGTAAATCTGTCCCTTGCACTTGTGCAGTTTCATATGTGGTTACATAACTTTGCCACCAATAGGTTTATCAGTTTTCTGCTGAAGCCTTGGGAAACGGGGAGGGGGGGGGGCATTTAGGTCGTTTCAGTGAAAAGATCTGACCAAATGCTATGCCACACACCAATTTGCGATGCGCAGCATGTCTACTGGAAAGAAACCTCTTAACGAGGACAGGGTGAAGCCCTGTACGAAAGGCAGGTAATACAGTCTGCAGTGTACGTAGCTGTTGTGATCTTCTGCGAAAAAATATGGCAGCAATCAAATGAAAAGGTCAGTCATCTTCCCTCCCCCCCGCCCCCTTTTCTGCCGGTACAAAAACAGTCATGACGGACAGTCACTGCGAAACCGTTTGTCCACCATTGCGTCGTTCGTTGACTTCACAGTTTCCTCTTCACGCATGTCTAGGGTCCACCATCTTGCGAATTTAGTGAATTTGGTGGTGAATGCTGATCTCAAGAGGTCTTTGACGACTGATCTCAGTGTCCAGCTCGCCGCAGGCTGGTCAGTTAATTTACCGCCCTCCTGTCAGCTGGAATTGTACTGTACCTCATTCAATATTTCCCAAGATCGAACAGTATCGGGTGCAGGATCATCGGTATTCGTTATATTGTGACGTCACAAGATAGAACATCAAAGGATCGCTAGTGTTGCAGTACCGTGGGTACCTAGGATCGGTGCTTACGAAGGCATTGTTACTGATGCTAGTGAAACATTTTGGCTTCTCATAAAAAAAAACTCGACTGGCATCATTTGGCAACAAACTGAACCGAGATCAGTAACTATCTGACAACCTAATTCAGCAATAAAATTTTCCATACGTCCAATCACTAGGCTCAGATAGCCTTACATAGAAGCCACACTCGAACTATATTACGTCAATTTGAGAACAATTTGTTGTTAAGAGGTAACAATAGCACAGAGAGCATCCAAAAGGAAAATTTTTGGTAACAGATTGGTAAAACTACAGAAATTTATTACAATGGTATTGGTTGTTCTTAGTACTCAGAATGGCGGAGCAGGAGAAATGAGTGCTATAATTCTTGTATACAAAAAATGTTAGCACATTTGGAAATTCTAAATTTATATTTTTGGGGGAATAATGTTACAATTAGCAAATTAAAAAATGTTTGTAGCATCTTGCTAAGACATCTGTGGTAAAAACAATTAGATAGTACCATATTAGTCACTATAAACATGGATCCGAAATGATTTATTCGAAATTTTCAGATTTTTTGATGTGTACAGAGTTCTTGACCCATGATATGCAGAATAATGAACAAATAATATATTTGAAGCTTTCAATTCCTGGCCTGTCTATCTGAGAGTAAGTGTGTAGAGTATCAAAGTTTTTGGTAGAAAACCAAGAAAGTAATGAATATTTTCTTACCCCACCCCCGTTAAAATTGAGCTATATCATTTAAATAGAATTGAGGACAAAATCGCGTCTACATACGAAATGCCACCCTTTAGCCAAATATATCCGGCAGTTTCTTACGCCCAGGGGATCACTTTAAATGAAAATACAGTAAACAAGAGTATATGTTTTAGTGCAAGGTTCAACGCTTATTTGAAGAGCTAGAGCAAGTTGGCCCCCCTACTAATTGAGAACACACATACAAAGTTTCATACTTGATAGTCTTAGAACTCAATCTCATCATTCAAACCAGTCCTAACCGGAAGTTGTTTTGTGAGTGTGATACAGTCTATACCGGAACCAATCTTAGTTACATTAATTTGCCAAAAAAAAAAAAATAGATCGAACGCCAATGTGTCGCAACCTAGGAACGAATACAAACGTTCTGCGAGTTATTCATTTTTTTTATTTATTTGTATTTTCTGTGCCGGGGACACGACGACAGTTTATACTAAGCGCTGTATAAAATCTGAGGGCCACTGAATCAGCATTAACGGAGGAGTAGCGAAAGGCGCGCTGCAATTGTCGTAAGGTTTCACTTTTATTAGTATAGATTCTCGAAGTGTTTATCCGTCGATAATGACGGATAAAATTTTCCCCAGGATTTTTTTTATCCGTCAACATAAATTCTGTATTTGCGAGTCATCTCCCCTGATTTGAACCCTTTCTCCGTCTTCTTCCCTTGTTCCGTACGAGTGTACATCCCGACGCGATCAATGTTCATATTGGGCGAGTGTTGAAAACTATAATAATTATTATATATTGTATTGAAATTGGAGAGACTTGGAATTTTTTTTATTTAAGGGATACACGAAGGTTCAGGTCTAATCCTTTGATATGGGTTTCTTGGTTCGGTCATGCTTATTAGTAAGACTTTTCTCACAATTACTCAGGGTTCTCAGTAGCGTAGTTGTTAGCATCTGTCAGTCAAGCGGCAGTGGTTCGATTCTCAGAACGGCAGATTTTTTTTTTCCACAAGTCTTTTTATTAGGCATCAATCTTTTTTTTTTTTTTTAAATCCAAGAACAATAACGGAAGAAATCCATTTTTTTTTTTGGGTATCTACCTGTCAATCGGGGATACAGTGGTTCGATTCTCAGCAGGGTAGGTTTTTTTTTTTCTTTCTTATAAAAGTCCTTTTGTCAGTAATCAATCTATTTGGTAATTTTTTTTAATCCAATAACATTAGGAATAAATCCAGTTTGCTTGTTTGTTTGTTGTTGTTTGACATTAGTCAATAGTGCCGATAGTGTTGCCGGATAAACCCAAGTATCCGCCGATAATGTTGACGGATAAACCTGGGCAGTATCCGCCGATAATGTTGACGGATAAACCCAAGTATCCGCCGATAATGTTGACGGATAAACCTGGGCAGTATCCGCCGATAATGTTGACGGATAAACCTGGGCAGTATCCGTCGATAATGTTGACGGATAAACCTGGGCAGTATCCGTCGATAATGTTGAAGGATAAGGGCAGCCATAGATTATTCATACAGGGGCGAGGGCTGTCTCTTTGCCTATTTCCCAACTCAATTATACACACACTGAATCATTCACATAGGATCGAACCCAGGATCTCTGTTACTCGGGGCCCCCTCAAACCATTTCAGAGGCGGCAGTTCCATTATCAAGCTTTGGGGGAGGGTGGGGGGGGGGGGGAGGAGGCATTCTTACCCTCGCGACCTTGAGCTGTCCACTGACCGTCCAGGCGTCCAGCAATGAGCTGCGGTAATAGCCCTGCAGTGAGAGACAGGTCTGTGTGGTGCTGTGGTCAGTGGTGGCTGCTGTTGACCAGGTCTGGTCAGGGTTATGGTAAAGGTCAAAGATGGTCATGTTCTGATTGGCTCTGACTGCCAGGACCGTTAGCTGGATACGGTCTGTACCTGGGCAGGAACAGGCGACAGAATGGGGTAGGGGGGGGGGGGAGGGGAGGAAGATAAAAAGTATGTCAAAATTCCAGATTTTCTGTTCAATAGACGGTTAACCAGATTGACCATTTCACTATTTCACAGTTGACTGAGCCGGGAGAATTGACAAGAAGAACCAGACACTTCTGTTGTCATGTTTTCAGTATTCAGTCACACGCGAGGCACGTGAGAGTTATAGTGCATGTCCTTGGCCTATAATATTATAGATGACCTTCAATCCATAGTTTGAAAAATTCAAGTCAAGTACTTTCAGGTTTTTTGTTTTTGGATTAACATCACAAATGAATCATTTAGTAAGTAACAATTTGCTCGTAACGAGAGTAATTCTACCGGTATTACAAAACACGACTGACCAACTGCGGGATCGGGTGGCAGCACGTGAAGAAAGGAAGAGTTAACCCAGGCCGGACCCAGCAGTTTGATCATCAATCAGACAGCCACAGCTGGGTGGGCGATTCCAGTGCCGTTTGTTCTATTCTTGAAATGACTTTCAGTTTGTGCCACATCATCCCTGCACAGTTGTTTTTTTTTTTGGTAAGGAAAGATAAAAAAAAAAAAAAAGGAACTTTTCCTAACTACAGCACTTCGTTACTTTTTCACAGAACAATCCGTTTCCGCCCGAATAACCTTATAGTCTGGCCAATTCCAAGACATGATTGTGAGTAAATTTACTTACTTTCAAGTGTATCCCGGTCAGTCGATGCAGAAATAACTGCCATCCAAACAAACAGTTGCAGTTTCTTCATGACGATGGCGGCTGGTGATGTGGACGCAGTACTTTTGGCAAATGGCGTCAAGGGACGCAAGAACATTTTCGACCTTTTGCAGAAATTATTTCCCGGATATAAAATTCAGAGATCAACAAATCCTCACACCCTCAGCGGTGTCTCAGCGAGCTGGCAAAGCTGTCTCACGGAGCGGTAGTTGATTGGTCAGCTGAGGTCACGTGAGATCTCCATGACTACAAGTAATGTAAAATCATGTTCATATTACACAACGGGCAGCCCCCCAGTCCCACAGTCTGATACTCCAACTTCTCTTCACCACCGTTCTTTCTCTGAGTCTGTCTGTCTGTCTGTGTGTCCCTCTGTCTCTCTCTTTCTCCGACACTCCCGTTTTCTCTTTCTCCCTCTCTCTCTCTCTCTCACACACACACCACATAAAAACGATAGCTCACCACTGCACATCCACACAACATTGATCAGTTACCCAGAACAATCAAGGACATTCGTCTCTCATTTACTAATGGACTCAGTTGACAGTTTTGACACCCCGGGCCATTGTGTGAGAACCGCCCTTGTCGCTCTGGTCAACTCCTAACAAAACAATGGAAATGGAAAACGGCGTCACTGCCGACGCACTGAAGGTTTGGCGTCACTGCCGACGCACTGAAGGTTTGGCGTCACTGCCGACGCACTGAAGGTTTGGCGTCACTGCCGACGCACTGAAGGTTTGGCGTCACTGCCGCCTGCCACAAAACGACTTCTTGGAGAACCTGGGTTGCCTCCCTTCTCTGTCTTGGATTCAACTAGAACATCAAAGGAAAATCCACATCAAAACTGCGGTACTTTCTAAAGACCGAACAATAAAAGGAATCATTTTTTTTGTCATTTTTATTTCTTTCACTGACAAAACTGCAGTTTCTTCCAGGTACAGCATACTCTTATGACACATCCATTCACTGATGACACATCCATTCACTGATGACACATCCAAACAGAGGAAATATCATGGTCACCATTCATCACCGTTATTATCACATTTAGAACAGTCAGAGATGAGGCAAAGAGAACACCACCAGCAATGATAAATAAAAGAAAGATGGCGACCAACAGAAAACGCCAACTTTGTCATCATCACCATCATCATTATTATTATCCTCCTCCTCCTCCTCCTCCTCATCATCATCATCATTATCCTCCTCCTCCTCATCATCACCATCATCATCATTATTATCCTCCTCCTCCTCCTCCTCCTCCTCCTCATCATCATCATTATCCTCCTCCTCCTCATCATCACCATCATCATCATTATTATCCTCCTCCTCCTCCTCCTCCTCCTCCTCATCATCATCATTATCCTCCTCCTCCTCATCATCACCATCATCATCATTATTATCCTCCTCCTCCTCCTCCTCATCATCATTATTATCCTCCTCCTCCTCCTCCTCATCATCACCATCATCATCATTATTATTGTCCTCCTCCTCCTCCTCCTCCTCCTCATCATCATCATTATCCTCCTCCTCCTCATCATCACCATCATCATCATCATTATCCTCCTCCTCCTCCTCCTCATCATCATCATCATTATCCTCCTCCTCCTCCTCATCATCATCATCATCATTATTATCCTCCTCCTCCTCCTCCTCATCATCATCATCATCATCATCATCATTATTATCCTCCTCCTCCTCCTCCTCATCATCATCATTATCCTCCTCCTCCTCCTCCTCCTCATCATCATCATTATTATCCTCCTCCTCGTCCTCCTCATCATCACCATCATCATCATTATCCTCCTCCTCCTCCTCATCATCATCATTATCCTCCTCCTCCTCCTCATCATCATCATCATCATCATTATCCTCCTCCTCCTCCTCCTCATCATCATCATCATCATTATCCTCCTCCTCCTCCTCCTCCTCCTCATCACCATCATCATCATTATCCTCCTCCTCCTCCTCCTCATCATCATCATCATCATTATCCTCATCATGATCATCGACATCATAAACAAGACCAACAAGACGTGCGTATCAAGACAAGTATAAACAGAAAACACTGGATGGTCCAGTGAGGTCAGAGATTACAGAGCCGATACAATCATCGTTTTTATCAATTTCAGTCAACTACGAAAGCCTTTCTGTAGCTACCCACAGCCCTGTTATCTATCTGACACAGCATCAGCAGGGGAGATAGAGTCACGTGTGTACACAATCTATCGTTCACTATCACCGCAGGGCTTGGTGTGAAAGTGGATCTAAAGTAGATGTGTTGTGTACATCTAACAACACACTGCATACTGGCATCGTCTTGTGGTCCCATTCTGACATGGCATTTGGATCCCATGAAGAAATGTAAACACATCAACACTGAGACAGTGAGTATGTATAACATGATAAATTTTGTTCTGACATGACTTGGTCACGGTTGTGTCACAGAACACACGACAGTGTGACATAATTATGAGGGAACATAACTCTCAGCTGCAGGAAGAGTTGATCTTGTCTGTATTGTCTCTGCCACGGACAAGTCATAAATCTGATCTTTCGTAGTAAAAACATTTGATTAATTTTTATACTCTCTGCTTTAAAAAACCCCAACAGATCAGCGTTCACTAGATCCATGACCCAAGACTGTCTGACCATTCAAGTAGTGGCAGGGCCACAACGTTTGTGGAAACAGCAAAGAATATCAAAGTTAATTGTGATTATTGATTTTCTCCACTGAAGTCAAAGTTACTAGAATTATAGTCACTGTAGTAGCTTGGACAGAAAGTCAATTCATTCTCTATTCGAGTCAAGAACAATTGAACGTGTTTGCGATAAAGAAAGAAAATGACTAGAAAAAACACCATGGTTAGTCTAAAAATGAATGCATCGTAGAGCTGTGATCAGTACGGTTAGCACACAAGGGTGAGAATATGGTGTTTAACGGCCTTGGATGAACGAAACAACCACAGCATGATACGATCAGGTTACCAGAACCAGAACCACCACCATCACCACCACCACCACCACAATCACAACCATCACCATCACCATCGCCACCACCACCACCACAATCACAACCATCACCATCACCATCACCATCACCACCACCACCACCACAATCACAACCATCACCATCACCATCACCATCAGCACCACCACCACCACAATCACAACCATCACCATCACCACCACCACCACCATCACCACCATCCCCATGAGCCAATAAGAACAACATAAATCAATGAAAACCACACGGGAAAAACCAATCACACTAACAAAATGTAATTTCCCCCCTCAATCCTCCCCTTCCCATACCTTTAAGCTTGGTCCATCAACCAACTCTCTCGATCTCTTACACACAAAAAAAAAACCTGTTAGAAAATTGTCCTCCCACCTGCACCAGGAAAGCTGTGATGGATTTTCTCAGTTTGACATTTCTGTGCCTGAAGTTGTTTCCCCCTTGTAGATTTCCATGAAATGTTCAGTACAAAAATGTCTCCGTCACGGTCGCATAACCAGAAAGTCTATCGGCACGTTGACGTGATGGTGGCTGGACTTTTCATCCCTTTATACCCGACAATATGCTCTTTGTGTGTGTGTGTGTGTGTGTGGAGGGAGATGGAGCAGGGGAAGGGGTCTCGTCTGTTTCTAATCTCCCCCCCCCTCTGCTCACCTGTTGCTGGTTTCATTGACCCCCCTCCCCCCTCCCCCCCACCCCTCACCCCAGACTGCAAGAAAGGACCAGCTTCAGGAATTTGACAGTTACAGAGAGACTGGTGTGACCTTTCCTCCCAGCTGTACAGCTTTATGACTCATCTTCCCAGATGTACAGCTTTATGACTGGTCTTCCCAGCTGTATAACTTTATGACTGATCTTCCCAGTTGCACAGCTTAATGACTGATCTTCCCAGCTGTACAGCTTTATGAGTGATCTTCCTAGCTGCACAGCTTAATGACTGATCTTCCCAGCTGTACAGCTTTATGAGTGATCTTCCTAGCTGCACAGCTTTATGAGTGATCTTCCCAGCTGCACAGCTTTATGTTTGACTTCCAGAAATGGCAGGACGAGCAGACTTACAAGATGATTTTCTCAGCTGCTCCATTTGTTATGAAGTCTTCAAGGAACCAAAAACTCTCAATTGTATGCACAGGTGAGCTTTTCATACAGCACTGGAGTGTGTAATACAGGCATTTGATGTCTGTTGTCTGTTTTTTTCATTTGAATAGATTGATGTATAAATGCATTTGAATAGATTGATGGATAAATGCATTTGAATAGATTGATGTATAAATGCATTTGAATAGATTAATGTATAAATGCATTTGAATAGATTGATGTATAAATGCATTTGAATAGATTGATGTATAAATGTGTCACAAATCCCAGACTGGGAGATGTAATAAGTTATGACAGGACAACAATCACGAACGAACAAGTTTAACACTTAACAGAACAACCCATCAGACTCACACATTTATTAAACATAATTATACAGATAATAGCGCAATTACATACATTATATTATTGAAATTAACTGCCGTACAACGGCCTTATTCTCACATGCACTCTTCCTCGGATCCACAACCCGGTAGTTACTTCCTAAAGGCACTTCGGCCTCAGCCTCTCCCCTCAGGGTCTTAATAGCACATTAATAATTCACTGGCACCGCAGTCTCTCAATATCACCTTCCTATTGTCATACACCTTAGCATTCCACTAGCACCTCAGCAGGGCAATAGCACATTATCATTTCAATAGCCCATCAACATGGCAATAGTACATTATCACATTCACGCTCATATCTACGTCCCTGTCCGTGGCCTGACTGCCACGACTTTATGTGCCTCTACTGTCCTGCACCGACAGCCTCACTCTTGGCCTATGTGTGGCCTCCGGCCCTATGCTGGCCTATCCCCTGTGCTCACCGAGGCGGCTCTTTGGCCCGTCCCCGACACCTACAAGAATAACATTACATTGGTATAATACCCTACCATTTCTATTCACTCCACCTCTCCTTACAACCCATGAAGCGTACACACAATAGTTCCCCTTTCACTCACCAAACATCTTACGGTAACACACCTCCATCGGAGTACACAATACTCACTCGTGCTACAAATCCATGAACTCACTTTCATCTATCGCTCATGGCGCACATTGCTATATCCAATATCAAGGACTTCCACATTCCTCACATATACTTATTTACATCATGGTAATAGACGAATATAACATAATACATCAATCATAATTATCAATCATCGTTTCACCTACCAGTCATCACTGGAAAGACTCTAGTCTTCTGACTGCCCCCCTTATGTTCGCCCACTGGGCTTTCTCTTTCGTCCGTTCAGTAGGACCTTCTAACTTGCAGTGATAGTAATACAGCGCTTTCGCCTCATTCAGACCCCCCACAACTCACAACAGCACGCTTTAACTTACTTGTCTACGTGCGTTAATTTTACTCTCCTCCTTTCCCCCCGTAATTATTAACTATCGCTCACTCCACTCGTGACATCATCCCCCACCCCAAAAAAATTAATGCAATTAATTTCAAATCGCATCAAGATGACTGTCAACGAGTGAGCGTGAGCAATACTTACATAAAAATGACCTACCAATGCCCCTAGCACATAAAATACCGGAATCAGGGGAAAATATGGGGATCAATATGCCCTGCACTATGCATATATGTATCACATCATCAATAGCTAACTAAACACACTACCTAATACAGAATCAAAAACCAATCAACCTATCAACCATTCTTCATATCATATTTATAATGTCAATATTTTAAAGTCGACTCATTCACACAGATCCTGTCAATGTTCCTGTCCTCCGATGTATAAGCTCCTGAACTCTTCCCCTAGGCTCGACTAAGGTAGTCGGCGATATGATTGCTGGTTCCTGGAATTGGTTGAATAACGAAGGTATACGGCTGCAAAGCCAATGCCCATCTAGACAAGCGTGGGCTGGACGAACGATTCTTTGACAAAAACGTTAGTGGCTTGTGGTCTGTCTGGATACAGAATTCTCGTCCCATGAGATAACGTCCTAATTTCTGGACGGACCACACAATGGCAAGACACTCCCGCTCTATCACAGAATATTTTCTTTCTCTCTGCAATAACTTCCTACTGACATAACATACAGGATGGAGACATTCGTTCTTCTCCTGTAGAAGACAAGCGCCGACACCAGAGTCCGACGCATCCGTTCTGAGGATAAAATTAGATCGAAAATCGGGTAATATCAGAATGGGTGACGATGATAATGCTGTCACCAAATTATCAAATGCTGTCTGACACTCAGACGTCCACTGGACCTTATCGGGTTGTCCCTTCTTAGTAAGGTCAGTAAGAGAAGATGACAAGGAGGAAAAATTTGGAATGAACTTTCTGTAATAATTTAAAATTCCCACTAAGCTTCTGACTTGTTTCTTTGTTTTTGGGATTTGCAACCCTACTAATTTGTCAATTTTTGTTACTTCAGGTCTCTGAACACCTCTACCCACGATATTTCCTAAGAACACTATCTCTGGACATGCCAAATCCATCTTTGCGGGTTTAGCAGTTAACCCAAAATGACGTAATCGTTTAAAAATTACTGTTAGTGTCTGAATATGATCAGACCATGTCGACGTATGACATGCTATATCGTCAAAGAATGACACGACATTAGGTATGTCCTTCAACACTAGTCTCATTAATCGTGCAAACGTCGCTGGCGCGTTTACCAACCCAAATGGCATGACCTTAAATTGGAATAATCCAATGGGCGTTTGGAACGCCGTGTATTGTTTAGACTCCTCAGCAAGAGGGATTTCCCAATAACCCTTCGTTAAATCTATCTTGGAAAACCACATGGACCCGGCCAATGAAGCTATTAGTTCCTCCTGAAACGGAATAGGCTCCCTATCGCCTACCGTAATAGTGTTCAATCTTCGAAAATCAATACAGAACCGCACCGATCCATCAAGTTTTTTCACGAGGACGATGGGTGATGAATACGGCGATGTTGATGGTTCTATCACATCTAACTTCAACATTGACTCAACTTCCTTTATGACTCTATCTCTCGAAGAAAAAGGCAGCGGATAAGGTCTAAGAAATACTGGCTTATCCGAAGTCAACTTTATTTGGTGCTGGATCACCGTAGTGCGACCCGGCAAATCCGTAATAACATCCGGGAATGACGCTAACAGGGTCTTAAGTTCCCTACTCCTTGAACTCGTAAGGTCAGGGTTAATTTTTACGTCCCTGTAACCTTGTGTCGGAGTTAACTCCGGCAATTGAATTTGTAACTCTTGCTGCGCCTCGGTGTCGCTTATGTCACTGTCCAACTGGTCTACGACCCCCGTACAAGCAATAGAGAAGATACTCTCCTCTGGTTTTGTCTGTGCACACAGATACTCTGGTCTCTCAAAAAATCTCTGTAGCATATTAACATGGAAAACCTTACTTGATCCATCAATGTGGATAGCGTAATCTACCTTTGAAACAACTCGCTCAATAATATAAGGACCTTTCCATGTCATTAATAACTTATTATGGTCCGTAGGTAGCAACAACAGAACCTTGTCTCCTGGCTTAAAAATTCTCAGTTTGGATCTTCTATCTTTATAGGCTTTTGCTCTCTTTGAAGCGATACTAGAAGCTTCTTCTGCTATAGTGCGCGCTGAAGATAATCTTTCTCTTAAATCAACAAGGTACTGAAACACCGAAATTTGCTCATCGTCTCCCGATGATGGCGACGTCATCATGTCCCGAAGAACATCAGTTGGACCCCTAGGACTACGACCATACATCATTTCAAACGGAGAGAATCCCGTTGACTCCTGCCGTACCTCTCTGTACGCGAATAATACTGCAGGGATATATCTATCCCAATCTTTAGGGCGATCAGCAGCTACCTTACGCAGCATCGACTTTAACGTCGAGTTCAATCTTTCGCACATGCCATTAGCCTGCGGATGATAAGGGGTGGTAGTAATGGGTTGTATGCTGAATAAGCGAAACAATTCCTTCATCATCTCCGAAGTAAATTGCGCGCCCCTATCAGACAAAATTTGTTCTGGTATTCCTACCCTAGCGAAAATTGCAAACAACGCTTCCGCGACTGCCTCAGACGTTATGGTCCGCAGAGGAACCGCCTCTGGCCATCTCGTAGCATTACATATGACCGTTAAGAAAAATCGATTCCCCCTATCGGTAGCTGGGTGAATGGGGCCAACAAGGTCTATCGAAACCTTTTTAAACGGTTCCGAAACCGTGGGGATCTTTTGAAGAGGAGCCTGGGGTGTACGACCCTTATGCGTCGTCTTTTGGCACGCACTGCATGTCTTACAATACATTTGTACATCTCTGTGGATAGATGGCCAGTAAAAATTTTTAAGAACCCTTTCTTTGGTTCTAGCTATACCCATATGACCCGCTAATGGGACATCATGTGCCAAATGCAATACTGTTGCGATAAGCAACGCTGGCACAACGACCTGCTTTAAAATGGAGGCCACCGTTACATACTTACGGAACAGAATGCCCGCCTGAAAAAAAAAGGAAGACGACCCGTTCTTATATTTCCTCGTTTTCTCCGTTCGCGCCTCCTCAAAACATGGACTCAATGATGGGTCCTCCCTTTGCAATGTCGCCAAGCGCTCTGGTGTGATATCCAGGTTGACCGCTGGCGTTGCCAAAGGTCTAATTTTACTCTTATCACCTACCTGTCGACGTGTCTCGACTGCGGCACAAAAGTCAATACCTTTTGATTGCGACCATGCCTGCACATTCTCCTCGGAAGGGGAAACTACCCGAGATACATTACCAATGATGAGCTGGTCGCCTGGAAAACAACCAACGACTGCTTCGACTTCCCCGCTAAGGAAAGGTGTATCTATCACTATTCTTGCCATGGGTAATTTCTCAATGGCCCCTGAAAATTGGATGCACGGGACAGTCTCACCTGTAAGCTGTGAATCCCGAATGCAGTCCCTATGCACTCCCACAACGGTAGATCCTGTATCTCGTAAAACCGAGACCGGTTCGTCCCCAACAAACCCCGGATAAACCCTAAGACCACCTCCTGTATGACATGAATTTATAACGGGGATCTTTCTCCCACAAGGTAAAACACCGGAAGATAATAACTTCTCACAACTGGGACACTTAGAATACTGTCCGCCTCCGTTGTCCGATGTAACACACGCAGCCGCATGATGAAATTTATTAGGGGAACATGGACTGGAGCTACTGTCCACGTTCGCCGCTATCCTACCTGCAGGGCAATTCACGCTGATGTGATCTGCTCTTCCGCAGTTCCAACATTTACACTCGCGTGAAAAGTGACCCACGCGTCCGCAAGTCCAACACTCCGCTCCCTGTGCTGCACTAGGCCTGGGTCCCCGTGACCCATCGCGACCGGAACTAAAGTCCCTATGCCGTCGGTCATCGGCAAAGGTCACAAATCGCCCCCGGCCATTACCGCGACCTAGCCCTCCTGCTCGGTCAAACTTACCGGATCCATATGCAGGTGATTGGTGATAGCCCCTACGCTGCCCCTGGGCTTGCCCACTATAGGCACCACGCTGACTCGACAACGGCGACGTACCCAGCATCTTGGACGTACGCCCTCGCCACTGGTTTGGACGGATGTGCCGTACGGTATGCTTCCGCCAACTTAGACGCCTCCTGCACCGTCGCGGGTTCGTTTTCTTTCAGGAAAGCCACCAGATCTTTATGGCACGACGCGTACAGCTGGTCACGGATCATTAGGTCTTTTAATTTAGTAAAATCCGCGCCAACATGCGTCAAGTCTACCCAGTTCGCGAAATATTCCGTCAATCTCGCGACGAAGGCAGCAAAGTCCTCCCTGGTATCCGCACGTGCTCGCCTAAACTGCTCCCGGAAATATTCCTCGGTACGCGCAAATCGGCGAAGCAGCAAAGCCTTCAGCTTATCGTAATCTTGCACGTCTTCGCGCTGTAGCTCTTTAAAGTAG
This sequence comes from Onchidella celtica, assembly GCA_963931925.1. Lineage (NCBI taxonomy): Eukaryota > Metazoa > Mollusca > Gastropoda > Systellommatophora > Onchidiidae > Onchidella > Onchidella celtica. The sequence goes on from OZ007567.1 coordinate 909,193, forward strand.
GTTAACGCTCGCCCCTGCAATAGAGACGCCAGGTACGTGGACCATAATTCCTTATTTTCCCCCCATTGCAATTGTGCGTTCAGTTCGAACCTGTAAAGGAAGGCGTCTATGTCGTCCTTCCGGTCGTCGAACGTAGGCAGCTTAATCCTAACGCCACCTTTATTTTGCCCCTGCCGCTCAACTGTTTCTGTTGGCGCATTCTTTTTGATTTCCAACTCGGCGATTCTTATTCGCGCCTCTCTCTCCTGTTGCTGAGCTTCTAACTCCTTTAACTTTAACTCCCTCTCATGCTCCTGAGCCTCTTTTTCTCGTTCTCTATCTTTAGCACGCTCGTCGCGCAATTCTGCCTGCTGCTCTTTAATCCAGCCGCGTAGCCCTTCTCCGTCAAGGCCAAGTTCCTTACCCAACTTCATTAATTGTTGAAGTTCCGCCATTTCACAGATTTATGGTTATGGTATGTATTATGAAAAGGACCAACCTGTCGGTATGATCACTAACGATACGACCAGAGACCTGAGATCACACCAGATATAACAACACCCAATTGTCTCAAATACAATTCAGAAATTTACCTACTTCCTAACTAATTCTATATTCATACAATGCAAAGCACTATTAATAATAAAAAAGAATAGAAAAGACAAGAATGAGGAAATTCAGTAGAAGGACCACAGTACGTCAAGGACAACGAACCAGACTAGGACAAAGACCTAAAAAAGAAAATATAATGGAAAAAAAATGCAACCTAACTACGCCGATTACACTATAAGGTACGAACAAGAACAGAGTCTGAAAAAAAAGAACGTATCTACAGATAGGGAAGAGAGGGACAAGAGAAACGTCTTCCTAAAACAACGAGGAAGATGGGACGCCACAATCTAAACAAAAATACAGGTCCCTACAGAACTGTTCACTGTGATGAACGCGGTTCCAAGTTTAGCCCACCTCCCGAAGAGGATAAACTACGCTCACCACAGCAAACCCGCGCCACCGCCCGTACAATCAATTACATATATGGCCTTTAGCGTCTTTACAGACGGTCTTAGCAGCTAGAATATTCACTTTCACTTTGACTGACAGCTTCTCTCGTGGCTTATTCTACCAATGTTTGACCCGAGAGTGCGATGGCAGTGATTGCAGGTCAGTCTTTTGGGTTCACTTTGGCGAGTGTTTTCATTCCGCCTCTGTCGTTTTGTCAGGTATGTTTCTTTTGCCTTGAAGTCTATTGCGAGCGTGCCACTGCGCAATTTTTGTCTCCATCTGCTTCGATCACTTGCAAGGTTCTCCCATTCATTGGGGTCGATGTTGAATGCTTTCATCGTGACCTTGCAAGTGTCTTTGAATCGCAGATGTGGCCTACCTCTGGGTCGGTTGCCAGTAGCAAGTTCCCCGTAGAGAATTTGTCTGGGGATGCGATCATTTTCCATACGGTGGAGATGTCCAAGCCACCGCAGTCTTTTTTTGCCTAGGAGAGCCTGAGTTGATGGAATGTTGGCTCGGCTCAGAACTTCGATATTTGAGATCCTGTCTTGCCACTTGATCTTGAGAATTTTGCGTAGGCAGCGCAGGTGGAAGGAATTGAGGGATCTTTCATGTTTGGAGTAGGTGGTCCATGTCTCTGAGCCATACAGCAGGGTGCTTAGGACGCAAGTTTGGTACACGAGTACCTTTGTTTTGATGGTCAGCTTGCTATTGTTCCACACCCTTTTTGAGAGTTTGCCAAAAGCTGTGGCCGCCTTTCCTATTCTGGCATTTATTTCAGTTGTTATGTCTGTGCTACCACTGATGGTTGAGCCTAGCTAGCAGAATTTTCCCACTTGCTCCAGAGGAGAGCCATTCAGCATGATTGGGTTGGGGTTTCTCAAGCCTTGTGTCAAAACTACAGTTTTTGAGACACTGATCTTTAGCATGAATTTGTCACAGGCTTTGGCAAGGCTATTGATGAGAGCCTGGAGCGTGGTTTCATCGTGGGCCACGATTGCAGCATCATCTGCGAAGAGGAGCTCTTGTAACATAATATGCTCTGTACGAGATTTTGCTTTTAGTCTGGCAACATTAAAAATGGAGCCGTCCACTCTGGTGTTAATAAGTACTCCACCTGAACATTGACCAAAGGCATTCTTGAGTAGGGCTGCAAAATATATACCAAATAAGGTAGGAGCAAGAACACATCCCTGCTTCACACCGCTGTTTACAGCAAATGAATTGGATGTGCAGCCCTCAAAGTTGACACATGCCCTCATGTCAGTGTGGAAGGATGCAATAAGTTTTAGCAATGTTGGTGGACAGCCTATGGATTTAAGGACTGCATACAGGCCAGATCGGCTTACGGTGTCGAAAGCCTTTGTTAGGTCCACAAAGCATGTTATAAGCGGCCTGTTTTGTTCTTTACATTTTTCTTGGATTTGCCGAAGTGCAAATATCGTGTCAATAGTTGATCGTTTGCTTCGAAAGCCACATTGTGTTTCTGGTAAGACTTTTTCCGCCAGTTGTTGAAGGCGGCAGAGGATGACGCGAGCAAAAGCCTTTCCAGTAATGCTGAGGAGGGATATGCCTCGATAGTTGTTGCAGTCGCCTTTGTCTCCTTTGTTCTTGTAAAGTGTGACAATTTTGGCGTCTCTCATATCATGTGGTATCACGCCTTCTTTCCAACACTGCAGTAACAGATTATACAGGTGTGGTAATAGTGGGCCTTTTAGGTCTTTTAATACCTCTGCAGGAATGTTGTCACTTCCTGTGGCTTTTCCAGCAGACAGGTGGTCAATTGCATTGGAAAGCTCGACTAAGGAAGGTTCAGCGTCAAGTTCGGCCATTATTGGCAGTTTTTGGAGGTGTTCCTCAAAATCTGGTGGAATATTTTTCTCAGTTGAATACAACAGAGAGTAATGCTCTACCCACCTATTCAGTTGTTCATTTTTATCTGTGATGGGTTCACCATTTACAGACTTAAGTGGGGCGCTTTTGGTGATGATTGGCCCAAGGGCTACTTTCATCTGACTAAAGGCGGTTTTCATATCTCCCTTTTCATTTGCCTCTTGTATGCTGTTACACAAGTCTGTCCAGTATTTGTTGGCGCAACGTCTTACCTCCAGCTGAAGTTTAGCTTTTGCATTTTTCAAACAAGTTTTTGTACTCTGATTGCAATTTTTGTTATACTCATTGAAAGCAGATTTCTTTTGCTCAATGAGAGGTAGGAGAATTTCGCTGTTCTGGGCTACCCAGTCGTTGTTTGAAACTTTATGCTGTCCAAAAGACTTGATGGCACAGTCATGAATTTTTGAACTGAGAGTGTTCCATGTTTCATCTACCGAGTCACATTGGGTGACATTATCCATGCTTTCAGCAAATAACTTTTCAAATGACTTTCTATTTGATTCATCTCTGATTGCTGTTACATTGATCTTAGGGATTGAAGGGGCTTTTGATCTGTATATTTTCTTGGCCGAAATTTTGATTTTGCTGACTACCAGTGCATGGTCGGTGTCACAGTCAGCACTGTGGAGGGAACGAGTTATTTTTATACAGCCCAAACTCTTCCTCCTTGAGAGAATAAGATCTAATTGATGCCAATGGCCAGACCTGGGATGGCGCCATGATGTTCTTTGGCATCTCTTAAGGTCAAAGTACGTGTTTGTAACACATAATGAGTTTACGGAGCATAGCTCCAGAAGGCGCTGCCCGTTTTCGTTGATGTTGCCAATGCCGAAGTGCCCAATGCACTTTGGCCATGCGGAGTGATCTGCTCCCACTCGAGCGTTAAAGTCACCCAGAATTAGCAGGCCTTCGGTGAGAGGGATGTTGTGGAGAGTCCTCTGCAATGCCTCGTAGAAAATGTCTTTGGTTTCGTCAGAGGAGGTAAGTGTTGGGGCATAGACACAGATAATGTTGGTAAAACCAGACCGGGTGTTCAGTTCGAGTGTCATGATGCGTTCTGACACTCCAATTGGAGTTGCGATCGAATTGATAAGGGAGTTTTTTACGGCGAAGCCCACGCCGTGGATTCTCGGCTGTTCGCTGCTAAGGCCCTGCCAGAAGAAGGTGTAGTTTTCTTCTTTGACTGACCCGGAGTCGGGAAGTCGAGTTTCTTGAAGGGCAGCGATGTCGATGTTTAGTAGCTGAAGTTCTCGATCAATAATTTGGGATTTCCTGATGGAGTCAATATTAGTGAGATCTTGCTGTTGCAAGCCTGGGCGCATTGTTCTGACGTTCCAGGTACCAAGTTTTAGTATTTTTCTGTTTTTGCCAGGTGCACACTTTACGTCAGCTTTTTGACTTTTGGTCTAGCTCCAACCATCTTATGAAGCAGGCTGACGTGGCGGAACAACACCCAACTGCCTGGGGGCTGCCCAGGTTACGGCGGGCGGTAGTTGATCAATGCAGCTGAAAAGCCGCTCCCACCGACAGAGGGGACCCCTGGCGCTCATCCGTAATCAATTACAACGAAAACAGCAAAAACAGAGAAAAAGACAGAAGAAAAGACAGCCCTCAATCCAGGGTACAAAATTTCAGTTTCACTTAACTTTCTACTAGACTTAAGTTCCTCCCCTTTCTCGGAGCTCTGGCTGCTTGTCTCCTCAGGCTGCACGCACACTCTCTCTGCAGAAATTTAAGTACACATTAATACATATTCATCAAAATACATGCATCAATACATATTCATAAATATACATAAATTATACCATCATGAAATTTCCATTCATCCCACGAACAAAGACAGCACAAATTCCTACCACAAGATAAGTATTACGTGGACAAAAACTAAAGTAACAAATGCCCACTGAAAAATACCTACTAACTACTTATTTAAATGCTCAGTCATCTAGAAATAAAACTGAAGACATTGTGGACCTCATTCACGAAAAGAATCTAGATTTACTGTTTATCGTTGAAACATGGTTAGTGAAAGAGCGTGATGCTATTATTGAAGATGAACTGACACCTCCTAATTTCAAAATTAAATCTTTTCCTCGGAAAAATCGTCTTGGAGGCGGGATCGCTGTAATTTTCAGAAAATCACTTGAACCAAAAATTGTTATTAAACCGGAAACTAGCTACCAACCTGAAACATTTGAGATTATGGAGCTATCATTAGATCTTGGCACCAAAGTCTTTCATTTTGTCTGCATTTATCGAGCGTCAGGCAGTAAAACCAATTTTCTGAGTGAACTTGAAGTTCTCCTACCACGCTTAACCTGCGAGAAAGGATACCCTGTTCTTTTGGGTGATCTTAATTTTCATTTTGATTCTGAAACATCATCTGAAGTAAAACGACTTAAAGAACTTATCGACCAATGCAACATGTCTCAGATAATCAAATGTCCAACTCATCGAGCTGGTCACATCTTAGATTTAGTGATCATCAAACAAACCTTGAGCACCTTCACCAACACCGCCGTCCTAGAAAAACTCATTTCGGATCATAAAACCATCGTACTCGATATTGATTTCGCAAAGCCAAATATCATCAAAAAAGTTGTGTCGTCCAGAGACATAAAAGGTATCGACATCAATGCCTTCAAGACGGAAATGGCCAATGCTCTCGAGAACTTTGAAGGCGACATCACATCTTATAATAACATCCAGCAAGATCTACTACAGCGACATGCACCTATCAAGACCAGGTCAATCTCCAACAGACCGTTCGCTCCATGGTACACCCTAGATGTCAAAGCAGCCAAAGCAGAATGTCGCAAAGCAGAAAGGAAATGGTTAAAGACAGGTCTTACAGTCCACAAGGACATTTTCAAACACCAGAAGAACAAATGGAAATGTGTTATTAAACTTGCAAAAAAAGACTTCTATGTCACTAAACTTCAAAATTCTACATCTTGTAAGGAACTTTTTAGTATTTGTGATGAACTCACAGGGAAAAGAAAGGAAACACCTCTACCCACAATTTACGAGGACAATTTGTTGCCCAATGTTTTTGCTGATTATTTTGATAAAAAAGTTACAACTATCCGAGAAAATCTTGACAGTTTTGATGCCAGTGATCATTTTGATGAGTTTCAGGGAAATCCTATAGACACTTTTGGTGTTGTGTCGAATGAATCTGTAAAATCTATCATCATGGCATCGCCATCAAAATGTTGTGACCTCGATCCTATTCCTACATTTTTGGTTAGATCTTGTATTGGTGAACTGGTTCCAACTATTACAAAAATAATAAACAACTCTATTTTAATTGGGTCTGTCCCTGATTATTTTAAAACAGCCTGGGTAACACCACTTTTGAAAAAAACGACTCTTGATCAAAACATGTTGAAAAATTATAGACCCGTCTCAAACCTTCCTTTTCTTTCAAAAATCCTTGAAAAGGTGATATTACAACAACTAATGTGTCATTTGAGAAATAATGACCTGTTGGAACCATTTCAATCTGCTTACAGAAGTAACCACAGTACTGAAACTGCACTATTAAGAATCATGAATGACATATTAGTAAAGGCAGATTCTGGAAATATTACTCTGCTAAATTTGTTGGATCTATCAGCAGCGTTCGACACCATCGATCACGAAATCCTGCTCAGAAGGCTAGAAACATCGTTTGGAATCAGAGGGGTCGCCCTTAAATGGGTCGAATCTTACCTGTCAAATCGCCACCAATTTGTTGTAACCAACAAAATAAGATCTTTTTCTTATGCGCTTCAGTATGGCGTACCACAAGGCTCAGTGCTTGGTCCTATTTTGTTTACTATCTATACTATTCCACTTGTACATGAAATAAAGAAATTTAATTTACAATATCATTTCTATGCTGATGATACCCAGCTCTACAGTTCTGCCTTGCCATGCGATGTTGACAGCCTTCTGCAGCAGGCTGGAAACTGTATAACAGAAATTAAAAGCTGGATGAACCAAAACAAACTGGCACTAAATGAGGATAAAACTGAGGTTATTTTATTAGGCCGTGAGCGGGTTCTGCAAGAAGTGGACAGAACTGAGATGATAATTGGCACTAATTCAATAGAAATTTCAAAAAAAGTAAAAAACCTAGGGGTTTACATTGATTCAAATCTTTCTATGTCATCTCAGGTTAGTCACCTCATTCGTATTCTATACATGGAAATCTGGAAAATTGGTAAAATCAGACATCTTATTTCAACTGAAACTGCGGCTGTTTTAGTAAATTCTTTTGTACTTTCAAAGCTTGACTATTGCAACTCCCTTTTGGCTGGAATTTCACAAAAAAATATTAGAAAACTCCAAATTGCTCAAAACAATGCAGCGAGACTTGTTTTGAAGAAAAAGAAAAGAGATTCAGCACTGCCACTTCTGCAGAGTTTGCACTGGCTGCCAGTCGAGAAAAGAATAATGTACAAATTGTCATCCATTTGTCACAAATGTGTCAATAATACTGCTCCATCGTACCTAGTTGATTTAACTGATTACTATGTTCCATCTCGTCAACTAAGATCATCATCTGACACTACAAAATTGAAAGTACCTAAAATGAATCTGTCCACTGTAGGAGAAAAGTCCTTTTCATTTCTTGGCCCTACCATCTGGAACACTCTTCCAAAGACAACCAGGGAAATTAATGACATTGGTTCTTTCAAACGCCATCTGAAGACCCATTTCTTTCAGACAAACTAGGCTAGGTGTTTTTCGGCAGCAACAATAGTAAATATTTTTGAATTTCTTTTGTGTATGCGTGTGTGTGTGTGTGTGTAAGAGTTTGTTAAAGCGCCCAGAGCTTGTCATCGACGGGGTTGGGCGCTATATAAATGCAATATATTATTATTATTATTAACTAACTACAACTAAATATTACGAAAATGGACGAGTCACAACGGACGAGCCCCCAATGTCACAAATCCCAGACTGGGAGATGTAATAAGTTATGACAGGACAACAATCACGAACGAACAAGTTTAACACTTAACAGAACAACCCATCAGACTCACACATTTATTAAACATAATTATACAGATAATAGCGCAATTACATACATTATATTATTGAAATTAACTGCCGTACAACGGCCTTATTCTCACATGCACTCTTCCTCGGATCCACAACCCGGTAGTTACTTCCTAAAGGCACTTCGGCCTCAGCCTCTCCCCTCAGGGTCTTAATAGCACATTAATAATTCACTGGCACCGCAGTCTCTCAATATCACCTTCCTATTGTCATACACCTTAGCATTCCACTAGCACCTCAGCAGGGCAATAGCACATTATCATTTCAATAGCCCATCAACATGGCAATAGCACATTATCATTTCAATAGCCCATCAACATGGCAATAGTACATTATCACATTCACGCTCATATCTACGTCCCTGTCCGTGGCCTGACTGCCACGACTTTATGTGCCTCTACTGTCCTGCACCCACAGCCTCACTTCTGGCCTATGTGTGGCCTCCGGCCCTATGCTGGCCTATCCCCTGTGCTCACCGAGGCGGCTCTTTGGCCCGTCCCCGACACCTACAAGAATAACATTACATTGGTATAATACCCTACCATTTCTATTCACTCCACCTCTCCTTACAACCCATGAAGCGTACACACAATAGTTCCCCTTTCACTCACCAAACATCTTACGGTAACACACCTCCATCGGAGTACACAATACTCACTCGTGCTACAAATCCATGAACTCACTTTCATCTATCGCTCATGGCGCACATTGCTATATCCAATATCAAGGACTTCCACATTCCTCACATATACTTATTTACATCATGGTAATAGACGAATATAATATAATATTCAATCATAATTATCAATCATCGTTTCACCTACCAGTCATCACTGGAAAGACTCTCTCACTAGTCTTCTGACTGCTCCCCTTATGTTCGCCCACTGGGCTTTCTCTTTCGTCCGTTCAGTAGGACCTTCTAACTTGCAGTGATAGTAATACAGCGCTTTCGCCTCATTCAGATCCCCCACAACTCACAACAGCACGCTTTAACTTACTTGTCTACGTGCGTTAATTTTACTCTCCTCCTTTCCCCCAGTAATTATTAACTATCGCTCACTCCACTCGTGACAAAATGCATTTGAATAGATGTATAAATCCATTTGAATAGATTGATGTATAAAGGCAGAGAATCGTAACGATGTGGGCGCCTGGCACAGCCGAATAATCCTGAGAATAATAGTTCGTCCATCAGGTATGATGATGACCTTAACAACACCAGAGGAATAAAGAACAGAAATTGTTGAGAATTTCAACACATGGACAATAAAGAGAACTAAAGGACACAGAGGACAGAATGGAAAGACTGTTCTTTCATGACTTATGGCTTCTCATGTGACTGATAAGTCCTATTTTTGCCCTGCAGACCCTTCCGCATAAATGACAAGAGTGCTCCGTTGGTTCAGTACCACTGGGCCTTTTCTTGCGCCGTTCTCTTTTTTTGATAGCCTGCTGGACTCTGTCAGCTTCCCGTGCTTTGCTGCCTCTGGTAAGGGCCGCCCTCCAATTTGCACGATCAAGCGAGAGCTTTTCCCACTCACTCACATCAATGGCAAAGGCCTTCAGTGATTGCTTGAGAGTGTCTTTGTAACGTCTCTTTGGGGCCCCAACATTCCTCGTTCCATTGGAGAGCTCAGAGAAGAAGATTTGCTTAGGGAATCTGGAGTCGGGCATTCTGACAACATGTCCTGCCCAACGTAGCTGAATTTTTTTCAGGTGGCAGAAGATGCTCAATTCCTTGGCACGATTGAGGACCTCAGTGTCTGGAATTTTATCCTGCCATTTGATCCTTAGGATCTTTCTAAGGCAGGCCAGATGAAAGTGATTTAGCTTTCTGGCATGCGATTGGTCACTGTCCAGGTTTCAGCCCCATAGAGTAGGGTGGGAAGGACCACAGCATTGTACACTTTCAGCTTAGTGTCTGTGCGAATGCCGGCAACATCCCACACTCTCTTTCGAAGCCTGCCAAATGCAGAGCTGGCTTTGCTGATTCTTGAGAGAATTTCAGTATCAACACGAGCCGCGGAAGACAGTGTACTGCCAAGATAGGTGAAGTTCTCCGACACCTTCAGAAGACTGTCATGGACTTTGATATTTGGGGTCACAGGATACTTGTCGTCTGGAGTAGGCTGATGGAGCACTTCCGTCTTCTTTGTGCTTATTGTGAGGCCAAAGTTGTCACAGGCACTAGAGAACTTATCAACACAGTTTTGCATGCTATCCTCATCGTGTGCCAGAAGTGCACAATCATCAGCAAATAGTAGGTCACAGACTTGAGTACTTTTGGATTTGGTTTTTGCCTGAAGTCTCCTGAGGTTGAATAGACTGCCATCAGTTCGGTACTTGATGCTTACCCCTTGAGGAGGAGAGCTAAAGGCTTCTTGTAGCATTGCAGAGAACATGATGCTGAACAAGCAAAATATATATTGAGACTGGTCTGTCCACTGGCCAGTTGGTGTCCACACAGGATTACAAACAAAATGTCTGACACTGGTGGTCAGAATATATTACATGTACTTAAGATCTTTGCTGACGTCATCCTTCAAGGTTGCTTAGTGTACATTACGTGTTATAAAGTTTGTCTTTTTCTGCTTTTTCCGGTTTATTATGTTTGGCTTTGCAAAATTACGAGACGCCAGGGCTCTGAAGTATAACGATTTCTGGTATGTTGACAGCCAATTATATGGGATAGCAAATTAGTCACAGTACATGCAATTATTAATTCACCCATTTGGCTTTTCCGTGACTGACACTGAGTATTAATTATATTGTTAGGACATGTTTATGGGACATGACCACGTTAAGTTTGGCCTAGAATTGCCACATAAAATGGATGAAAATGTCCGTTTACTTCCACTGTTAGTGGATATCATTTGTATGCAGTTGGATCACCATGTAGCGTTAAGGTATCCCAGGCTGTAACAGAGTGTGAGAATTGATGTGAAGATCTCTGACTTTCAACGATATTTCAGGTTCTGTGAGCAATGCCTACACAAATACATTATTGTCCAGCCACCAGAAGTGACAAGAAGAGGTGGCTTTCTGTGTCCGGTATGTCGAGAATTCAGTAAATCACCCAATGCCAGAAGTCCTCCGTCTAAATGGGCCTCTTTGTTCAAGACCGACTTTCACCTGAGCAGCCTCATTACATTTGTGAAGTCTCGTGAGACCTTGTCCTTGGTACATCCATGCCAAGATCACGCCAACAAGGAATGTGATCTATATTGCGTGGACTGCGCCAGACAGATCTGCCATTTGTGTGCTGGGATCTCCCACAGAACATGCAATAGCGTCATCTCGCTGGAAGAAGCGGCCACAGATCGTCGTGCTACGGTTGAGCTGCAGCTGAAGGAAATGAAGGAAAAATACAAAACTGCTATGGAGTTTGAGAACACTCGAGAAAATTTGTTGGATCAACTTGAACGAGAAAAAACCGCGGTTGAAGCTGCCATCAAGAATCGAGGGCAGGAAATGCGTTGTCTTGTCCAAACAGAAGAAAATAAATTACTGCAGAAATTGAACAAGGAATATGCACCAGTTTATGATCAAGCGACATCAAAAGTAATCACATTCGAAGGCAACTTGAGCAAATTTAAATCAGAACTTCAGCAGATTTCATCCAAACTAGAATCGCTTTCTGATTTTGACCTGACAACCAAAACTGATATTTTGGAGCCTTTAAGTCAACTCAATAGTCAGATTAACTTTGATGAGTACACACATTTTCTCAAACAGCTGTCGGAGGTGAACATTACTTTTCACAGGAGAGAGCTGACGTCATTGACTTTAGGTGAAGTAAAAATTCAACGTCAAAAGAATGACTCACAGCCTCTTCCATCTGATGTGTGTGCAGAAAGAGTTACTTCTCCTGGCAGAAACCGCACCAGATCACACAGTGTCTTAGCAATCACTCACCAGAAATCTTTGCTCCCTTCAAATTCCGCGCCTATGCTTGCTACATCTGGCCAGCTTCAACGTCCCCCTGCTCAAAGTTTAAGTCAAGGAGAGGTACCGGGAATTCCACCTAAACCCAGGCAAACCAAGAGTGACTCGCGCAGTTCTGATCAGGATCAAACTCGCAACTGTGTCAAAACTGCAGAATCAACTGTGTCAGGGGATACACCAGAGTTCAATGTTTCACCCACTTCTGGACTGTCTAACAGACGCCAGGGACTCATGCTCTTTAGGTCCATCAATACACAGTTCAAAGATGATGACTTCCAGCCAAAATTGCGAGATCTGATCGTGGCCGGAAGTGTCGTTCTTGTGACGGATTGGGCCAATCAGAGTGTCAAAGCTTTCTACGCCAGACACGAGCGAAACAAGCTAACCGTGGGTAGCAAACCTTGGGCAATCACTCAACTGTCGGAAACTCTCGCTGCCGTGAGTCTCCCATTGACTAGGCAGATCTGCGTCATAAAGGTCAGAGTTCATTCATTTCATTCAGTCTTTTCTGACAAACCTGCAGACATACAAACAAACAAACAAACAACAGCAACAACCACAACCACAACACCAACAACATGGGAAATTGATGACAGGGCAGATTGAGGACAGGGCAGATTGATGACAGGGCAGATTGATTTCTGGACAGATTGATGTCTGGACAGATTGATGACAGGACAGACTGATGACAGGGCAGATTGATGACTGGACAGATTGATGTCTGGACAGATGGAGGACTGGACAGACTGATGACAGGACAGATTGATGACTGGACAGATTGATGACTGGACAGACTGATGACAGGATAGATTGATGACAGGACAGATTGATGACTGGACTTAAAATGTCTTAAAATCACTGAATAAAAATCTGGTCAGCGTGGACACTCATGAACGTGGCATCTTCCAACAGCAGCTAAGGTCAGACAAACTAGATAAGTGCTGTAGTTTGATTGGCTAAACTTGACTTCAAAAAGGTAAGGAGACGAAACATGGTCAAATCCATATTCAAATTTTGTTGTGGGCTTCATTTTGATTATCTTTATCTACCAGTCACCTTAGGTCTAGCCGGGACAAGGAGCTTCTGCCCCCCCCCCCCCAACTATAGTGCAACATCTGTAACAAAACCTGTATAAAAAATCTGGAGATCGATAATACAGAAAACTGTCAGAATTAGGTTAAACATATTTTTTATATAGAATTGACTTTTTCCTCTATTTCCTACGACAGACGAGACCGACATTGATGGTCCAGAATTCCTTCATGTCAGAGAAAAGTTACTCTGGTCTGGCCTCGCTCAACAGTTCCATGCTTGTGGCCAGCGGAGGGAGTCACCCGCCCAGTGTGGATATCATTAACCTGTACGGAGAGGTTGGTTGGCATCATCAAATGTACTTGCTTGTTGTATTCAGTCAAACTATCTAATTTCCTTCTTCAGTTGCCTCCCTCTGGTGTATCCCGTGACTACAGATAGTGAGATACTTTTCTCATTCACTTCCCTGACCACTGAGGTTTGAAATTCTACATTTTTTTCTTTCTGTTTGTTCAATTCGTGTCCATTCTTACACTTTCTCTCTTTCCCTTTTTTTTCCTCTTTCTTTTCTACCTTTCTGCTAGTTGTGTATCTTTTCCGGTTATCATTCTTCATATCCTTCCTCTTACACCATTGCATTCTACTCTCTCTCTTTCTCACACACACACACACACACACAGATACACACACAGATACCCCTTCAGTCCCACCACAACCTTACCATCTATCTATCTATCAACAATAATATATTGCACTGGTCATCCCACGCAATTGTAGACGTCGTCAGCTGTTGAACAGTTGCTACAGGGCCAAACACACCCGAAAACAATAGACAACACAAACAAGTTGTTCTCTCCCGTGTGCTGTTCTCTTGTAGGTTCTGAGAACCTTTGACACGGACACCAGCGGCTCGCCAATGTTTGTGTATCCGGCCTACGTCAGTGTCACCCCATCCTCTACTATTTTAGTGTCAGACAGAAAACTGGGCTGTGTCACTTGCCTGTCTCACAAAGGTAATCTATCTATCTATCTATCTATCTATCTATCTATCTATCTATCTATCTATCTATCTATCTATCTATCTATCTATCTATCTATCTATCTATCTATCTATCTATCTGTCTGTCTAGCTATCTATCTATCTACATATCTATCTATCTGTCTGTCTATCTATCTATCTATCTATCTATCTATCTATCTATCTATCTATCTATCTATCTATCTATCTATCTATCTATCTATCTATCTATCTATCTATCTATCTATCTATCTATCTATCTATCTATCTATCTGTCTGTCTGTCTGTCTGTCTGTCTGTCTGTCTATCTATCTCTATCAGTCTGTCTGTCTATCTATCCATCCACTCACCCACCCACCCGTCTGTCTGTCTGGTCTATCCAACAATCCCAAAATTGTACGTATTTCAGGTGAATTAAAGTTCAGATTTCCAGAGACTGGGACCCCCCGTGTGTTGCAAGAGCCCAGCGGAGTCACAGCCTGTCCCTCCGGTCACATTTTTGTGGTGGAGACCCGAGGTTTGCTGAGTCTGAGCTGGGATGGACACCTGGAGCAAACTCTGGTCAAACCCCAGGATCAGCTGGTCGAGGATCCCAGAGGAATAGCTTTGGATAAGGAGGGACTCTTGTACCTGAGCTCTCACGACCAAGAAGTTCGGGTCTTTAAGTTCAGCTAATGGTACTGGAATTGATCAAATTCACGCAACATTTCCTCTACAATTAATTAGTGTTTTTTTTGTTTGTTAGATGCTTAAACTTGTGTCCTACTGACAACGCCAATGAGCTAATAATAGATGGTCGCTGCTTAACGGAGAATTGGGTTCCTAAACAGTTGTGAAGGAAATCCACAGCCTTACGATACATGTAGTTTGTTTTCTGTCCAGATCTAATTAGTTTTCACACAAAAATATCCACAAATGTGCTCTGTCAAAAACCAAGTTTGTTCCATTGTTTTTCTTCTCCCAAAACTTTCACGACTTTACGCTCAGAGATCCAGATGTTTTTTTTTTTTTCAAACAATGAACTCAAGTTAGCAAACGTGTCATTTCTTGTTCTCGTGCAGTTGGAGAATTCGGCCTAAACTCTTCCCAGCGATTCAAAATTCGTGTTTATGCTGTAGAAGAATGATTGTAGGAATGGTGTTCATGTTGATAACGGTTACATTACAATACTGACACCAGCAGTTTGTCATGAGGACACTGTGTGTATGGAGAATGTCACATGATCTCAATCTGTCGAGGGGCGTGGTCAACCTTCCGGACAAGTGAGTGACACTTGGAGCTCGTACGTCATATTTTCGTCTCGCGTTTTGCTTGACAAGTTATCTGCAGGAGAGACAGAGAGAGAGAGAGAAAGAGAGAGAGAGAGAGAGAAAGAGAGAGAGAGAGAGAGAGAAGAGGGAGAGAGAAAGAGAGAGAGAAAGAGAGAGAGAGAGAGAGAGAGAGAGAGAGAGAGAAAGAGAGAGAGAGAGAGAGAGAGATGGTAAGAAGAATCAATAACAGAAGGTTTGATTCAAGATCCTTCAAATGTATCTTCTGGAGTGTATGTCCATGTGTATGTGTAGTTCTGCCCGCCACTCTCACATTGCTTGTGTGTATATATATATTAGAGTGTGTGTACGTGCATACATGTGTATATTGCGCACTACGACACAGTTTGTGATGTGCATAGTTACTACTGTAGATAAATCACGTTTTCTTAATGTTATTGATGATCAGTTGTTATTCACAATTTACAGGATTTGCATGAAATAATACTTATGTCTCCAGTGACAAACACTGGAGAACCAACCAGCCAATCAGCGTTTTTGTTGTTGTTGTTTTTCCCCTTTGAACGTGACGTCATTTCTTCTGCTCCAGGATAACAGTCCAAAATGAAAAATCGGTCAGCGCCATCTTGACCCAGTTACTTGAAATTCTTGTCTGAACTATTTGTGTCCTCTCAGCAATGGCATTTTTACAGTTGATTACTCGTTTTTGATCTGGGCTCAAACTGTCGGTCTCCGGGTACACAAACCTGCACCCATTTGTTGTGTGGAAATTCTTCACACAGGAATTCAGAAACATTTCAGGTTAAATCTGTTCTCTCCATGACTGCGACTATTTGAGTATGGTTCGTTTCATTTGTCTCTGTCTGATTCTGCATTTTAAATGTTATTCTCAGTCTTGTCGGCTTTCTGTCTGTTCCATTCATCTTTAGAAAGATTCACCAACCAATGAGAGAATCAGATTTGCTAATTCATTGTCCACACAAGTTCCCACCAACCAATGAGAGAATCAGATTTGCTAATTCATTGTCCAGACAAGTTCCCACCAACCAATGAGAGAATCAGATTTGCTAATTCATTGTCCACACAAGTTCCCACCAACCAAACAACTTGTACACACTGCCAGTACGACTGCCAACCAATCAAACACAAGCTCTGTTCATTCATAACCCAAACCAACCAAACAGCGCAGCCGAAGCAAACTAAAGTCTTTCTGTGCACAGAGGTTTTATTAAATAAATGGGAGGCAGGAACACTCCACATGGTCACACACCATGCCAGAAGGAGCTCCCGTAGATGTCAGTGGGAACTCCCGTAGTCGTGCACACGGCTACTACATGTGCTTTTTGCCAGTCTATCACACACGCCGCCCACACAAGACTGAGTTTCTTGCAGAACATGGAGCACGTACAAGTTGCATGAATGAGGTTCTCCATATATAAATATTACAAACAAAATCAATCAATGAAGAAAACATGGACAGGTCAGACTTGTACATAAATTTTTATAATACACATAATTTGTTTTTGTCCTTAGTATAATTTATTTAAATACACAGCATTGAAATGAACGATTGACTGACAACGAATTCAATCTCAAGGATGAATTCGACATCGTTAAACAAAAACAAGGAATTCAGAAGGGTTTAGAAACAAAACAAAAGGAGGAACTACCAGTAACATCACTAAAGTAATTCTACAAGCACCTCCAAGGGCATCCCCTCCCCCCGTCACCAACGCTCATACATTCACGAGGAGAGGAAAGGGCAGAAGGGGTTGCCACGAAAATTAAATGTCTGCCAACATTTCAAGAATGACAAATTGGGCATCTTACTGACATCGAGGCCATAGGGCAGACGAGGAAAGGATATTTCGTGTATGGCAAAATTTTGATAGTGGATCCAGTGAAACATCACAGGCCAACAGAAATTTGCCACTTGACATCGATCAGAGAATGGGACCTCTCGGTGCTTTGGGTAGCAATCAATCTGGCATTTCCAGCCAAGTTTGGAAAAAAAACAAACTGTCCCGCAGTGAATACAAGTTTCTGATGTTCTAAAGGTGCAATTGTTGACTGTTGCATTATGGTCCCTTTCACTTCCGTCAGAGCATCCGATTGGTCATCATTCTCATCAGCGTCCAATGACCAACTAGCAGCTTGTCCGTCTCCACGAATAATCATTGATTAAACCAACGCATGTCCGACACAGTTTTTGGCCCCAGCCTAGGGCTCACACACGCGTGCATGTGTAGGCGTGGAGAAGACAGCGCTAGGACAGCTCGCCAAGTGAGTTCAGTGATATATGGAATGGTGACACTCTTTGGCCTGCCATGTTTCAACATTGACTAGAACAGGGAAAGTTTCAGACTAGTAAACCTCCCCCTCCCCCCTTTTTTTGATAGGAAAATGGTAGTAACTGAATGATGATGTGGCCAAGTATCACTATGAATACAGACAGTTGAGACAGTAATTTCGTAAGTTTTTTTTTCATTCTTTGGAAAGTCCCCCAAAATGACATTGCCTCAAAAGTGAATTTCTGAAAAATAAACTAATATCGAAGTATGTAGAAAAAATTCCTAACTTATGTATAAAAAACCAAACTATGAGAATCTTTCCAAAACTGGGTTGTTTTTTTTTTGTTTTCGTTTTGTTATAATTGATTTTATACTATAAGTTGTACATGACAAGTAAGGAAAGGTGAGAGGTCAAACTATTGGGGCTCGTCTTCCTCTTTGCCTTTCAGGATGCCGACAAATGTCCCGTAGTCAAACTTTCCTTTCTCTAAAGGCGCTTCCTTCCACGTTTGTTTGATCTGGAAATCACAGAGAGAACAGAGTCATTAGGACCACACTTGACCACAAATCTGACCACACAAGACCACAAATCTGACCACACATGACTACAAATCTGACCACACATGACCACAAATCTGACCACACTCGACCACAAATCTGACCATGCATGACCACAAATCTGACCACACATGACCACAAATCTGACCACACATGACCACAATTCTGACCACACTCGACCACAAATCTGCCCATGCATGACCACAAATCTGACCACACATGACCACAAATCTGACCATAATTATCTGATTACATAAAAAGTTGCCAACCTAAAACTCTACACAAACAAGCCTAACCTAACGCAGGTGACCCTTCAGTGACCCTTCAGTGACCCTCCAGTCACCAACAGACTGACAGCCACATCAAACATCAAATCTACAAACATTTTGTATTCCTGGTCACAGATTTCATCAAACAATTTGAGAGATGACGTCACTGCTTTGCCGCTCATTCTAGATCCTTTACGTCACAGATTGATCAGCTAAAAGGCAATAATTGGACACAATAATGTACCGGTATCTCACAAGATTTTCAGAATGCCCAAAGTGATAAAGTTTACTGTAATTTCTTCACTTCTTCCCCCCCCCCCCCCCACCCCCACCCCCACCCCTATTTCATGTCATTTTTGGCAAATTTTCAACTCCTGGAAATTGTGGAACTGTGGCAAAGATTGGGAAATGACAGCCACTTGCCACGGGAATCAATGATCAACTATTTGGACATTCGTACTGACCTCCTCTGCTGTGAAGTTGTCACCCATGTTTGACAGCAAATCTTTCAAACTGAAATGGAAAGAGACAACAAAATTTCTACTGACTTTGACCGACACAATTGGTGGATGCCCAGTTTAAGTCAACGTTGCATCCCAGTGCCCTAGAGCCCTGGAGCCCTAGAGCCTTGGAGCCCTTGAGCCCTGGTGCCCTTAAGCCCTAGAGCCCTAGAGCCCTAGAGCCCTGGAGCCCTTGAGCCCTGGAGCCCTGGAGCCCTGGAGCTCTTGAGCCCTGGAGCCCTAGAGTCCTTCAGCCCTTGAGCCCTTGAGCCCTAGAGTCCTTGAGCCCTGGAGCCCTGGAGCCCTGAAGCCCTGGAGCCCTGGAGCTCAAACAACTAGAGATAAACGTGAACATAAGATTGAACTTGTAAAATCAAAGCTTTAGCAGGGCAATGGGAATTTAAAGTGCAAACTGAGTTCAACTACGTTTTCAGACATTTCTTTCAGGATCAGTGGACATTTCAACTTTGGATGGATCGATCCGCCCTGATCCACATCTTAAAGTTCCTTTTTGTTGGTTTGAGTTCCTGACAGCCAGAGTTATCTCCACGTGTTTTGTGGACATAAAAGTAGATGGAGATTTTCTTCTCCAAATGAGTTGGGAATTGCAGACCAGCTGTCCATTTGGTAGTCAAAGCTATCATAGAGAATACTAAAGGTGTTGAGTGTGATACCCGGTGCCAAAAATGTAATATCGTAACCATCAGATAAAAGAAACCAACAACAACAACGACAACAATATTAGTACAGCAACAGCATCAACAATCGCCGCGACAACAACAACTGCAAGAACATAAAAGTTTATAATTGCCCTTGTTCCATGCACGTGAAAACAACTCATCACTTCAGCTCATGGAAACAAAACAATGTTCCACAAGAGAGCTCAATGAGCCATGAATCACCGGTTATTCAACCAGTTTAGGAAAAAACTTCCCCTATTGGGCCCCCCCCCCCCCCCCCTTACAGTACTTACTATTCTTCAGGGATGAATCCTTTGCCATCAGCGTCGAACATAGAGAAAGCTTGCCTGATGGTGTCTTCAGGGTCGGTACCTACACAGGTTGAAACAAGACAGAATTAGCGACATTCAAGGCGTGACTGAGTTCAGACTGGGGGGGGGGGGGGTGCACATAAAGGGTGACAACCATTATATAAACAAGTAGGCCTACTAAACATCTGTACTACATGTATATGGCCGCCAGTCAACAAACTCCCTTATAACATGGACATATTATATTATCATCGTATAAACAGTTGACCAATGAACTTCTATAGTGTACGCACAAAACTAACCCGCAAACGTCTCTGTATATAATAAACAGCCAATCAATGCACTTCGCTAATATACAACCAACCAATGACTTTGTATGTTATACCACGCACATATCTAACCAATGGATTAATGTACTGTCACTTGTCTACAACTGACCAATCAATCTCTCTCCGTAACGTACAACTCACCGCTGAGCTTTTCTCCGAACAGGTTGAGGAACATGGTGAAATTGAGGGGACCTGGGGCCTCTTTCAGCATCTCATTCAGCTCGGAGTCGGGTGGGATGCGACCTGACCGGGGGACACATCACAGACAGACATGAGCCATCTTTGTCACAATAACGAGTAACAGATCCTTGTCTAAATACCATGGCAACTCTGATGACGGTCATGAATTTCTCTCTTGATAAAGTTAAAATTAAAATTACAAGCTACCCCAAGGTCCACAGACCACTGTCCAGCTACCCCAAGGTCTACAGACCACTGTCGTGCTACCCTAAGGTCCATAGACCACTGTCCAGCTACCCCAAGGTCCACAGATCACTGTCCTGCTACCCCAAGGTCCAAAGATCACTGTCCAGCTACCCCAAGGTCCACAGACCACTGTCCTGCTACCCCAAGGTCCACAGACCACTGTCCTGCTACCCCAAGGTCCACAGACCACTGTCCTGCTACCCCAAGGTCCACAGACCACTGTCCTGCTACCCCAAGGTCCACAGACCACTGTCCAGCTAGCCCAAGGTCCACAGACCACTGTCCAGCTACCCCAAGGTCCACAGACCACTGTCCAGCTACCCCAAGGTCCACTCACCCAGGTTAGAGTACATGTCCTTCAAGTCCTCAATATCGATGATTCCGTCACGGTTCTGGTCAATCATGGTGAAGGCCTGTGGTCACATGATAGTGGGAGGGAGAGGGCAGAGCAAACGTATGAATTTCAGAATTTTGTACTGGACATTGGTGAGTTCGTTTCAATCAATGATGGATCACTCTAAATGCAGGAGCGTATTGGCATGAGGGTAACAGGGTGATCTATCTATCTGAGGGTTTCTGTATTTGATACACAGTGACTGAATACTCTACGGATCTAGATATCATATGTAGGGGCGGGGAGTGGGGGGGGGGGTATAAACTACAGATACTACTGTTTTGCTACCATTGGGGAGCGGGGGGGGGGGCGGTTCAGATCAAACATAGCACTGAGCAAACTCTTGAATGAATGAAAAACAAGAAAAAAATGTGTTTAAAGAGATGAAGCAATTTCTCAGCCAATTATCACTCAGATCCGCCATGTCAACATCAGTTACCCATGAAGCTCAGTTAGAGACGCCACTTTCAGGTTTGAATAATGAATAATTCAGCCACTGATTGCTCTTTCCATCCCCATTCCACTAAATCATGCATTGCTTGACTTTAAAATGAGAATAGTTCACAACTAGCTCTTACATGAGGTTTAATCAATAACATTTAAGTGATTATACATTGGGATGAAATAGAACAAGCAGTTGAGACAGTTCACTCAGTGTTCATTAGGACTAAAATCATGTTGTTACCACTACTGATACAATTGTTAATCGTTTCTCATAACTTTATGACTATTTTTTGTTCTTTGACAGAACTGGCCAAGCTAATCAATCAAACTAAAGAGTCGTTAAACAGAAACAGGGAAGAAAGGGAAAATAAAAATTAATAACAAAATAAATCATGCATAATTATGATAGGTTAATTTTTGAACATTACAGTACAGAAAAGACAAATAGTGCACGAGCTGTGGGATTCAACTGAAGATAAACTCAGGAGAGGCTGAACTTCGAACTCGACACCAAACATGTCCAGGTAATCATGCAGTTTTGTGTACTGGGTGAGAATGCCAATGTTGAACTCACACAAAATTCATCATTTTTGTTGTTTTATAATACTGAATATTACGTGAAGATGAAGCATACAAGGTCAAAGGAGTTTTGCACAGGTGGTAAGTGGTATTGCCAACAGGTGAGAACGTCAGCAATTGATCAGGCCAGGAAATGCAAACAAGGCAAGGGTTAGGCAAAGTTTGGGTGAGAGAATCACAAACATTCATTTCTGAATTTCTTTGGTGACAAAACAAGTGTTGATGAGTAACCCTAACCCTAACCCTAACCTCCAGCAAATAGATGAAGAGAAAGCTTAGGTGAGTGTGACAAAAAGAGAGATAGAAAGAACGAGAAAAATGTGTGGTGGATGAATCAAGGAGAAAGAATGAATGAATTTAAATGTAAACACAGAGACATAGGCGACTTGAGTGACACAAGAATGAAATATAATGGAAGAATGTATGATTTTCCTGACAAAAGTCAAATGGTCAAATGCTAAACTTCTTGTTGTCTGCTCCTGGGAAAAAGTCCAAATAAAAAACAAAGAAAACAAACCTGGCACTTTTCCCAAAAAATCCAACACAAAAATTTTCAACTTTCCACTCACATCAAAGTCACGTTCTCTTGCAATCTCCCCCTTCCTCCGCCCCCCCCCCCTCGCCCCCGCCCCCAACAGAACGTTACAGAACCGTCACGTGCTCATCATATTGTGTTGCCCATCTCCACACCAGAGGACGAATTACCCAGCCCTTCACAAGTTCCACCATCAATCCTTCTCCCTACTCTCTCCTACCCAGTTCTTCACAAGTTCCACCATCAATCCTTCTCCCTACTCTCTCCCACCCAGTCCTTCACAAGTTCCACCATCAATCCTTTTCCCTACTCTCTCCTACCCAGTTCTTCACAAGTTCCACCATCAATCCTTCTTCCTACTCTCTCCTACCCAGTTCTTCACAAGTTCCACCATCAATCCTTCTCCCTACTCTCTCCTACCCAGTTCTTCACAAGTTCCACCATCAATCCTTCTCCCTACTCTCTCCTACCCAGTTCTTCACAAGTTCCACCATCAATCCTTCTCCCTACTCTCTCCTACCCAGTTCTTCACCAGTTCCACCATCAATCCTTCTCCCTACTCTCTCCTACCCAGTCCTTTACAAGTTCCACCATCAATCCTTCTCCCTACTCTCTCCTACCCAGTTCTTCACAAGTTCCACCATCAATCCTTCTCCCTACTCTCTCCCACCCAGTTCTTCACAAGTTCCATCATCAATCCTTCTCCCTACTCTCTCCTACCCAGTTCTTCACAAGTTCCATCATCAATCCTTCTCCTTACTCTCTCCTACCCAGTTCTTCACAAGTTCCACCATCAATCCTTCTCCCTACTCTCTCCTACCCAGTTCTTCACAAGTTCCACCATCAATCCTTCTCCCTACTCTCTCCTACCCAGTTCTTCACAAGTTCCACCATCAATCCTTCTCCCTACTCTCTCCTACCCAGTTCTTCACAAGTTCCATCATCAATCCTTCTCCCTACTCTCTCCTACCCAGTCCTTTACAAGTTCCACCATCAATCCTTCTCCCTACTATATCCTACCCAGTTCTTCACAAGTTCCACCATCAATCCTTCTCCCTTCTCTCGTACCCAGTTCTTCACAAGTTCCATCATCAATCCTTCTCCCTACTCTCTCCTACCCAGTCCTTTACAAGTTCCACCATCAATCCTTCTCCCTACTCTCTCCTACCCAGTCCTTCACAAGTTCCACCATCAATCCTTCTCCCTACTCTCTCCTTCAGCAAAAATGTTTTCCAAGAAACAGAGGCTTTTAACTATACACATTGGTAGCATCAGCAACATCAGCATCCAGCCGCAGCATCCACACAACCTCAGCCTCTATCAAAACTTGCCAGATATTTTCTCTACGGTTTCCCAAGATCACCCCCTCCCCCCTCCCCCCTCCCTTTGTTCTGCCGTAAACTGTCGCCTTGATGCTCATTTATTTACAGTCAATGAAACACGTGCTTTAAGATTGCTAGCATGAACGAAAGAAAATGAAATGTTAATCAAATCATACCAAAAAGTTACAACACATCCAAACAAAGTTGACGTATAACAAAGGTTCGGTTTGTGGAAAGTTGAGACATTTCTCCAGGAAAGACGGTCAGAAATGTTGAGAAATTGTCATGTCAGTTTTGTGTGTATACAAGCAATTTGTATTAATGGAATCCATTCAGCAATTTAAGGGGTCAAAGGGAGGGGGTTGGGGAGCAAAGCCACCAAAAACTCGAGAAGGAATTTAGAAAAAAACACAACAGAAATAATCGGCAGTCTGCAATACCAAAAACGTTGATCAGAGTTTTCTTGACTGTGACAAAGAGAAAGTCTTTATCTCTTCGACTGATTTTGTTTGACTGACTGGAAGTTTTAACAGATTTTTCAGAACTGCTCGGTTCTTAGACCATTAACTGGCTCAAGGCAGAAAACTTGCAGGATAAACTGCTAAAATGATGCTAAACGTTTAGTCCTGAATGTCCTCAAGGTTTCTAGGTGTAAGGGCCGATAAATTTAGGAAAGAAAATATTAAATGTTGTTGTCTCCCCTTGTGTATTTAAAAGTTGCCAGTTGCTGGGAGATTCGCCCAAAATTTCATTCCTTTTTCTGGTCAGTTTCAAGAATTGCAGACAGCAGGCTGAGAGGGGGCGGAGGTGGCGGTTTGAATTAAAATTTGGTTCAAGTTTGGACTGGAGACACCGCGGGTAGCGATGGAGAGGGTAGGAGAGAAAACTCAACCATCCAACTGATCAGACCTCTTTGTACTCCTGGACTTGTGCTTGGCGAAACATAGACAAGACGTTGGTGGTGTGACGCTTGGGGAGGGGGAGAATGACAACACATTAATCATGGCATTGTAAATCATCGGCTGGAGCAACAGAGACGGGAACACATCGCCGCCGACTGTTGCTGGACTTGGATTGTTTCCTTGTGGGGCACGGGTGGGGTGGGGAGTGTATGCGTGTGTTCTGGCGAGGGCGGACCAGTGAAACAGAGAAGAAGAAGAAAACATTGTTGCTGTTGGTAGCGCGAGATGTCAGCCCAGGTCAGCCAAGGTCAAACACAACAAGATAAGATAACTCATCCTGAAGCTAACAAGGGCAGGCAACTTTTGAGTTCATTCCCAGACCACGTGACAAGCAAAGACAGCCGCCCGGACACGCTGTTGGTTGGACATGAGCGCGTGAAACCAAAGTTATAATAAAAATTATTTAAAAAAAAAAAAACCACCACATTGATTTGAGGATGCAGAGCCGGAGAAAAGTTACTCAGACCTCTTTGAACTCTTGCACCTGGGCCTGACGGAACATGGCGAAAACATTGGAAGGCGCTCTCTGGGCCCTCTTGTGGTCATCCTTTTTGGACTTAATGGCCTGAAAGACGAAAGAAATTCAAGCACACATGATGTTAAAATCTCTACAGAAGGGCGACTACTCTCGCCATCCTACCTCCTTCATTTCCTGCATGGTCTTTTTGGAGAGTTTGGCAAAAACGTTGGAGGTGGCCCGTCCTGACCGACCCTTCTTCTCTTCCTGAAAATGGAAAGAGCATCATGAGTTCCGGAAATCCTTTCTGACCAGACAAACAAACACGAACTAGGACAAACTGCCAGGCTTTTCATGTCATGCAACTATCTTCAGATTTTGAGAATCAAAGTTAATATGAAAGCCTAGCTAGATCAGTGTTTAATGTCATGGCGAGAGTTGGTTAACAGCCCCGCTCAGAACATCCCGTCAATAGGGAAAGAGCCACAGCGAGTATGAGCATAATTAATTTGCGACCCCAGCAAATGCCAGAAGCAAAGTTAGACTTATTCATGAAATCGGTGGTTATAATTTTGTCTGTTTCCGTTGACTGATCTTACTGTCAAACATTAACAAAGCTTTCGTTAAACAATTGTCATAAAGATCAACAGACACAAATAAACACAACTGTAATTTTCTAAATGCTATCATTGTCCGTTGTTCCAGAAATATTCAAGACTAGAAATAGTTTTCAAGACAGCAGACATTCAGCATGCCTAAATGTCCATTTTCTAGCGTAACTTTCCAAACATATTTTGACTGTGTTTACACATAGATTTCATTGTTATCATCTCCGGTGCTGTTTTTCTTCTTTTTGGCCTGGAGAGAGAGAATTTGTGGCAGTTTGTCCTAACCGTGATTCTTGCGAAAAGCTGGCTAGCTAATCTAATCTAGGTCACCATGGCACACCGGTCAAGCAGTAAGACAGCAATGCGCATGTCCAAACTCATCTACGGTTGGCAAACTGACATCAGCTGCTACAGTTCACGTGCTACATGAAACATCTACAGAAGGAAAGTTTTAAGTGATGCTGAAATAAACCACAGGAGAGCAATAAATGAAAAATGTCACAAAACAAGAATGGTAATAAATCAACATTGAAGAGTTTCAAACAGTAAAGAAAAGCAAGACGACATTTCACTCACTACTCAGGCCTACAACTTTGGCTGCCCCTGACACGTCAACTGGATTGGCGATTCAAAGTCTCCATGCATTCTTTTGTACCTTCAAAACCCAAATATGACCCCATCTTCATTTGGGCATAACCTAGCTCATCATCAACGTCACCATAATCATCAATTGCCCTGTCTGGAACAGACATTGGCGATCATGGCTCTCCACTCGGATCTGTCATCAGCCAACCTCAAGAAGGAGTTGTTGTTGTGACTTTTGTTTGTTGTCCATGAACTAAGACTTCCCAGTTTTTTCTCTGTCTACCTCTGCTTTTCCTGCCTTCGATCTTCCCTGTGACTGCTAGATGTTCGAGGCTCCTGAGGCGACAGACGTGTCCTAAAAATTTCAGTTGCCTCTGTCTTATTGTTTTAATTAATGATCTTTTCAGATTAGAGTCTCTCAATATGACTTATTTGATTTTTTCCTCCATCCATGATATTCTCAATATTCTTCTGATGAAGCACATCTCTGCTGCTTCTAGTTTCATCTCTATTTCTTGGTTCATTGTCCAACATTCCACATCCGTATAAAAGCACTGACCGCACATATGTTTTCAAGACTCTGATTTTGGTGGTCGTTGATATATTTCTGTTTATTAAGATTGGTCTCATTTTTTGGAATGAATCTTTGGCCATTATTATTCTTTTCCTCATTTCACTTATGCTCCTACTAGTCCTGGTCCTACTATCTGATGTTATCAAATGGCCTAGATATTTGAATTTCGTTTGATTTGCTCAACTTTGCTACGCTACTTCAGCTTTAGTGGTGTTGTGTGGCCAAAGAAAAAATAAAGAAAAAATGTTCTAGTCTGTGATAAAGTTGTTGAGACAAAAGTTCTAGTCTGTGATAAAGTTGTTGAGACAAAAGTTCTAGTCTGTGATAAAGTTGTTGAGACAAAAGTTCTAGTCTGTGATAAAGTTGTTGAGACAAAAGTTCTAGTCTGTGATAAAGTTGTTGAGACAAAAGTTCTAGTCTGTGATAAAGTTGTTGAGACAAAAGTTCTAGTCTGTGATAAAGTTGTTGAGAACATTTGAGTTAGGAAAGAAAACAAAAATATAGCCAGAAAAACGACAATTGGCAAAAGTTTCAGACACCAGCGGCAGCTGCTATATATAGGCCAGTGGTTCTTCATCAGATCCAGGACTCGTTACGAAGATTCAGCTGACGATTTGGAATTCAACTTAAATTTTCTTCTTTTATTTGCAATTTCAGATTTTTGCGACAGCCCATTTTTGGTTGTCGGACTTTCAAAAAGCAGTTGGAAACCAAAATACATCTTTCTGCCAAACACAAGTGTTATGGCATTGGAGTGACGCTTGGTTGGTTCTGGTGAAGATCACGTTTCACATGACAGTAAATATTCTCAAAGCCAAAAAAATAAAAATCTGATAGAAATAGTCAAATAATTATTGCCTGCCACGTTGGTTAAATCTTATCCCCGGTGTCAACTATTGACATCGTATTTGTTTACATGTGCAACTTTAGTAAGCATTTGTATAGATATTGAATTGTGGTTTAGAAAACCACCACATTGCCAAAACAAGCTCCTTCGCCATCACCCAGCGCATACCGGAACAAACAAAAATGTGCAGAACTAAAACCAGTAACATATTCCACCTGGATAGATTTAATCAAACTGTGACAAGGCTTTGTCCATCATTTCATGCACGGAGATACAAAATGTAGATCTATGTACTTGAGCTCAGTTTTTCATGCAATACTAGACATAATTATACCAGACAACTTAGATCTGTCAGGGATGTCAAACGAATATCAACTGTAACAAATCACCTCAAATATGGTCAAGCTTTTATAAAAACAACAACAGTATGCAAATTTTAAAAAAAGCCAGTATATATTGAAAACTTTACACAATGGATAGACTGACTGTATCAAGCTAGATATAGGAGTATAATCACAATGGTAGAGAACGTTCAGTCATTTATATCACACAAATTGGGTCATAAGTGACTGAAGTACTGGAATATTAAAAACAAGTTAAACATTAAATCCTTCAAGTTATATGCAGATTGTTCAACTGATTTCAAATAAAAAGTAACTATTTGAATTTTAGAATTTTCAGAAATTCCATAGTCAGAACAGAGCAAAATCCTACCATAGAACGCTGAATTTGCATAACTGCTAAGATTTTAATGAGTGATTGTTTTGTTTACTTAGACTAGTTAGACACCAATCGACTTATTGTCTACTAAGATCATTTTGCGAGCTGAAGAATTTTACAATTTCATAAATCTACAACAAATCTTCTACCGCACAGCTAGGACTAATTTATTCTGAGTTGAAGGATCAAGGCACAAAAGTATGGTTAACCATTGATACCAGATACAACTACTGTAGAGGTTTTCTACTCTCTAGAATTATCACACAAAACCCAGGTATGGAGCACCAAACTTACCTCTTCTGCCATTGTGAATCTGCAATGGAAAAGAAAAAGAAGAAAGTTAAGTTGAATGTTGACTCTCTGATGGGCCAGACAGGCAGACAGACAGACAGACAGACAGACAGACGGACGGACAGACAGACAGACAGACAGACAGACAGACAGACAGACAGACAGACAGACAGACAGACAGACAGACAGACACGGTTTGTGGATTTAGCTACACGTGATATTTGCCTGGCAGGACTTCCATACACAATGTTGTAGCAACAACAGCAGCAACGTCAACACTACCAGTAACTACAACAACAACAACAACAACAACAACTACAACAACAACAACAACAACTCGGAACCAGAAGTAAATTTTAAACACAAATAAAATATGATAAATCTCTGCAGAGCTGGACTGGCAGACTTTAGACAGAAAGGTCGGCATGATCCTGTGAACAACTTTTAGACCTCATGAAAATCTCACTGCATTAACAACAACAACAACCACTACAACAACAACAACATGACAATGTTTCCCGGTCTGTCGTTCTTTGTCATTGAGATCAAAGGTGAACAGAAAAGAATCTTGGTGGTTTTCAAATACAATTGTAGTCATAGATATTTTTTCTTTTCTACGTGTTTGTCCTTCTGCGTGTGTGTGTTTGGGAAAGGGGGGGGGGGAAGTTGCAGGTAATACGGAACGCACAAGAAAAACACCAACACCTCTGACTTGACTCATGATTTGACAGGTAAATGTGTGTATGGAGGACAAGGCTCCGACATGTCGAGAGAAGGCAGCGGGAGAAATCTGCAGCCATCAGCACTACAAACTGTTTATGAGAGAAAAAACAGCCTATCTCGTTGCCATGGTAACTCGGGACTGTACGGGGGCGACTGCCTGGGCAAATTTCCAAACCATCAAGGTGGAGGGGAGGGAAGGGAGGGAGGGGGGGGGGGAAGAGAAATATCTGAGGCTGCAGCAGCACCTACTGCAGTTATATCATATTGAGGTTATCATTCCGTCTGACCGGCACATTTTACCTTGATGTTTTCACTTTTGACCTCCCCCTACCATCATGTAGCCATCACGGAAATGCTGAAGATCTGGTCATGAATAATACACAACTGTTG
Organism: Onchidella celtica; assembly: GCA_963931925.1. Taxonomy (NCBI): domain Eukaryota; kingdom Metazoa; phylum Mollusca; class Gastropoda; order Systellommatophora; family Onchidiidae; genus Onchidella; species Onchidella celtica. The sequence continues at coordinate 939,174 of OZ007567.1, forward strand.
TGTGTGTGTGGGGAAGAAAATATGAGATCAGTGACCTTAGCAACCCCATCTTCCCCCCCCCCCTTCCCCCACCCTTGTACCTCATACCCCACCACCCCCACCGCCGTCTCCCCCCGGGCTCTCCTACGAAATTCTTCATCAGTTGGAAGTCTTGGCATCCACTCACACTGGCAGCCACAGTTCTGGTGGGGTAACCGTGCGGCCAGGCACACGCAGGTAGATGAGGAAGAGAACATTTGGCTGTTGCAGTGCCGGGGAGGGGGAGGGGGGGGGGGAAGAACACTTAAAAGAAAAAAAATCCAACACAAAGGAAAAATGTGAGTGAGAGGCGAGATGGTTTTACCTGCAGGAACTCACCTACATACAACACTTTGGGCATTCATGGAACACAACAGTTTGGCCATAGTGAGCCCGTCCTTCCTGTCTCTCCTCTCCTCCCCGCCCCCTCCTCCATGTACTCCCTCCTGTCTCACTCTGCCTCCACCTTTCCAAACGACGGCTCAGAGAAAGATTTAACAGGTGAAGAGAGGTTTGAACACAAACTGACTCGTTCTGGATAACTTTACGGATACTATACTGCTGTCGTCTCTCTGTCTCTCTATCTCTCTCTCTGCCTCTTGGTCTGTCTCTCTATCTCCCCTACCCCCCCCCCCCCTTGTTCTGTGTCCCGAGCTGAGGTAAAAAGTGTTTATCTTCACACTTTTGTGTCGCTGACATTTGAAACATAAACACAACGCCTAGAAGTGGAATGTTTCTCATCCTCAAGTACAAGCTTTACAGCATTGTTTCTTTTAGCCCTGATCATGAGCAGAAAAACATAAATAAATAAGCGATGGCAAGCACAGACACCCCCCCCTCCCCCCATCCTCCCACACTCTCCAAAGCGAAGATTTTCGCAACAGGTACACAGGGAATACTCAAAGGTTTTGCACATTTCTCTCCTGCCCTCGGCTGTGTACTCAAGACAAACTAAAAATGCATGAGAGAAGAGAGAGAATGACAGAGTGAATTAGCACATCATGGAGATAGAAACTCATTTTTCTTTCCATCTGAAGAAAATCCTGAACAAAGATGATCGTTTCTTCTCCTCTCTCTCGCAGGTTCTGTTGTCACAATCAAAAAATCCAAAGTAGAATGTCAGAGTGATCCATTGGAAGACTTGGGTCCTGGACATAGAAAATTTTTTTTTTCTTTTTTGTTTCCTTCAGCGGAACAAACACCACGCTCTCCTGGGGGCAAACGGGTCTGTCTAGCTTGAGAATTGCAACGTCTCCTGTGTACACAACATGGTGAGTGTCGTCCTGTGTACACAACATGGCGAGCGACGTCATGTGTACACACCACGGCGAGCGACGTCATGTGTACACAACATGGCGAGCGACGTCATGTGTACACAACATGGCGAGCGACGTCCTCTGTACACAACATGGCGAGTGACGTCCTGTGTACACAACATGGCGAGCGACGTCCTCTGTACACAACATGGCGAGTGACGTCCTGTGTACACAACATGGCGAGCGACGTCCTCTGTACACAACATGGCGAGTGACGTCCTGTGTATACAACATGGTGAGTGACGTCCTGTGTACACAACAAGGTGAGTGACGTCCTGTGTACACAACAAGGTGAGTGACGTCCTGTGTATACAACATGGTGAGTGACGTCCTGTGTACACAACATGGCGAGTGACGTCCTGTGTACACAACAAGGTGAGTGACGTCCTGTGTGCACAACATGGTGAGTGACGTCCTGTGTACACAACATGGTGAGTGACATCTGTGCTCACCAAACCTTCATCAGTTCAAATACATTAACTCGGTGTTTTTTTTTTTTGGTCGTAATTATCTGAAAGGGCTTAGATCTCTTGACCTCTCGGATCTCAGGGAACTGTCAGGCCACACGACTGAACATGATACCAATGGATACCAATAATTCCATCTGTCAGTTTAAAATGTCCACAAAGTGTACACGTCTAAGACTATAGTGGCTGTTTTGTCCCGACCCGAGAGGTCTCTGTTTCCGCACTATTGAGACAGACCTGTCACTCTGGCCTGAGACCTCCTTCAACTTCACAGTTCACACCTCACACTGAACGCGAGACAAAACACTCCTGACACAGTGCGCTACCAATGTAAACTTTGCTGAGCCATGGAACCCGCAACAGAAAGGTTTTGTATTTTTCCTTCTATTCTAAAGTGATGAAATACGCATTGTGTACATCGTTGTCAAGCATGGCGGGTGAGGCGGAATTTGGCCAATCTGATTCGCTCGGTATCCTGTGTTTGGCCTAGGACATCATACTACACAATGCACAACTGCTCTTAAGTTAGCTCACTAAAAAATCACCATGTTCCACTTCTACAAAAGCCTAACGCATGAACTATGGAAAAGTATCGGTCACCTTTCAAATCGGAATCTACTGTAAAAAAAACAAATGCCTTCAAATCTCTGCTTGTTCTTGCGCTGAAAAAGAAAAAACAACAACAAAAGACACACCTGGACAGGTTACACGGGAATCATCTTGGCCCTCAGACACTGCAACACTCTGACAGATTTACTACAGCACACGGAAGGTTCAACATGGTCTGAGGGATTACAGCACAAATCTATGTCCAGTGACCGCCTGGAGGGGATTAAACAACTGAAATCTGATTACCCAGGCAGAGCCAGAGCAAGAGTTGGCGCCCTTTCCTTCCTGAGCTGCTGAAAAGTCCTGGAGGGCAAGTGGGTTCAGTTATTTACTATTACAGTCGACTACTCTAGATTGTTGAGCTGAAGTTGTCATTTCAGTGGCTGGGAAAACACATTCCGGCTGGTGCACGAGTGTATCTACCATGCTGTCCTATGTCACATTGATCTATCCTCACTCAAGTCAATGCTACAATTGTCCCCATGTGAATTTCTTCCAAGAAATTCACCAATTGTTTTATTTGTTACAGCTGCTGAATTGACCCAATCGATCTACTGTTACAGCTATTTCGTCACGTGTACACAGCTGCACGCATTCCGAACTCTAGCCAGTGCCATGCATTGTTTTCTACCTCAATCTGTAGGATTTTGATCAGATTGATCAATTGGCTCTTTGTCTCCAATCTTCCACAAGTTTGATCCTGACGACACAAACATCAACCACAAAAACGTTGGATCAAGTCATCATGAGATGTTTAACCTTCATTGCTTCACTGGCAGTGCACATCACACAAATCATCATCATCATCGCTGTTGTCGTCATCACCATAAACATCATACACTGAACCACATTTTGTCGCCGAACGATCCACGTCGAAGATGACAACAACAACAACAACAGCAACATTTTCACCACATTCTCTATACGTTATGACATAAGTTGACCTGCAGGTAGAAGTAGAAAAAGTTAGACAGCCCCCCTCCCCGCGCCTCTCAAGCCAGTCACCCCCCCCGCCCCCCATGTTTTGGTAGATCATGCTGAAAACCTCCAGGTAAACCCATCATGTACGACGCACGTGCATTCACAGGGCGCGTACCGGCTTCAAGAACATCCGGGGATCTGGCCCAGTAAAGTAGGTCAATGGGTGTCAAATTTTCAAATGTACATGTGAATACAAAAGATCATGGTGAGTTTATGCTAAATATTACTACCCCCCCCCCCCGCCCCCACCCCCAAATTCCCGAGAAAAATTGAAAGGACAAAAATGTCCAGCTGTATGTTCCTCTCCAACTATTGATGCTGTGAGCCACCAGACCCTGGATTCAGACTGATCCAGATTTTTCATGTTCAACAAAACATTCAGCGCCGGACCAGCAGTTTGATGACAAACATTTTTCCCAGATTTTAATCTCTGGCCGTCCCCAACAACAAGAATAAACACGCAAACTGCACGTGCAGCAAGAAGAACGGTTTGGGGACACAAGTTACTGAACTCATTGCTCTATTCGTTCTGTTACCCCCATCTCTCTATCATTTCCTCATCTCTCCTTCCGCATTTGTCACGTGGTTGTCAAGGACAAGTTTAGCGCGACATGACGCTGGAGATAAGCCAAGTTTTTTTGGGGGGGTGGGGGGTGGGGGTGGGGCATTACAAAGAGTGGACAGAGAAAATTCCCTACAATACAAGTTTTTTGCATAAAAGAACAACTTTTCAAAACACTGTCAGATTCTCGGTGAAACTGAACTAAAAAATTTCCAACTTGCCCAAGGCTCGAGTTCACGTCCAGTCGATACCCTCCCCCCCCCCTCCCCGGGTGAGGTCGTCCAAACAAACTGATTCAGAGGTCGAAATGACAAACCGAAAAAAGAAAAGTTGTTGTTTGGAGGTTCAGATACACAAGGGATTTTAGTATTCCTCTAGATCTGAGGTGTCTGCAGAGTACACGGTGGATGCTGATGTATATATTCTGTGTGTGCGTGTCTGTCTGTGTGTATGATTGTGTGTGTGGGGGGGGGGTAGGTGGGTGGGAGGGGAGCTGAGACGATAGTTGTTTGGCATCTCGTGATTGAAATCTACCCTAAACTGGTGGGTAAGTTGTTATTGGATATTATTTTTTTCTGGTTGTTGGGGTGGATGGGGGGTGGGTGGGAGGTGGCCTCAGGTATGTTTTACGCCGTTAGTGGTCTGTGTAGGAAGATGTGTGTGTGTGTGTGTGTGAAAGAGAGAAAGAGAGAAAAGCTGCTGTTGTAATTGCAGCACTCTGATATGAAGTATCAATGTATCAAGGCTCCTGCAGTGTCAGAATTACACCGAGTTTTGCCAAAGTCCCACCGAAGGAAAATTTTTGTCTACCCTTCTCATGACACAAGTGATCTATGGACACTTGCTGATATGCACAGATAGTCTTTGATCTGATTTGGATGACTTAGACCAGTTGGGAAATCTCTGGTACCGTTCCGCTGTTGATGCCGAAACCGGTCTAGAAAGTTTCTCAAATTTTCTCTCTTCAGACATTTGAACCAGGGATAAACCCTAAATAGGGATGGGATGGGGTAGGTGGGGGCTGCGATTATTTCACTGAATTTGATGACAGGAAATGACGGACCTCGACTTTGAGCACCAATACTTGTATCCAGGTGTAGTAGCGCTTCTCTCCCCCTGCCTACCTTTCTCACCTTCACAGAAATGAAACTATAATGACCATGGCAATGCCTGAACAGTTGTGTTCCCCCCCCCCCCCATCCAACCACCACCCTGCAGCACCCTTTGTCTTGCTCGACCGCCCGTTATTCTCATCCAAAACTCCTCCTCCCCCTTTGTGTGTGTGTGTGTGTGTGTGTGTGTGTGTGTGTGGAAGTTTCCACCTTTGCCAGTGTGAGAAATCCATCTCCAATATTTCTGTAGGTCATCAATGCAGGTTGTGCTTCAATGAGGGGTAGATGAAACTGAAGTACATCTAATCACCACAAAGATTGAATTCTTCTCTCCACTTGGCAACATTCCAGAACACGCACACTGAACATGCCATGCCTCTCCCCCCTCCCCCCCCCCCCCACCGCTCACGCAGATTTCTCAACAATCCACACATGTGATGCATCACCGCAGGTCTCTCACTACTGACCCCCACCGTCTCAAGGTGAGCACACATATAATCTACTCATTCCCGACTGCCTACAGGTAAGCTAAAAGAGTTGCCAGGAAAGAAAAATGCCTGTTGACTTGTACTCCCCACTCCCCTCCCTCCTCTCCCTACCCTCACGGCAGGGGCAAGAGGAGTGAACTCCAGGCTGTGCCTACACACCAGGTATGCAGGAGGAGGAGATGTGAGAGCCAGGTGCAGGTAATGAGGTCAGGCGAACATGGCTGAGCACACGGCACGTGCCCTGTGTCTTACTTACCCACCAGGAATTGTACAGTCTATCTAGTCAGCTCACCAGCCTTACTTACCCACCAGGAATTGTACAGTCTATCTAGTCAGCTCACCGGGCTTACTTACCCACCAGGAATTGTACAGTCTATCTAGTCAGCTCACCGGCCTCACTTACCCACCAGGAATTGTACAGTCTATCTAGTCAGCTCACCGGCCCCAGTCGCTCAGCGTTCACAGATTCTCTACAAAATCTTACCCTCACATCTGCTCTTCGCCTCCCCACCCCCGGCTTCTCCATCTTGGTGGAATTTTGCACATGGGATCTATTAACTCTCACTGGACCAGATATTTAATTTTCTCTTCTACTAGCCAGGACGTCAATAAGAATTGCAAGCATCAAAATCTGGACACATCCCTCCAGCTACACATCCCATCTGTCACAGAAACTTCTAATGTGCAGTCCCTCTGTTGTCTTGTGCAGTTTTGTCTTTCCGCCAGTCAGTCAGTTACCAGAAAGATTTGATCATCCTAAACCATTTCCTTACCAAGCACAAACAGATGGTGACCCGCTGAATGTTGTCGACAGTTTGCTAACACTGCAGGAACCAAGTGACTGATTGCAGTACGTGTTTCCCTCTCCCCACCACAACCATAAATCAAGGCTTTCGGTATTCATTTTTTTCTCAGGAGTTGCCGCATTTTCATCCTGACTTCTGTCCTGTTGTTGACATTGATGCATTTTGCTTGATTATTGCTGTCAATTCACGGATTGCTCATCAAACTAGCAAACGAAACATTTTGTTGAGTAATGGTCACTGAGGGCTCAGGTTCATTCCTGTCGGCTCGAGTCTGTCTGTTGTTCTTTTTCATGTCCGTGGCTGCCAGTCCTGCAGCATTTTGTCCACCTATGAATGTCCACAAATCTGATCTTTTCTGCACATAGTTTGATGTTTCAATAAAATACCATCGTTTTAATTGGAACGCGCGTTTTGGATTCATAATTATCTCCCCGTGGCTCATGTTTGTTGAATGGAAATACACAAAAACTTTGGCGGAATTGCATGGGCTTGGTCTAAAAATATTTTGTTCCCGATTTGTGTCCTCTTGCCTTAGTGTATAGCGCTCAAGTGATCTAAACTCACAGCTTTCCATGCCAACCGTAGGCCAGATGTGCTGACCATTCCAGGTTTATCTTACATTTCTCTGATTTTGTTTTTCAATTGCCAATCAAATTCCCTGACCGGATTTTGTTGGATCAGGTTTTGCTGTTGTTGGTTGTTGGGCATCCTAAAATAATTTTCCAGAGTTTTGTCTGCCATCAGTTCATTACCTGAATTAATATCTAGTATCCCCACCTCCCCCCCCCCCCCTTCTCAATGTGTCCCACATCAAACATTGCAGAATTGATAATGGTAGGCTGAAAAATCAGTCAAAGTTTGACAATCTGTAGTTGGATATTTTGTTTCAAATAATTGTGATCTGCTGACACCACTGAGACAATCGTTCACTAGTTTCGTACAAGCAGAAAAAGTCAAACCCCCGCCCTCCCCCCTCCACCTCACAGGATTGACTCGTCTGATGTCATTCTCTTCTTTCTGTCAAATTTCTGGGATAGGAATTTTTTGATTCACTTGGCCCTTGACGTCAGAACTGACAAACATGAAGACATTATTGCCCGCCCCACAGACAGAGACAAAAGTCCATCAATAGTTGGATTTCTAGTCCCATGTCCGGCATGTTGTGATGCAAAAATACCCCTATATTAAAAAAAAACAACAAAAACAAAACATTGCATGTCGCGATATCTCGCAGCTCATATAAAAGTACCCGAGATTTGTTGTTTCCCCGTGTCCGTGGTCACATAGTACTCACGACGTTAAGACTGATCATGAGTTTGTAGAGAAGACATTTCAAGACATGTTGATTTATTGTGCTTTATTCATCTATTCCCCCCACCCACCACCCCCCCCCCACATTATTTTTGCTACTCATCATGGACCCACGGAATATCAATGAAGATTCGAGACTAAAGAATTCTAGCGTGCATAGCAGAAGGTGAGCAGCTACAATCTATGGCAGAAAGGTCAACACTGTGTGCATGATGTAGCCGCTAGTCACGCTTTAGGGCACAGACTTGGTTGGTCATGAAATGGGATCACACGTCAGGGGCGGTAAGCGTCAAGGCAAGTTGACATAACTCTTGTGGTCCATGTCATACAACAGGTCCTGGTGTCCAGGCAACAGCTGTGTCAGCGTGCCGTCTCTCTCTGGACCTCTTTTTCTCTGCCCCCCCCCCCCACCCCACACACACACACTGGCAAACTTACACAATAATTACACTGTGTGTTGACCTACTGTCCCACCCACTCTCACCCGCCTCCAGTCCCAAACGAAAGCAATAAAACAAAACTGACGTCTCAATTCTCTTTTTTTTTGTCTTTGACGGAGTTGGTCGTTGAAATATGAAAAATTCTTAGTATCGCCTTCTCACCCCCCCCCCCTACACACACACACATCGCTAATTAAATCACCTAAGGACATGCAAAACTTTTCATGTCGGGTTTTATGTTGGTCCCTGGATCACTTTGGTAATTTCACATCGCCATCCCCAGTACACGAGTGTTCAATGGAGAAATATGACGTCACACTTTGGGCTCCTCAAAACAAGAAAAGAATGAACACACAAACAAGTCCAGAACTGTTGAATATTGTCAGCTGATCTACGGACAATGTACAGACCCGTGCTGTTAATAGATGATATACCAGCTGTCAGCTGATCTACGGACAATGTACAGACCCGTGCTGTTAATAGATGATATACCAGCTGTCAGCTGAAGTCTATTATTGAGATGAACTCAGTTTTCGCAAAAAGTGGACATGGAACTCTATCAACTGTGGCTGGCCGAGATGGAGTCTGGGCTTGGCCAAAGGCTTCAAATGGCCGGGATTGGTCAGTTTATTGACGGACAGCTCAGCAGACCACAAGTTTGATCATTTTCTTTTTTTCGGTTCATGTTGTAGAATTTCTACCATATGGAAATTCACATAAAATATATACAGTGGAAGTTGGGGGTGGTAGTTGTGGGGTGGCGGGTATGATCACATTGAGACCACCGTCACACGTGACGCCCACAGAGTGCAGGATGACGACATAACCAATGAGGTTTGCATGTAAATGGTTTTATAATAGTGATATTTGAGAGATGAGTTTTTTGGAGGAGGAGGGGGGGGGGGTTGAGGGATAAGAGTGAAAAGAGAAAGGTTTGTAACACGATGTTGATGGCACTGATAGAAGGGCAGAACTGGCCACATTGAACATGAACGTTTTTCTAAGCTGGTGGGACAGTAACTGAGAGGGGAGAGAGAGAGACAGAGAGACAGAGAGACAGAGAGACAGAGAGACAGAGAGACAGACAGAGAGAGAAAGAAGAGAGAGAAAGAAAGAGAACGAGAGAGAGAAAGAGAGAGAACGACAGAGAGAGAAAGGAGAGAGAGAGAAAGAGGGAGAGAAAGATACAGAGACAGAGAGAGAAAGGAGAGAGAGAGAGAGAAAGAGTGATAGAAAGATACAGGGACGAGAGAGAAAGAAGAGAAAGACAGAGAAAGAAGAGAGAAAGAGAAGAGAAGAGAGAGAGAAAGGGACAGAGAGAAAGAGGAGAGAGCGAGAGAGAGTGAGAGAGGAAGGGAGAGAGAGGAAGGGGGAACTGGAGGAAAGAATACATGAAGAATTATTGAAGAATAAAAGTAACGTCAGAGAAAAGGGAGAGAATAAGTGAAGTGAAAACAAAAAACCAACAAAAGCAACAACAAATCCCCAGAAGTTGTCAAAGTTGAGACATTGTGGCAATTGGTCGGACATCACAAGGAAAATGGTTTCAGTTTTACTTTAGTAGGTAACAAAATCTGTTGTAAACTGAGAAATGATCAACCAGATTTTATCCTCAACAGCGGACATCTGACCAGAAGTCAGACACTGATAGGCTACACTAAGTAGGTCAACCTAAAGGATGATGGGATATTATTTTGAATGGCTACACTTTCTAGTCTTAAAAGGTCACGCGTAAAGAGGTTAAAATGTCCCACGCTGCGTGAAGTCACAACCAGGTTCAGGGCTGGACATCCCCGGAGTAGGTCAGTGTCTCTACTGACCAACATTTGTCGTTAGCCACGGACATGTGGATTCAATTGGCACAAATTCCATTTGCTGTAGACACGTGCAGGCTTGAGTGTTACACAAACTTGCGATCGGTAGAAACTTTGCTTTAACCCTATTGTAATTACTTTGATCATCATTCGTAGCTTGTGGGGTCTGTCAGAGCCGGTTATTATGACAAAAATTAAAGCTATCTGGAGACTGGGACAGCATGATGGGGTTAAGACTTTTCTATGTGACAGTGGAGCAGATCTTTGACTTAACCTGTCATTTTTCCACAAAATTCTCTTGCTCTTTTTTCTAACTCTCTTGGTGTTACTCCAGGTCTACATGAAATATTACATGACATGAATGGCTGGACTATGCGGCCTGTCATCTTGGTTCAGACTGTAGAGGAACTGTTTATATCCTGGAAATATTGTCATGGTGGGGAAAAAGAAAAAGGAACCCCGAACCATCCGTCAAATTTGTATGTGGCCTGGCCGTACGGACCTACTCAATGACATGTCTCTGGGATATAGACACGATTTTTACTGTAGTCGCAACTTTGTGACCTCAGACCAGCCATGTTTTATGCAAAATTGAGTTAGATAATTGAAAAGTTGATCACTAACCCTATCTGTGTCCAGACATCGCGTGTCAGTGGCCAGCAAATCTACTTTTACAGCTCGCGAGGTCAAAGGTTAAACATATTTCTATAAAAACAATCAAACAAACGTACGAAAAAAAAAAATCCCAACAACTGGCGTAGGAAACTTTGACCTCTGACATGTACATATGTAACTCACAACGTATTTCATGTTACAAGAGGAAATTCACGGCCCGGATGGCACGAGAAAATATGTCTGATCCCTGACGAATCTTCCACCTACACGATAGGAATCGGTACATTATAAGATCCTTCTGGAAGGGGAGTATGGGTGAAGGTGTGGAGAGGGAGGGGTGCCTCATTTGGACCTGAATATTCTGAGCCACATTTATTAACATGCATATTGTAAACAGATCCAAAGATACGTAAAAAGTTAACCCGGTTCAGACACATCTCAAACTTTATGAATAAAATTGAAAGTGAAACATGCCGGTGCAAGTCAAAATGTTGTACTCACGTTAGGAGAGGTCTACAAGATGGGTCCCAGACAAGATCTCACACCTAGGCAAATGTTTCCCGACCGGGCTGAAGAGTGCTGCCAGAGTGGGAGAATCTACACCGGGTTTATCGTGCATACCCAACTTTCTCGCGTGACGTCACTCACACCGCGTGCCATATCTGGGTTTTGCACGTGAGACGTGCGAGGGCGTGCGCGCGAGGCGCAGTTCCAGAAACCCGGCGACAGGAGAAAGTAATCGAGCATTATTTACAACCCATTTATGGATCCTACAATAGTATTGTTCTAGACTCATTGTTTCCCTACGATTACTTTTCATCAACTTAGGGAACGCCAGAGAACTTTGAATTTTATTCAGGCAGTTTTTGTTTCTATGTCAAGTCAAATCTTGGATCTATGGAAAACTTTGCAATTCTTCATCTCAACCTTTTGGAAAAACAGGAAAATCTTCCTCCGCTGATTCTGGAGATAATTTCATTTTCTCTACGCCCCCTCTTTCTCCTGGGCGTCTGGGTGCGGTTTGGTGGTTTGTGTCTGAGTTTGCACGTCCTACACGGTTTCTGTATGTCTGTTTGTGTGTATGTGTGTGTGTGTGGGGGGGGGGGGTGGAGGGCAGTTTCCGAATAGCAACACCAACAGCCTGTGGTACTGGCAGCTCGAGATCGTGTTGATGGTGTTATCGATTACTATTTCTTGTTGACCCAGTTCTGGGCCCTGTCTTACCTGTGCTGATACCCAACCCAGGAGAGTTCATCTATTGCCAAATACAGGCAAAGCGCGCGAGCATGCTCACTGGCTGGCCCACTTTCCTGTGCTATTTTTAGACATCCTGAACCATTCAGTTGTTCATGGGAAGGGAAGGAAATCTACGTTGGGTGGCGGGTCTAAATGTTGTGGTAAATGCTGTAAGTCTTGACGACTGATGGTTTATGAGCAGGTAGATGGTAGAGAGAGAGAGAGAGAGAGAGGGGAAATGAGTAAAACAAGAATGAATTCAGCCAGCACCCCCCCCCCCCCAACACACACACACACCCCTCCCCCACCCCCTGTATGTACAATCAGTAACCACATCCCAAACAACAGAAAGAGAAACATGCAGGGGCGAGCGTGACGCTATGTCAGTAAAGAAAGGATGGAGATAGACAGGCTGGGAATAGCTGGGTTTGCAAACGTGGAATCACTGGAGATAGACAGGCTGGGAATAGCTGGGTTTGCAAACGTGGAATCACTGGAGATGTATGGATGCTAACAGAAATAATCTGCAGGGGCGTTTTCCCCTTTCCACACCCTCCATTCCCCACCTCAACGATTCAGCTTGAAAAACTGTAACACACAGATTGACCTTTGCCCTACAGGAAATAGTCAAAAATAAATGAAGGGCTGGAGTTTAAATCCTTTGCATAGTCAACGCTTTTTTGTGTGTGTGGGGGGAGGTATGGGGGAGGTGGGGAGGGGAGAAAGGGCGTACCTCTTCAATCTGTTCTTTGTATTCCCAAGCATCAGCACCCACACACACGCTAGATACGCCTTTGTCACCCTTCTCAGTGCCTAACTGACTGTACTTTTCCTACGGCAGAGCCTAGGCAGGTGGTAGAGATCGTGGCTTTTTGTGCAAGGATAGAGTGCAGGGGCGTGGACACATGAGGAGGCCGGAGGGGGGAGGGAAAGCTTAGCTGAGAGAAAGAGACGGAATGCTGAATATACAGAAATGGGGCGTGTGAATAAAGAACACTCTGGACTCTCCACGCCCTACCTTCTGGTCGCAAAACACCGCCTCTGTTGCTAAATCTCGTCGTTTAATAAACTTAATGTACAACCTGGGATATTTTTGCAGATGGCAGAATCGATGATACCAGGAGATGGTGTTGTAAGGAAGTGAAAGGAGAATACGAAGAGAATCAAATGTGATGAGAAACAGTGAGGTTATGGCCCTTGATATGAGTTGAATTACATGGATGTACGCTTGTGTACGCGGAAACAACTACAAAGTGAGTTAGGCCTTTTATCGGAAAGAGCAAAAGTAATGTCAAGGTCGTTCTAAATAATTGAGGGCTGGATCAGTTGTGTGAGAAATGACACAAGTGCTGAGTTTCTAACCCCAGTATTATCTCGTGGCCGGGGTTCCTAGTGCTCATTGCACGGCACATCATCTCCACCACTTCCCCGGCCTGGTTAGCGTTACCAACCGTCGTCATGTCTACCTGTACTCATATTGTTAGAACAGGCAATCAATTGCTTTTTTTTTAATCCCCACCCTCTCTCTCTCTCTCTCACTCTCTTTTTCTCTCACTCTCTTTTTCTCTCACTCTCTCTCTCTCTGCTCTGCCCTCGGCCTGATGTATGAATGTGTAGGCGTTGTTAATGTTATTTCTCTTGTTTTTCCTTGTCTGTGTGGAAAAGTTATTTCACGAGTATTTCCTGCCCCAGATCCCAGGCACAGAATTGCTATTCAAGCCAGTGATATTCTACAAACATTTGAGATCAGTTGCCAATTTCCGCAGACAATAAACAAAATGTTCTAGCGTCTACCTTATGAACAGAATCTCCACACCAAACTCTGTCAACACGGCTGTGCAAATGGATAGGGTTCAAGACAAACTCTTTTCAGATGATGTCTGCCACGTGATAATTGCTTCACAAAGTCATCAAAGAAACTTTAAGCACGGCATAGACAGTGGAGTGGAACACAGGACTCAAGTAATAGACTAGCCTGGACCAGTCAAACAACCTCATTTATGACGTCAACTATTCCATCCTGTCTGTAATAATCTATGGGCGAATCTAGAAGTGATCAAGTGTTTGGTCTAGGTGAAGGCGTGAGACATCCAACATTTTACATCTCTCCAGCCTCTGCTCGTGCTGCAGAGAGTCCAGTGTCAACCATAATTATCTACCCTAACACCTTTTCAGAGCCCTCAGTCTTTTTGCCTTATCTTATTATCATATTATTATTTTTAAAAAAAAGTGGCGGGAATCGTTCTCTATGATGCCATTTTGAGGTATTTTTTACTCAACGTGACAGCCCAAATTCCTGTCTCAAAAAATGATAAAAATGAAATTATGTCAGGTATTAGGTAACCTCTAACCCAATGGCTTGTGTATCCACCGATTGTCTGGATTGAAACAGGACAAAGCTGTGAAACTGTCAATGACAATGATCTGATTTTGTGCTGCCTTGTAAGCCCTGGCGAAAGGGGGGTGGGGGGGAGGGGGGGGGGGCGGGGGAGGAGGATGGCTTCTATAGGCGTTCAGTTGTTGGGTGGTATCTGCAGCAGAGGTTTATTTCGGGCATTACCAGGAATCACATCTAGTTATTGTAGTGCAACCCCCCCCCCACCCTCCCATTTTGGCCCAGTGCTACAGCCTCAATGACAGTTTAAAAAAAAACAAAGCCAACATATCATAATGAACTTTCTCAAGTGTCAGCTCATCTAACCCGCCAGCTTTTGTATCCACAGATTTGTGTGTTGATTCAAGTTTCAGACATTTTTATGTTTAAGTTGTAAAACTGTTAAATACAATCATCTCTGTTCGTGCTCCCTTGGATAAGCCCAACCCACGGGGAAACTGTCTCTGTCGAGCGTTCAGTTGATGACCAGTGGCCTGCCGGTCATGTGTCCTGGAGCAAGACTAGATTGTTGTGGGGAAATTGTCAGGCTAGGAGAGAGGGAGAGAGAGGGGTGGGAAGACAGGTTTATCCCGGGCAATGCCGGGTACTTCAGCTAGTTCTTAAAAAAAAAGAGATGAGATCATTAAAATGCAATAATTACATTATTATTTGACCTGTCAAACCAAATTTGGTACAAAGCAGAGTTGGGATTTTGAAAAGGAAAGCCTGGCCCTTGTAAATCTGTAGTTGCAAGTTATTAGAAATGTATCACTCTGGATATGTAAAATTGTTGAGAGATGAACCAAAGCGAAAACGAGCATTATGATTGAACTAGCCGACCCGCGCAAGATCTTGCACATTTTCCATAAGCGCAACCGTATATTATCTAGATCTAGGCTACATTAAAACGGCATTTGGAGTCCATGCTATGACTAATAGAACTTACTGATACCACAATTTCACACAGAATTATTTTATTTAATTACCCGTTCTACGAACGGTTTCGTTTCTTGGTGCGGAACCAAACTTCCGGGTTCAGTCAGTGCGTCAAAACGGTATCATTCTTCCGGTTCACTCAAAATGGTGAATTAAAATAGAATGACCGCAAAAATCTATTTTGATATATTCGGGGACAGGAGTTTTCGTATGTTTTATGTGACGAAAACCTGGGTATGTATATACTATGGACATGACTGTGTAAAATTTGAAGCGTGTGGGCTAAGTATTAACGGAGGAGTAGGCTAACATAGCAAAGTTCATGTCTATAATAATAAGATGTCATACACACTTTCTGTCAGTCACAGAGCTTGCACCGTTCCGCACCGCTTTGGTGTGTAATCATACAAAGTTCTGGACCAATCGGCCTGCGGGTCGGACTAACTTGGACACGTTTTGATGGGCCAGCTCTACAACCACACCTTTCAGTGCCAACTACAAATCCAGTCCAATCTGTTCATCTTGATCTCACACGCACTACGTACAGAGAACTCAAAACTCCAGTCTAAAACTGCCATTTTCAGGGAAACCAACAGCCCTTCTGGGGGCCCAGGAAGAAGAAAGAAAAACGTATAGACCAGACCAGAGATCTGTATGAAACAAACCCATCCCAGTTCCCACATGAAGTGAGCTCTCAAACGCGAAAGGACGTAACCTCTCACAATATTCTTGATATTGAAGCAAATGTGGCAGTAGCAGTGTCCTTCATGCTTTCAACATGGTCTGTCTTCCTACTGGATTCTCTGTGGGTGTAGAGAGTAATGGCACAGTTCTGGGCCTTGGGGGGAGGGGGGGGGGCTCACAGGTCACTTTGGCTGACGTAAAGAGGGGGGGGGGTGCACAGGTCTGATGTGAGTAAAGTTGGAATGTGTCTGGTATGTGCTCGTGCTCCAGATATGCTTGTGTATGCCTGTGTATGTGTGTGTGTGTGTGTATGTATAGTTGTTGAGTCAGGTGTGTGGTTGTCGGTATGGTAGGTATGGGCAAACCGACATACTTACACACGCACTGGTTAGACTGATAGATAGATAGGTGTATACATGTATTGATGGATGGATGGATGGATGGATAGATAGATAGATAGATAGATAGATAGATAGATAGATAGATAGATAGATAAATAGATGGATGGATGGATGGATGGATAGATGGATAGATAGATAGATAGATGGATAGATAGATAGATAGATAGATAGATAGATAGATAGACAGATAGATAGATAGATAGATAGATGGATAGATAGATAGATAGATGGATAGATAGATAGATAGATAGATAGATAGATAGATAGATAGATAGATAGATAAATAGATGGATGGATGGATGGATGGATGGATGGATAGATGGATAGATAGATAGATAGATAGATAGATAGATAGATAGATAGATAGATGGATAGATAAATAGATGGATGAATGGATGGATGGATGGATAGATAGATAGATAAATAGATGGATGGATGGATGGATGGATAGATAGATAGATAGATGGATGGATGGATGGATGGATGGATAGATGGATAGATAGATAGATAAATAGATGGATGGATGGATGGATGGATGGATGGATAGATAGATAGATAGATAGATAAATAGATGGATGGATGGATGGATGGATAGATGGATAGATAGATAGAATGACGTGCTCCACTCACACACAGGTATGATTTTGTAGGTGCCTAGTGTAGACTAAATACCACCGATACTGCAGAAGAACACTGGGCCAGGGTACAGTCTAACTTAGTGGACTTCCACTGTCCCTCATAATTATCTGGAATTGTATAATTGTAGGGAGGGGAGAGACCCCATAGGACCCCACTGGACATAGGGATCGTTGGATTTAGAGTAGGTGGTTTATTTTCCCGGCATACATAGCTAATGGTCATCAGAACTTGGTCACAGTAGCCTTGAAAGGTCAGGCATCTCTGCAGAATGGACATTTGGATCACGAATTATGGAAGACATTATGAAACTTTTTAACCTTTTTCATGTGTGTGTGTTTCAGTGTGTGTGTGTAGGTGTGTCCGTGTGTGTGACTATGTGTGTATGGGTGACCTTTGAATGACCTCCTCAATATGCTCCCAGCTGGTTTGATCACTTCATTAATTCAATCAAACTTTTCCATTGTGTTTTTGAACCAGTAGAATGTAGATACGGTAAAAATCAACATTAGAACGATCATTACACAGCAATAAAGAGAAACTATAAAACATTGCACAACGCCCTTGCCCATTCCTTTCTACTGCAGCAACATTTTTAATTCACAAAATGAGGTCATTTTGTAGTGGTGGTCATTAAACAGATGTTTTAGGCATGACATGACTTCACGCATAATCAGTTACAGAAATATAGACTAGAGATCTCCTTGACATCGGCAGATCATTTATGACAATAAAAAAATTGCTGGCCTGAGGGTCACCACAAAACTACCGACTGATGACACCGTCAGGTAAAACTGGGAGAGAGCAAAGCTAAATAGGGCCTGTAGTCTTGTCTTCACTGAGCATCATGCAGTGTTACGTACTCACCTTTACATTGCTCCAGCCCAAACTACAATGTTCATAATGAACGTATGTGAAAAGCACAATGTTTCTCGGCCTAACTCGCTTGGCTTTCATAGTTATATAATACAATACAATATAATTTAATGTAATATAATTATTTAATTATATCTGTAAAACATCCGGTGTCCTTGTATTTGTTATCTCAGTATTTTTTTTTCTACTTCACTCATGGATGGACAGACAGACAGACATAAAATGGAAGGGTTAAACAGTGAATTTGATCCACATTGGAGATGCAGGTAACAGGACAGATTGAAGATGTTGGTAACTGAAAAGATTGGAGATGTTGGTAACAGGACAGATTGGAGATGTTGTTGGTAACAGGACAGATTGGAGACGTTGTTGGTAACAGGACAGATTGGAGATGTTGGTAACAGGACAGATTGGACAGATGTTGGTAACAGGACAGATTGGAAATGTTGGTAACAGAACAGATTGGAGATGTTGGTAACACAACAGATTGGAGATGTTGGTAACAGAACAGAATGGAGATGTTGGCAACAGAACAGATTGGAGATGTTGGTAACAGAACAGATTGGAGATGTTAGTAACAGAAAAGGTTGGAGATGTTGGTAACAGGACAATTTTGGAGATGCTGATAACAGGACAGACTGGAGATATTGGTAACAGAACAGGTTGGAGATTTTGGTAACAGAAGAGACTGGAGATGTTAGTAACAGAAAAGATTGGAGATGTTGGTAACAGGACACACTGGAGATGCTGGTAACAGGACAGACTGGAAATATTGGTAACAGGACAGATTGGAGATGTTGGTAACAGGACAGATTTGGAGATGTTGGTAACAGGACAGATTAATATTTTGGGGATTTTTGTAACAGAACAGATTGGAGGTGTTGGTAACAGAACAGATTGGAGCTGTTGGTAACAGAACAGATTGGATTGGAGATGTTGGTAACAGGACAGATTGGAGGTGCTGTTAACAGAACAGATAAGAGATGTTGGTAACAGGACAGATTGGAGAAGTTGGTAAAAGGACAGATTTGGAGATGTTGGTAACACTACAGATTGGAGATGTTGGTAACAGAACAGACTGGAGATGTTGGTAACAGGACAGATTTGAAGATGTTGGTAACAGGACAGATTGGAGATGTTGGTAACCGAATAGATTTGGAAATGTTGGTAACAGAACAGATTTGGAGATGTTGGTAACAGGACAGATTTGGAGATGTTGGTAACAGGACAGATTGGAGATGTTGGTAACAGAACATATTGGAGATGTTGGTAACAGGACAGATTGGAGATGTTGGTAACACAACAGATTGGAGATGTTGGTAACAGAACAGAATGGAGATGTTGGCAACAGAACAGATTGGAGATGTTGGTAACAGGACAGATTGGAGATGTTAGTAACAGAAAAGATTGAAGATGTTGGTAACAGGACAATTTTGGAGATGCTGATAACAGGACAGACTGGAGATGTTGGTAACAGAACAGATTGGAGATGTTGGTGACAGGACAGATTGGCGATGTTGGTAACAGAACAGATTTGGAGATGTTGGTAACACGACAGATTTGGAGATGTTGGTAACAGGACAGATTTGGAGATGTTGGTAACAGGACAGATTTGGAGATGTTAGTAAGAGGACAGATTTGGAGATGTTGGTAACAGGACAGATTTGGAGATGTTGGTAACAGGACAGATTTGGAGATGTTGGTAACAGGACATATTTGGAGATGTTGGTAACAGGACAGATTTGGAGATGTTGGTAACAGGATAGATTAATATTTTGGGGATTTTTGTAACAGAATTGATTGGAGGTGTTGGTAACAGAACAGATTGGAGCTGTTTGTAACAGAACAGATTGGATTGGATATGTTGGTAACAGGACAGATTGGAGGTACTTTTAACAGAACAGATTGGAGATGTTGGTAACAGGACAGATTTGGAGATGTTGGTAAAAGGACAGTTTTTGAGATGTTGGTAACACTACAGATTGGATATGTTGGTAACAGAAAAGACTGGAGATGTTGGTAACAGGACAGATTTGGAGATGTTGGTAACAGGACAGATTGGAGATGTTGGTAACCGAATACATTTGGAGATGTTGGTAACAGAACAGATTTGGAGATGTTGGTAACAGGACAGATTTGGAGATGTTGGTAACAGGACAGATTGGAGATGTTGGTAACAGGACAGATTGAAGATGTTGGTGACAGGACAGATTGGCGATGTTGGTAACAGGACAGATTTGGAGATATTGGTAACAGGACAGATTTGGACATGTTGGTAACAGGACAGATTTGAAGATGTTGGTAACAGGACAGATTTGGACATGTTGGTAACAGGACAGATTTGGAGATGTTGGTAACAGGACTGATTTGGAGATGTTGGTAAGAGGACAGACTTGCAGATGTTGGTAACAGGACAGATTTGGAGATGTTGGTAACAGGACAGATTTGGAGATGTTGGTAACAGGACAGATTGGAGATGTTGGTAACAGGACAGATTTGGATTTGTTGGTGACAAAACAGATTGGAGATATTGGTAACAGGACAGATTGGCGATGTTGGTAGCAGGACATATTTGGACATGTTGGTAAAAGGCAGATTTGGAGATGTTGGTAACAGGACAGATTTGGAAATGTGGGTAGCAGGACAGATTTGGAGATGTTGGTAACAGGATAGATTTGGAGATGTTGGTAACAGGACAGATTTGGAGATGTTGGTAACAGGACAGATTTGGAGATGTTGGTAACCGGACAGATTTGGAGGTGCGGGTAACACAACAGATTGGAGATGTTGGCAACAAGACAGATTTGGAGATGCGGGTAACAGGACAGATTGGAGATGTTGGTAACAGGACAGATTGGACAAATGTTGGTAACAGGACAGATTTGGAGATGTTGGTAACAGGACAGATTGGAGATGTTGGTAACAGGAGAGATTTGGAGATGTTGGTAACGGAACAGATTGAAGATGTTGGTAACAGGACAGATTGGAGATTCTGGTAACAGAACAAATTTGGAGATGTTGGTAACAGGACAGTTTTGGAGATGTTGGTAACAGTACAGTTTTGGAGATGTTGATAAGAGAACAGATTGGAGATGTTGGTAACAGAATAGATTGGAGATTTTGGTAACACGACAGATTTGGACATATTGGTAAGAGGACAGATTTGGAGATGTTGGTAACAGGACAGATTTGGAGATGTTGGTAACAGGACAGATCTGGACATGTTGGTAACAGGACAGATTTGGAGCCGTTGGTAACAGGACAGATTTGGAGATGTTGGTAACAGGACAGATTTGGAGATGTTGGTAACAGGACACATTTGGAGATGTTGGTAACAGAACAGATTTGGAAATGTTGGTAACAGGACAGATTTGGACATGTTGGTAACAGGACAGATTTGGAGATGTTGGAAACACGACAGATTTGGAGATGTTGGTAACAGGACAGATTTGGAGATGTTGGTAAAAGGACAGTTTTGGAGATGTTAGTAAGAAGACAGATTTGGAGATGTTGGTAACAGGACAGATTTGGAGATGTTGGTAACAGGATAGATTTGGAGATGTTGGTAACAGGACAAATTTGGAGATGTTGGTAACAGGACAGATTTGGAGATGTTGGTAACAGGACAGATTTGGAGATGTTGGTAACAGGACAGATTTGGAGATGTTGGTAACAGGACATATTTGGAGATGTTGGTAACAGGACAGATTTGGACATGTTGGTAACAGGACAGATTTGGAGATGTTGGTAACAGGACAGATTTGGAGATGTTGGTAACAGAACAGATTTGGAAATGTTGGTAACAGGACAGATTTGGACATGTTGGTAACAGGACAGTTTTGGACATGTTGGTAACAGGACAGATTTGGAGATGTTGGTAACAGGACAGATTTGGAGATGTTGGTAACAGGACATATTTGGAGATGTTGGTAACAGGACAGATTTGGAGATGTTGGTAACAGGACAGATTTGGACATGTTGATAACAGGACAGATTTGGAGATGTTGGTAACAGGACATATTTGGAGATGTTGTTAACAGGACAAATTTGGACGTGTTTGTAACAGGACAGATTTGGAGATGTTGGTAACAGGACAGATTTGGACATGTTGGTAACAGGACAGATTTGGAGATGTTGGTAACAGGACAGATTTGGAGATGTTGGTAACAGGACAGATTTGGAGATGTTGGTAACAGGACAGATTTGGAGATGTTGGTAAAAGGACAGTTTTGGAGATGTTAGTAAGAGGACAGATTTGGAGATGTTGGTAACAGGACAGATTTGCAGATGTTGGTAACAGGATAGATTTGGAGATGTTGGTAACAGGACAAATTTGGAGATGTTGGTAACAGGACAGATTTGGAGATGTTGGTAACAGGACAGATTTGGAGATGTTTGTAACAGGACAGATTTGGAGATGTTGGTAACAGGACATATTTGGAGATGTTGGTAACAGGACAGATTTGGACATGTTGGTAACAGGACAGATTTGGAGATGTTGGTAACAGGACAGATTTGGAGATGTTGGTAACAGAACAGATTTGGAAATGTTGGTAACAGGACAGATTTGGACATGTTGGTAACAGGACAGTTTTGGACATGTTGGTAACAGGACAGATTTGGACATGTTGGTAACAGGACAGATTTGGAGATGTTGGTAACAGGACATATTTGGAGATGTTGGTAACAGGACAGATTTGGAGATGTTGGTAACAGGACAGATTTGGACATGTTGATAACAGGACAGATTTGGAGATGTTGGTAACAGGACATATTTGGAGATGTTGTTAACAGGACAAATTTGGACGTGTTTGTAACAGGACAGATTTGGAGATGTTGGTAACAGGACAGATTTGGACATGTTGGTAACAGGACAGATTTGGAGATGTTGGTAACAGGACAGATTTGGAGATGTTGGTAACAGGACAGATTTGGACATGTTTGTAACAGGACAGATTTTCAGATGCGGGGAACAGGACAGATTTGGAGATGTTGGTAACAGGACAGATTTGGAAATGTTGGTAACAGGACAGATTTGGAGATGTTGGTAAGAGGACAGACTTGCAGATGTTGGTAACAGGACAGATTTGGAGATGTTGGTAACAGGACAGATTTGGAGATGTTGGTAACAGGACAGATTGGAGATGTTGGTAACAGGACAGATTTGGATTTGTTGGTGACAAAACAGATTGGAGATATTGGTAACAGGACAGATTGGCGATGTTGGTAGCAGGACATATTTGGACATGTTGGTAAAAGGCAGATTTGGAGATGTTGGTAACAGGACAGATTTGGAAATGTGGGTAGCAGGACAGATTTGGAGATGTTGGTAACAGGATAGATTTGGAGATGTTGGTAACAGGACAGATTTGGAGATGTTGGTAACAGGACAGATTTGGAGATGTTGGTAACCGGACAGATTTGGAGGTGCGGGTAACACAACAGATTGGAGATGTTGGTAACAAGACAGATTTGGAGATGCGGGTAACAGGACAGATTGGAGATGTTGGTAACAGGACAGATTGGACAAATGTTGGTAACAGGACAGATTTGGAGATGTTGGTAACAGGACAGATTGGAGATGTTGGTAACAGGAGAGATTTGGAGATGTTGGTAACGGAACAGATTGAAGATGTTGGTAACAGGACAGATTGGAGATTCTGGTAACAGAACAAATTTGGAGATGTTGGTAACAGGACAGTTTTGAAGATATTGGTAACAGTACAGTTTTGGAGATGTTGATAAGAGAACAGATTGGAGATGTTGGTAACAGAATAGATTGGAGATTTTGGTAACACGACAGATTTGGACATATTGGTAAGAGGACAGATTTGGAGATGTTGGTAACAGGACAGATCTGGACATGTTGGTAACAGGACAGATTTGGAGCCGTTGGTAACAGGACAGATTTGGAGATGTTGGTAACAGGACAGATTTGGAGATGTTGGTAACAGGACACATTTGGAGATGTTGGTAACAGAACAGATTTGGAAATGTTGGTAACAGGACAGATTTGGACATGTTGGTAACAGGACAGATTTGGAGATGTTGGAAACACGACAGATTTGGAGATGTTGGTAACAGGACAGATTTGGAGATGTTGGTAAAAGGACAGTTTTGGAGATGTTAGTAAGAAGACAGATTTGGAGATGTTGGTAACAGGACAGATTTGGAGATGTTGGTAACAGGATAGATTTGGAGATGTTGGTAACAGGACAAATTTGGAGATGTTGGTAACAGGACAGATTTGGAGATGTTGGTAAC
Source organism: Onchidella celtica (assembly GCA_963931925.1). Lineage (NCBI taxonomy): Eukaryota > Metazoa > Mollusca > Gastropoda > Systellommatophora > Onchidiidae > Onchidella > Onchidella celtica. Next base: position 963,120 of record OZ007567.1, read on the forward strand.
AGGACAGATTTGGAGATGTTGGTAACAGGACAGATTTGGAGATGTTGGTAACAGGACATATTTGGAGATGTTGGTAACAGGACAGATTTGGACATGTTGGTAACAGGACAGATTTGGAGATGTTGGTAACAGGACAGATTTGGAGATGTTGGTAACAGAACAGATTTGGAAATGTTGGTAACAGGACAGATTTGGACATGTTGGTAACAGGACAGTTTTGGACATGTTGGTAACAGGACAGATTTGGAGATGTTGGTAACAGGACAGATTTGGAGATGTTGGTAACAGGACATATTTGGAGATGTTGGTAACAGGACAGATTTGGAGATGTTGGTAACAGGACAGATTTGGACATGTTGATAACAGGACAGATTTGGAGATGTTGGTAACAGGACATATTTGGAGATGTTGTTAACAGGACAAATTTGGACGTGTTTGTAACAGGACAGATTTGGAGATGTTGGTAACAGGACAGATTTGGACATGTTGGTAACAGGACAGATTTGGAGATGTTGGTAACAGGACAGATTTGGAGATGTTGGTAACAGGACAGATTTGGAGATGTTGGTAACAGGACAGATTTGGAGATGTTGGTAAAAGGACAGTTTTGGAGATGTTAGTAAGAGGACAGATTTGGAGATGTTGGTAACAGGACAGATTTGCAGATGTTGGTAACAGGATAGATTTGGAGATGTTGGTAACAGGACAAATTTGGAGATGTTGGTAACAGGACAGATTTGGAGATGTTGGTAACAGGACAGATTTGGAGATGTTTGTAACAGGACAGATTTGGAGATGTTGGTAACAGGACATATTTGGAGATGTTGGTAACAGGACAGATTTGGACATGTTGGTAACAGGACAGATTTGGAGATGTTGGTAACAGGACAGATTTGGAGATGTTGGTAACAGAACAGATTTGGAAATGTTGGTAACAGGACAGATTTGGACATGTTGGTAACAGGACAGTTTTGGACATGTTGGTAACAGGACAGATTTGGACATGTTGGTAACAGGACAGATTTGGAGATGTTGGTAACAGGACATATTTGGAGATGTTGGTAACAGGACAGATTTGGAGATGTTGGTAACAGGACAGATTTGGACATGTTGATAACAGGACAGATTTGGAGATGTTGGTAACAGGACATATTTGGAGATGTTGTTAACAGGACAAATTTGGACGTGTTTGTAACAGGACAGATTTGGAGATGTTGGTAACAGGACAGATTTGGACATGTTGGTAACAGGACAGATTTGGAGATGTTGGTAACAGGACAGATTTGGAGATGTTGGTAACAGGACAGATTTGGACATGTTTGTAACAGGACAGATTTTCAGATGCGGGGAACAGGACAGATTTGGAGATGTTGGTAACAGGACAGATTTGGAAATGTTGGTAACAGGACAGATTTGGAGATGTTGGTAAGAGGACAGACTTGCAGATGTTGGTAACAGGACAGATTTGGAGATGTTGGTAACAGGACAGATTTGGAGATGTTGGTAACAGGACAGATTGGAGATGTTGGTAACAGGACAGATTTGGATTTGTTGGTGACAAAACAGATTGGAGATATTGGTAACAGGACAGATTGGCGATGTTGGTAGCAGGACATATTTGGACATGTTGGTAAAAGGCAGATTTGGAGATGTTGGTAACAGGACAGATTTGGAAATGTGGGTAGCAGGACAGATTTGGAGATGTTGGTAACAGGATAGATTTGGAGATGTTGGTAACAGGACAGATTTGGAGATGTTGGTAACAGGACAGATTTGGAGATGTTGGTAACCGGACAGATTTGGAGGTGCGGGTAACACAACAGATTGGAGATGTTGGTAACAAGACAGATTTGGAGATGCGGGTAACAGGACAGATTGGAGATGTTGGTAACAGGACAGATTGGACAAATGTTGGTAACAGGACAGATTTGGAGATGTTGGTAACAGGACAGATTGGAGATGTTGGTAACAGGAGAGATTTGGAGATGTTGGTAACGGAACAGATTGAAGATGTTGGTAACAGGACAGATTGGAGATTCTGGTAACAGAACAAATTTGGAGATGTTGGTAACAGGACAGTTTTGAAGATATTGGTAACAGTACAGTTTTGGAGATGTTGATAAGAGAACAGATTGGAGATGTTGGTAACAGAATAGATTGGAGATTTTGGTAACACGACAGATTTGGACATATTGGTAAGAGGACAGATTTGGAGATGTTGGTAACAGGACAGATTTGGAGATGTTGGTAACAGGACAGATCTGGACATGTTGGTAACAGGACAGATTTGGAGCCGTTGGTAACAGGACAGATTTGGAGATGTTGGTAACAGGACAGATTTGGAGATGTTGGTAACAGGACACATTTGGAGATGTTGGTAACAGAACAGATTTGGAAATGTTGGTAACAGGACAGATTTGGACATGTTGGTAACAGGACAGATTTGGAGATGTTGGAAACACGACAGATTTGGAGATGTTGGTAACAGGACGGATTTGGAGATGTTGGTAAAAGGACAGTTTTGGAGATGTTAGTAAGAGGACAGATTTGGAGATGTTGGTAACAGGACAGATTTGGAGATGTTGGTAACAGGATAGATTTGGAGATGTTGGTAACAGGACAAATTTGGAGATGTTGGTAACAGGACAGATTGGAGATGTTGGTAACCGAATACATTTGGAGATGTTGGTAACAGAACAGATTTGGAGATGTTGGTAAAAGGACAGTTTTTGAGATGTTGGTAACACTACAGATTGGATATGTTGGTAACAGAAAAGACTGGAGATGTTGGTAACAGGACAGATTTGGAGATGTTGGTAACAGGACAGATTGGAGATGTTGGTAACCGAATACATTTGGAGATGTTGGTAACAGAACAGATTTGGAGATGTTGGTAACAGGACAGATTTGGAGATGTTGGTAACAGGACAGATTGGAGATGTTGGTAACAGGACAGATTGAAGATGTTGGTGACAGGACAGATTGGCGATGTTGGTAACAGGACAGATTTGGAGATATTGGTAACAGGACAGATTTGGACATGTTGGTAACAGGACAGATTTGAAGATGTTGGTAACAGGACAGATTTGGACATGTTGGTAACAGGACAGATTTGGAGATGTTGGTAACAGGACTGATTTGGAGATGTTGGTAAGAGGACAGACTTGCAGATGTTGGTAACAGGACAGATTTGGAGATGTTGGTAACAGGACAGATTTGGAGATGTTGGTAACAGGACAGATTGGAGATGTTGGTAACAGGACAGATTTGGATTTGTTGGTGACAAAACAGATTGGAGATATTGGTAACAGGACAGATTGGCGATGTTGGTAGCAGGACATATTTGGACATGTTGGTAAAAGGCAGATTTGGAGATGTTGGTAACAGGACAGATTTGGAAATGTGGGTAGCAGGACAGATTTGGAGATGTTGGTAACAGGATAGATTTGGAGATGTTGGTAACAGGACAGATTTGGAGATGTTGGTAACAGGACAGATTTGGAGATGTTGGTAACCGGACAGATTTGGAGGTGCGGGTAACACAACAGATTGGAGATGTTGGCAACAAGACAGATTTGGAGATGCGGGTAACAGGACAGATTGGAGATGTTGGTAACAGGACAGATTGGACAAATGTTGGTAACAGGACAGATTTGGAGATGTTGGTAACAGGACAGATTGGAGATGTTGGTAACAGGAGAGATTTGGAGATGTTGGTAACGGAACAGATTGAAGATGTTGGTAACAGGACAGATTGGAGATTCTGGTAACAGAACAAATTTGGAGATGTTGGTAACAGGACAGTTTTGGAGATGTTGGTAACAGTACAGTTTTGGAGATGTTGATAAGAGAACAGATTGGAGATGTTGGTAACAGAATAGATTGGAGATTTTGGTAACACGACAGATTTGGACATATTGGTAAGAGGACAGATTTGGAGATGTTGGTAACAGGACAGATTTGGAGATGTTGGTAACAGGACAGATCTGGACATGTTGGTAACAGGACAGATTTGGAGCCGTTGGTAACAGGACAGATTTGGAGATGTTGGTAACAGGACAGATTTGGAGATGTTGGTAACAGGACACATTTGGAGATGTTGGTAACAGAACAGATTTGGAAATGTTGGTAACAGGACAGATTTGGACATGTTGGTAACAGGATAGATTTGGAGATGTTGGAAACACGACAGATTTGGAGATGTTGGTAACAGGACAGATTTGGAGATGTTGGTAAAAGGACAGTTTTGGAGATGTTAGTAAGAAGACAGATTTGGAGATGTTGGTAACAGGACAGATTTGGAGATGTTGGTAACAGGATAGATTTGGAGATGTTGGTAACAGGACAAATTTGGAGATGTTGGTAACAGGACAGATTTGGAGATGTTGGTAACAGGACAGATTTGGAGATGTTGGTAACAGGACAGATTTGGAGATGTTGGTAACAGGACATATTTGGAGATGTTGGTAACAGGACAGATTTGGACATGTTGGTAACAGGACAGATTTGGAGATGTTGGTAACAGGACAGATTTGGAGATGTTGGTAACAGAACAGATTTGGAAATGTTGGTAACAGGACAGATTTGGACATGTTGGTAACAGGACAGTTTTGGACATGTTGGTAACAGGACAGATTTGGAGATGTTGGTAACAGGACAGATTTGGAGATGTTGGTAACAGGACATATTTGGAGATGTTGGTAACAGGACAGATTTGGAGATGTTGGTAACAGGACAGATTTGGACATGTTGATAACAGGACAGATTTGGAGATGTTGGTAACAGGACATATTTGGAGATGTTGTTAACAGGACAAATTTGGACGTGTTTGTAACAGGACAGATTTGGAGATGTTGGTAACAGGACAGATTTGGACATGTTGGTAACAGGACAGATTTGGAGATGTTGGTAACAGGACAGATTTGGAGATGTTGGTAACAGGACAGATTTGGAGATGTTGGTAACAGGACAGATTTGGAGATGTTGGTAAAAGGACAGTTTTGGAGATGTTAGTAAGAGGACAGATTTGGAGATGTTGGTAACAGGACAGATTTGCAGATGTTGGTAACAGGATAGATTTGGAGATGTTGGTAACAGGACAAATTTGGAGATGTTGGTAACAGGACATATTTGGAGATGTTGGTAACAGGACAGATTTGGAGATGTTTGTAACAGGACAGATTTGGAGATGTTGGTAACAGGACATATTTGGAGATGTTGGTAACAGGACAGATTTGGACATGTTGGTAACAGGACAGATTTGGAGATGTTGGTAACAGGACAGATTTGGAGATGTTGGTAACAGAACAGATTTGGAAATGTTGGTAACAGGACAGATTTGGACATGTTGGTAACAGGACAGTTTTGGACATGTTGGTAACAGGACAGATTTGGACATGTTGGTAACAGGACAGATTTGGAGATGTTGGTAACAGGACATATTTGGAGATGTTGGTAACAGGACAGATTTGGAGATGTTGGTAACAGGACAGATTTGGACATGTTGATAACAGGACAGATTTGGAGATGTTGGTAACAGGACATATTTGGAGATGTTGTTAACAGGACAAATTTGGACGTGTTTGTAACAGGACAGATTTGGAGATGTTGGTAACAGGACAGATTTGGACATGTTGGTAACAGGACAGATTTGGAGATGTTGGTAACAGGACAGATTTGGAGATGTTGGTAACAGGACAGATTTGGACATGTTTGTAACAGGACAGATTTTCAGATGCGGGGAACAGGACAGATTTGGAGATGTTGGTAACAGGACAGATTTGGAAATGTTGGTAACAGGACAGATTTGGAGATGTTGGTAAGAGGACAGACTTGCAGATGTTGGTAACAGGACAGATTTGGAGATGTTGGTAACAGGACAGATTTGGAGATGTTGGTAACAGGACAGATTGGAGATGTTGGTAACAGGACAGATTTGGATTTGTTGGTGACAAAACAGATTGGAGATATTGGTAACAGGACAGATTGGCGATGTTGGTAGCAGGACATATTTGGACATGTTGGTAAAAGGCAGATTTGGAGATGTTGGTAACAGGACAGATTTGGAAATGTGGGTAGCAGGACAGATTTGGAGATGTTGGTAACAGGATAGATTTGGAGATGTTGGTAACAGGACAGATTTGGAGATGTTGGTAACAGGACAGATTTGGAGATGTTGGTAACCGGACAGATTTGGAGGTGCGGGTAACACAACAGATTGGAGATGTTGGTAACAAGACAGATTTGGAGATGCGGGTAACAGGACAGATTGGAGATGTTGGTAACAGGACAGATTGGACAAATGTTGGTAACAGGACAGATTTGGAGATGTTGGTAACAGGACAGATTGGAGATGTTGGTAACAGGAGAGATTTGGAGATGTTGGTAACGGAACAGATTGAAGATGTTGGTAACAGGACAGATTGGAGATTCTGGTAACAGAACAAATTTGGAGATGTTGGTAACAGGACAGTTTTGAAGATATTGGTAACAGTACAGTTTTGGAGATGTTGATAAGAGAACAGATTGGAGATGTTGGTAACAGAATAGATTGGAGATTTTGGTAACACGACAGATTTGGACATATTGGTAAGAGGACAGATTTGGAGATGTTGGTAACAGGACAGATCTGGACATGTTGGTAACAGGACAGATTTGGAGCCGTTGGTAACAGGACAGATTTGGAGATGTTGGTAACAGGACAGATTTGGAGATGTTGGTAACAGGACACATTTGGAGATGTTGGTAACAGAACAGATTTGGAAATGTTGGTAACAGGACAGATTTGGACATGTTGGTAACAGGACAGATTTGGAGATGTTGGAAACACGACAGATTTGGAGATGTTGGTAACAGGACAGATTTGGAGATGTTGGTAAAAGGACAGTTTTGGAGATGTTAGTAAGAAGACAGATTTGGAGATGTTGGTAACAGGACAGATTTGGAGATGTTGGTAACAGGATAGATTTGGAGATGTTGGTAACAGGACAAATTTGGAGATGTTGGTAACAGGACAGATTTGGAGATGTTGGTAACAGGACAGATTTGGAGATGTTGGTAACAGGACAGATTTGGAGATGTTGGTAACAGGACATATTTGGAGATGTTGGTAACAGGACAGATTTGGACATGTTGGTAACAGGACAGATTTGGAGATGTTGGTAACAGGACAGATTTGGAGATGTTGGTAACAGAACAGATTTGGAAATGTTGGTAACAGGACAGATTTGGACATGTTGGTAACAGGACAGTTTTGGACATGTTGGTAACAGGACAGATTTGGAGATGTTGGTAACAGGACAGATTTGGAGATGTTGGTAACAGGACATATTTGGAGATGTTGGTAACAGGACAGATTTGGAGATGTTGGTAACAGGACAGATTTGGACATGTTGATAACAGGACAGATTTGGAGATGTTGGTAACAGGACATATTTGGAGATGTTGTTAACAGGACAAATTTGGACGTGTTTGTAACAGGACAGATTTGGAGATGTTGGTAACAGGACAGATTTGGACATGTTGGTAACAGGACAGATTTGGAGATGTTGGTAACAGGACAGATTTGGAGATGTTGGTAACAGGACAGATTTGGAGATGTTGGTAACAGGACAGATTTGGAGATGTTGGTAAAAGGACAGTTTTGGAGATGTTAGTAAGAGGACAGATTTGGAGATGTTGGTAACAGGACAGATTTGCAGATGTTGGTAACAGGATAGATTTGGAGATGTTGGTAACAGGACAAATTTGGAGATGTTGGTAACAGGACAGATTTGGAGATGTTGGTAACAGGACAGATTTGGAGATGTTTGTAACAGGACAGATTTGGAGATGTTGGTAACAGGACATATTTGGAGATGTTGGTAACAGGACAGATTTGGACATGTTGGTAACAGGACAGATTTGGAGATGTTGGTAACAGGACAGATTTGGAGATGTTGGTAACAGAACAGATTTGGAAATGTTGGTAACAGGACAGATTTGGACATGTTGGTAACAGGACAGTTTTGGACATGTTGGTAACAGGACAGATTTGGACATGTTGGTAACAGGACAGATTTGGAGATGTTGGTAACAGGACATATTTGGAGATGTTGGTAACAGGACAGATTTGGAGATGTTGGTAACAGGACAGATTTGGACATGTTGATAACAGGACAGATTTGGAGATGTTGGTAACAGGACATATTTGGAGATGTTGTTAACAGGACAAATTTGGACGTGTTTGTAACAGGACAGATTTGGAGATGTTGGTAACAGGACAGATTTGGACATGTTGGTAACAGGACAGATTTGGAGATGTTGGTAACAGGACAGATTTGGAGATGTCGGTAACAGGACAGATTTGGACATGTTTGTAACAGGACAGATTTTCAGATGCGGGGAACAGGACAGATTTGGAGATGTTGGTAACAGGACAGATTTGGAAATGTTGGTAACAGGACAGATTTGGAGATGTTGGTAAGAGGACAGACTTGCAGATGTTGGTAACAGGACAGATTTGGAGATGTTGGTAACAGGACAGATTTGGAGATGTTGGTAACAGGACAGATTGGAGATGTTGGTAACAGGACAGATTTGGATTTGTTGGTGACAAAACAGATTGGAGATATTGGTAACAGGACAGATTGGCGATGTTGGTAGCAGGACATATTTGGACATGTTGGTAAAAGGCAGATTTGGAGATGTTGGTAACAGGACAGATTTGGAAATGTGGGTAGCAGGACAGATTTGGAGATGTTGGTAACAGGATAGATTTGGAGATGTTGGTAACAGGACAGATTTGGAGATGTTGGTAACAGGACAGATTTGGAGATGTTGGTAACCGGACAGATTTGGAGGTGCGGGTAACACAACAGATTGGAGATGTTGGTAACAAGACAGATTTGGAGATGCGGGTAACAGGACAGATTGGAGATGTTGGTAACAGGACAGATTGGACAAATGTTGGTAACAGGACAGATTTGGAGATGTTGGTAACAGGACAGATTGGAGATGTTGGTAACAGGAGAGATTTGGAGATGTTGGTAACGGAACAGATTGAAGATGTTGGTAACAGGACAGATTGGAGATTCTGGTAACAGAACAAATTTGGAGATGTTGGTAACAGGACAGTTTTGAAGATATTGGTAACAGTACAGTTTTGGAGATGTTGATAAGAGAACAGATTGGAGATGTTGGTAACAGAATAGATTGGAGATTTTGGTAACACGACAGATTTGGACATATTGGTAAGAGGACAGATTTGGAGATGTTGGTAACAGGACAGATTTGGAGATGTTGGTAACAGGACAGATCTGGACATGTTGGTAACAGGACAGATTTGGAGCCGTTGGTAACAGGACAGATTTGGAGATGTTGGTAACAGGACAGATTTGGAGATGTTGGTAACAGGACACATTTGGAGATGTTGGTAACAGAACAGATTTGGAAATGTTGGTAACAGGACAGATTTGGACATGTTGGTAACAGGACAGATTTGGAGATGTTGGAAACACGACAGATTTGGAGATGTTGGTAACAGGACGGATTTGGAGATGTTGGTAAAAGGACAGTTTTGGAGATGTTAGTAAGAGGACAGATTTGGAGATGTTGGTAACAGGACAGATTTGGAGATGTTGGTAACAGGATAGATTTGGAGATGTTGGTAACAGGACAAATTTGGAGATGTTGGTAACAGGACAGATTGGAGATGTTGGTAACCGAATACATTTGGAGATGTTGGTAACAGAACAGATTTGGAGATGTTGGTAACAGGACAGATTTGGAGATGTTGGTAACAGGACAGATTGGAGATGTTGGTAACAGGACAGATTGAAGATGTTGGTGACAGGACAGATTGGCGATGTTGGTAACAGGACAGATTTGGAGATATTGGTAACAGGACAGATTTGGACATGTTGGTAACAGGACAGATTTGAAGATGTTGGTAACAGGACAGATTTGGACATGTTGGTAACAGGACAGATTTGGAGATGTTGGTAACAGGACTGATTTGGAGATGTTGGTAAGAGGACAGACTTGCAGATGTTGGTAACAGGACAGATTTGGAGATGTTGGTAACAGGACAGATTTGGAGATGTTGGTAACAGGACAGATTGGAGATGTTGGTAACAGGACAGATTTGGATTTGTTGGTGACAAAACAGATTGGAGATATTGGTAACAGGACAGATTGGCGATGTTGGTAGCAGGACATATTTGGACATGTTGGTAAAAGGCAGATTTGGAGATGTTGGTAACAGGACAGATTTGGAAATGTGGGTAGCAGGACAGATTTGGAGATGTTGGTAACAGGATAGATTTGGAGATGTTGGTAACAGGACAGATTTGGAGATGTTGGTAACAGGACAGATTTGGAGATGTTGGTAACCGGACAGATTTGGAGGTGCGGGTAACACAACAGATTGGAGATGTTGGCAACAAGACAGATTTGGAGATGCGGGTAACAGGACAGATTGGAGATGTTGGTAACAGGACAGATTGGACAAATGTTGGTAACAGGACAGATTTGGAGATGTTGGTAACAGGACAGATTGGAGATGTTGGTAACAGGAGAGATTTGGAGATGTTGGTAACGGAACAGATTGAAGATGTTGGTAACAGGACAGATTGGAGATTCTGGTAACAGAACAAATTTGGAGATGTTGGTAACAGGACAGTTTTGGAGATGTTGGTAACAGTACAGTTTTGGAGATGTTGATAAGAGAACAGATTGGAGATGTTGGTAACAGAATAGATTGGAGATTTTGGTAACACGACAGATTTGGACATATTGGTAAGAGGACAGATTTGGAGATGTTGGTAACAGGACAGATTTGGAGATGTTGGTAACAGGACAGATCTGGACATGTTGGTAACAGGACAGATTTGGAGCCGTTGGTAACAGGACAGATTTGGAGATGTTGGTAACAGGACAGATTTGGAGATGTTGGTAACAGGACACATTTGGAGATGTTGGTAACAGAACAGATTTGGAAATGTTGGTAACAGGACAGATTTGGACATGTTGGTAACAGGACAGATTTGGAGATGTTGGAAACACGACAGATTTGGAGATGTTGGTAACAGGACAGATTTGGAGATGTTGGTAAAAGGACAGTTTTGGAGATGTTAGTAAGAGGACAGATTTGGAGATGTTGGTAACAGGACAGATTTGGAGATGTTGGTAACAGGATAGATTTGGAGATGTTGGTAACAGGACAAATTTGGAGATGTTGGTAACAGGACAGATTTGGAGATGTTGGTAACAGGACAGATTTGGAGATGTTGGTAACAGGACAGATTTGGAGATGTTGGTAACAGGACATATTTGGAGATGTTGGTAACAGGACAGATTTGGACATGTTGGTAACAGGACAGATTTGGAGATGTTGGTAACAGGACAGATTTGGAGATGTTGGTAACAGAACAGATTTGGAAATGTTGCTAACAGGACAGATTTGGACATGTTGGTAACAGGACAGTTTTGGACATGTTGGTAACAGGACAGATTTGGAGATGTTGGTAACAGGACAGATTTGGAGATGTTGGTAACAGGACATATTTGGAGATGTTGGTAACAGGACAGATTTGGAGATGTTGGTAACAGGACAGATTTGGACATGTTGATAACAGGACAGATTTGGAGATGTTGGTAACAGGACATATTTGGAGATGTTGTTAACAGGACAAATTTGGACGTGTTTGTAACAGGACAGATTTGGAGATGTTGGTAACAGGACAGATTTGGACATGTTGGTAACAGGACAGATTTGGAGATGTTGGTAACAGGACAGATTTGGAGATGTTGGTAACAGGACAGATTTGGAGATGTTGGTAACAGGACAGATTTGGAGATGTTGGTAAAAGGACAGTTTTGGAGATGTTAGTAAGAGGACAGATTTGGAGATGTTGGTAACAGGACAGATTTGGAGATGTTGGTAACAGGATAGATTTGGAGATGTTGGTAACAGGACAAATTTGGAGATGTTGGTAACAGGACAGATTTGGAGATGTTGGTAACAGGACAGATTTGGAGATGTTGGTAACAGGACAGATTTGGAGATGTTGGTAACAGGACATATTTGGAGATGTTGGTAACAGGACAGATTTGGACATGTTGGTAACAGGACAGATTTGGAGATGTTGGTAACAGGACAGATTTGGAGATGTTGGTAACAGGACATATTTGGAGATGTTGGTAACAGGACAGTTTTGAAGATATTGGTAACAGTACAGTTTTGGAGATGTTGATAAGAGAACAGATTGGAGATGTTGGTAACAGAATAGATTGGAGATTTTGGTAACACGACAGATTTGGACATATTGGTAAGAGGACAGATTTGGAGATGTTGGTAACAGGACAGATTTGGAGATGTTGGTAACAGGAGAGATCTGGACATGTTGGTAACAGGACAGATTTGGAGCCGTTGGTAACAGGACAGATTTGGAGATGTTGGTAACAGGACAGATTTGGAGATGTTGGTAACAGGACACATTTGTAGATGTTGGTAACAGAACAGATTTGGAAATGTTGGTAACAGGACAGATTTGGACATGTTGGTAACAGGACAGATTTGGAGATGTTGGAAACACGACAGATTTGGAGATGTTGGTAACAGGACGGATTTGGAGATGTTGGTAAAAGGACAGTTTTGGAGATGTTAGTAAGAGGACAGATTTGGAGATGTTGGTAACAGGACAGATTTGGAGATGTTGGTAACAGGATAGATTTGGAGATGTTGGTAACAGGACAAATTTGGAGATGTTGGTAACAGGACAGATTTGGATATGTTGGTAACAGGATAGATTTGGACATGTTGGTAACAGGACAGATTTGGAGATGTTGGTAACAGGACAGATTTGGAGATGTTGGTAGCAGGACAGATTTGGAGATGTTGGTAACAGGACAGATTGGAGATGTTAGTAAGAGGACAGATTTGGAGACGTTGGTATCAGGACAGATTTGGAGATGTTAGTAACAGGACAGATTTGGAGATGTTGGTAAGAGGACAGATTTGGAGATGTTGGTAACAGGACAGATTTGGAGATGTTGGTAACAGGACAGATTTGGAGATGTTGGTAACAGAACAGATTTGGAGATGTTGGTAACAGGACAGATTTGGAGATGTTGGTAACAGGAAAGATTTGGACATGTTGGTAACAGGACAGATTTTGAGATGCGGGGAAGAGGACAGATGTGGAGATGTTGGTAACAGGACTGATTAAAGATGTTCTTGACAGGACAGATTGGCGATGTTGGTAACAGAACAGATTTGGAGATGTTGGTAACAGGACAGATTTGGACATGTTGGTAAGAGGACAGATTTGGAGATGTTGGTAACAGGACAGTTTTGGAGATATTGGTAACAGGACAGATTATGAGATGTTGGTAACAAGACAGATTTGGAGATGTTGGTAACAGGACAGATTTGGAGATGTTGGTAACAGGACAGATCGGAGATGTTGGTAACAGGACAGATTTGGATATGTTGGTGACAAAACAGATAGGAGATGTTGGTAACAGTACAGATTGGAGATGTTGGTAGCAGGACATATTTGGACATGTTCGTAAAAGGCAGATTTGGAGATGTTGGTAACAGGACAGATTTGGAAATGTGGGTAGCAGGACAGATTTGGAGATGTTGGCAACAGGACAGATTTGGAGATGTTGGTAACAGAACAGATTTAGAAATGTTGGTAACACGACAGATTCGGAGATGTTGGTAACAGGACAGTTTTGGAGATATTGGTAACAGGACAGATTTGGAGATGTTGGTAAGAGGACAGATTTGGAGATGTTGGTAACCGGACAGATTTGGAGGTGCGGGTAACACAACAGATTGGAGATGTTGGTAACAGGACAGATTTGGAGATGCGGGTAACAGGAGAGATTGGAGATGCTGGTAATAGGATAGATTTGGAGATGTTGGTAACAGGACAGATTTGGACATGTTGGTAACAGGACAGATTTGGAGATGTTGGTAACAGGACAGATTTGGAGATGTTGGTAACAGGACAGTTTTGGAGATATTGGTAACAGGACAGATTTGGAGATGTTGGTAACAGGACAGATTTGGAGATGTTGGTAACCGGACAGATTTGGAGGTGCGGGTAACACAACAGATTGGAGATGTTGGCAACAGGACAGATTTGGACATGTTGGTAACAGGACAGATTTGGAGATGTTGGTAACAGGACAGATTTGGAGATGTTGGTAACAGGACAGATTTGGAGATGTTGGTAACCGGACAGATCTGGAGATGTTGGTAACAGGACAAATTTGGACGTGTTGGTAACAGGACAGATTTGGAGATGTTGGTAACAGGACAAATTGGAGATGCTGGTAACAGGACAGATTTTGAGATGTTGGTAACAGGACAGATTTGGAGATGTTGGTAACAGGACAGATTTGGAGATGTTGGTAACAGGACAGATTTGGAGATGTTGGTAACAGGACAGATTTGGAGATGTTGGTAACAGGACAGATTTGGAGATGTTGGTAACAGGACAGATTTGGAGATGTTGGTAACAGGACAGATTTGGACATGTTGGTAACAGGACAGATTTGGAGATGCGGGTAACAGGACAGATTTGGAGATGTTGGTAAGAGGACAGATTTGGAAATGTTGGTAACAGGACTGAATGAAGATGTTGGTGACAGGACAGATTGGCGATGTTTGTTAGAGAACAGATTTGGAGATGTTGGTAACAGGACAGATTTGGAGATGTTGGTAACCGGACAGATTTGGAGGTGTTGGTAACAGGACAGATTTGGAGATGTTGGTAACAGGACAAATTTGGACGTGTTGGTAACAGGACAGATTTGGAGATGTTGGTAACAGGACAGATTTGGATATGTTGGTAACAGGACAGATTTGGACATGTTGGTAACAGGACAGATTTGGAGATGTTGGTAACAGGACAGATTTGGAGATGTTGGTAGCAGGACAGATTTGGAGATGTTGGTAACAGGACAGATTGGAGATGTTAGTAAGAGGACAGATTTGGAGACGTTGGTATCAGGACAGATTTGGAGATGTTAGTAACAGGACAGATTTGGAGATGTTGGTAAGAGGACAGATTTGGAGATGTTGGTAACAGGACAGATTTGGAGATGTTGGTAACAGGACAGATTTGGAGATGTTGGTAACAGGACAGATTTGGAGATGTTGGTAACAGGACAGATTTGGAGATGTTGGTAACAGGAAAGATTTGGACATGTTGGTAACAGGACAGATTTTGAGATGCGGGGAAGAGGACAGATGTGGAGATGTTGGTAACAGGACTGATTGAAGATGTTCTTGACAGGACAGATTGGCGATGTTGGTAACAGAACAGATTTGGAGATGTTGGTAACAGGACAAATTTGGACATGTTGGTAAGAGGACAGATTTGGAGATGTTGGTAACAGGACAGTTTTGGAGATATTGGTAACAGGACAGATTTGGAGATGTTGGTAACAAGACAGATTTGGAGATGTTGGTAACAGGACAGATTTGGAGATGTTGGTAACAGGACAGATCGGAGATGTTGGTAACAGGACAGATTTGGATATGTTGGTGACAAAACAGATAGGAGATGTTGGTAACAGTACAGATTGGAGATGTTGGTAGCAGGACATATTTGGACATGTTCGTAAAAGGCAGATTTGGAGATGTTGGTAACAGGACAGATTTGGAAATGTGGGTAGTAGGACAGATTTGGAGATGTTGGCAACAGGACAGATTTGGAGATGTTGGTAACAGAACAGATTTAGAAATGTTGGTAACACGACAGATTCGGAGATGTTGGTAACAGGACAGTTTTGGAGATATTGGTAACAGGACAGATTTGGAGATGTTGGTAACAGGACAGATTTGGAAATGTTGGTAACCGGACAGATTTGGAGGTGCGGGTAACACAACAGATTGGAGATGTTGGTAACAGGACAGATTTGGAGATGCGGGTAACAGGACAGATTGGAGATGCTGGTAATAGGATAGATTTGGAGATGTTGGTAACAGGACAGATTTGGACATGTTGGTAACAGGACAGATTTGGAGATGTTGGTAACAGGACAGATTTGGAGATGTTGGTAACAGGACAGATTTGGAGATGTTGGTAACAGGACAGATTTGGAGATGTTGGTAACAGGACAGATTTGGACATGTTGGTAACAGGACAGATTTGGAGATGTTGGTAACAGGACAGATTTGGACATGTTGGTAACAGGACAGATTTGGAGATGTTGGTAACAGGACAGATTTGGAAATGTTGGTAACAGGACTGATTGAAGATGTTGGTGACAGGACAGATTGGCGATGTTGTTAACAGGACAGATTTGGAGATTTTTGTCACAGGACAGATTTGGAGATGTTGGTAACACGACAGATTTGGAGATGTTGGTAACAGGACAGATTGAAGATGTTCGTGGCAGGAGAGATTGGCGATGTTGGTAAGAGAACAGATTTGGAGATATATGTAACAGAACAGATTTGGAGATGTTGGTAACAGGACAGATTTGGAGATGTTGGTAACAGGATGGATTGGAGATGTTGGTAACAGGAGAAATTTGGAGATGTTGGTAACAGGACAGATTAGAGATGTTAGTAACAGGACAAATTTGGAGATGTTGGTAACAGGACAGATTGGAGATGTTGGTAACAGGACAGATTTGGAGATGTTGGTAACAGGACGGATTTGGAGATGTTGGTAACAGGACAGATTTGGAGATGTTGGTAACAGGACAGATTTGGAGATGTTGGTAAGATGACAGATTTGGAGATGTTGGTAACAGGACAGATTTGGAGATGTTGGTATCAGGACAGATTTGGAGATGTTGGTAACAAGACAGATTTGGAGATGTTGGTAACAGGACAGATTTGGAGATGTTGGTAACAGGACAGATTTGGAGATGTTGGTAACAGGACAGATTTGGAGATGTTGGTAACAGGACAGATTTGGAGATGTTGGTAACAGGATAGATTTGGACATGTTGGTAACAGGACAGATTTGGAGATTCGGGGAACAGGACAGATTTGGAGATGTTGGTAACAGGACAGATTTGGAAATGTTGGTAACAGGACTGATTGAAGATGTTAGTGACAGAACAGATTTGGAGATGTTGGTAACAGGAAAGTTTTGGAGATGTTGGTAACAGGACAGATTTGGAGATGTTGGTAACAGGACAGATTTGGAGATGTTGGTAACAGGACAGATTTGGAGATGTTGGTAAGAGGACAGATTTGGAGATGTTGGTAACAGGACAGATTTGGAGATGTTGGTAAGAGGACAGATTTGGAGATGTTGGTAACAGGACAGATTGGAGATGTTGGTAACAGGACAGATTTGGATATGATGTGACAAAACAGATTGGAGATTTTGGTAACAGGACAGATTGGAGATGTTGGTAGCAGGACATATTTGGACATGTTGGTAAAAGACAGATTTGGAGATGTTGGTAACAGGACAGATTTGGAAATGTGGGTAGCAGGACAGATTTGGAGATGTTGGTAACAGGACAGATTTGGAGATGTTGGTAACAGGACAGATTTAGAAATGTTGGTAACACGACAGATTCGGAGATGTTGGTAACAGGACAGATTTGGAGATATTGGTAACAGGACAGATTTGGAGATGTTGGTAACAGGAGAGATTTGCAGATGTTGGTAACCGGACAGATTTGGAGGTGCGGGTAACACAACAGATTGGAGATGTTGGTAACAGGACAGATTTGGAGATGCGGGTAACAGGACAGATTGGAGATGCTGGTAACAGGACAGATTTTGAGATGTTGGTAACAGGACAGATTTGGAGATGTTGGTAACAGGACAGATTTGGAGATGTTGGTAACAGGACAGATTTGGAGATGTTGGTAACAGGACAGATTTGGAGATGTTGGTAACAGGACAGATTTGGAGATGTTGGTAACAGGACAGATTTGGAGATGTTGGTAACAGGACAGATTTGGACATGTTGGTAACAGGACAGATTTGGAGATGCGGGTAACAGGACAGATTTGGAGATGTTGGTAACAGGACAGATTTGGAAATGTTGGTAACAGGACTGATTGAAGATGTTGTTGACAGGACAGATTGGCGATGTTGGTTAGAGAACAGATTTGGAGATGTTGGTAACAGGACAGATTTGGACATGTTGGTAACAGGACAGATTTGGAGATGTTGGTAACAGGACAGATTTTGAGATGTTGGTAACAGGACAGATTTGGAGATGTTGGTAACAGGACAGATTTGGACATGTTGGTAACAGGACAGATTTGGAGATGTCGGTAACAGGACAGATTTGGAGATGTTGGTAACAGGACAGATATATCCAACTTTGACCTGGTCATCCAAATAAAACTTTTATTCCCCCCCCCCCCCCTTTCAGCTCTCAGTTGAATTATGTAAGAAATTTGTTACGAACGAAAGTCATGGACACAATATAATGGGTTTTTTTTCTTTTCTTTTTTTGCTCATTTTGTTACTGGGTCTGGAAATGAAAAACTCTGTCCTTTGTGTTGAGTTTGGTGTAGAGTTTGAGTTTGGAGAACTCCACCCGATAATGAATTTATAATAGTGGGAAGAACCAAGAGCTGGTATAGACTGACAGGAACAGAATGCCAAAGCGCTCATCAACCGCCTGAAATGTCAAACACTTGGCCAAATGTTGTGTGTGGTTTTCTTTTTGCCTGACTAAACACTTTATGCCTGTCTGTCTGCCTATTTCGGATGAATAATAATCAATCTAAACCAATTAATTATTTTAGCCACGAATTTACAGAAATCGTTGATTTGCTCTGTAAATTATATTGGAAATGATGGACTACTGGCTCATCTTGCCTCACTACAACTGAGAGTACAAAAGTCGGCTCGGAAGTACATAGGAAGTTATTATGAAAACTATGGTGATGTAGCAGATTGGTCAAGAGGAAAATGTATGTAATAAAAAAAAGAAAGAAGTCATTTTTGGATATTTCTGGAGAAATTATTGAAAAATCCTGACCTGATGGATTTTATTTTGATTGTCGGCAATTTCTGTATGGTAGGTCTGTGTACGTGTGTGCTGGTAGGTCTGTGTACGTGTGCACTGGTAGACCTGTGTACGTGTGCGCTGGTAGACCAGTGTACGTGTGTGCTGGTAGACCTGTGCACGTGTGTGCTGGTAGGTCTGTGTACGCGTGCGCTGGTAGGTCTGTGTACGTGTGCGCTGGTAGACCTGTGTACGTGTGCGCTGGTAGACCTGTGTAGGTGTGTGCTGGTGGATCTGTGTACGTGTGTGCTCGTAGACCTGTGTACGTGTGTGCTGGTGGGTCTGTGTACGTGTGTGCTGGTAGACCTGTGTACGTGTGTGCTGGTAGACCTGTGTACGTGTGTGCTGGTAGACCTGTGTACGTGTGTGCTGGTAGACCTGTGTACGTGTGTGCTGGTAGACCTGTGTACGTGTGTGCTGCTGGTAGGTCTGTGTATGTGTGTGATGGTAGTCCTGTGTACGTGTGTGCTGATAGACCTGTGTACGTGTGTGCTGGTAGACCTGTGTACGTGTGTGCTGGTAGACCTGTGTATGTGTGTGCTGATATACCTGTGTAGGTGTGTGTGCTGATAGACCTGTGTACGTGTGTGCTGATAGACCTGTGTATGTGTGTGCTGGTAGATCTGTGTACGTGTATGCTGATAGACCTGTGTACGTGTGTGCTGATAGACCTGTGTACGTGTGTGCTGGTAGATCTGTGTATGTGTGTGCTGGTAGACCTGTGTACGTGTGTGTTGGTAGACCTGTGTATGTGTGTGCTGATAGACCTGTGTACGTGTGTGCTGATAGACCTGTGTACGTGTGTGTTGGTGGGTCTGTGTACGTGTGTGCTGCTTCATGAGAGAGAAAATTTTTGTAGTTTACTTCCAGGCTGATTGTCACACCATCCCCCCCCCCCCACCCTTAAAAAAAAAAAGGAATTTCTCTTTACAAATACACGAGTGGCCCATCTTGCCACCGGCTCCCCTACCGTCTTCTATAAATTGCCCAAGTAGTGGCGTCGCAAGTAGAAAAGTTTTATCCGTTTATAAAAAAAACATCCATTTTGAAGGAAAATAAAAAATTAAATAAAAAAATCCCAGTCCTTGAGTTCCACACACAAAATAGAAGACCGAACCACATTTTTTTTTGTCTTTCTTCCGTTCTGTTCACTTTCCTTGGTCTGCGTTGTCTTCATAGCTGCGAGGTTCTCTTGTGTGGCATCTATTCAGGTCAATAATCTTCCACAGTGTATGGTGGACCCTCATTTTGGTCCCAATCTTCACATTGTATGGTGGACCCTCATTTTGGTCCCAATCTTCACATTGTATGGTGTACCCTCAGTTTGGTCCCAATCTTCACATTGTATGGTGTACCCTCAGTTTGGTCCCAATCTTCACATTGTATGGTGTACCCTCAGTTTGGTCCCAATCTTCACATTGTATGGTGTACCCTCAGTTTGGTCCCAATCTTCACATTGTGTGGTGGAACCTCAGTTTGTCCCTTCAGGCTGAGGTGAATAAATTGTGCTCTGTCTGATATAAATATTTATGAACACACCAGTGAGACGAGATATTGAAGCAAAACTAGGGCAAGCTTACTAGGTGCAGGCACAATGGCTTCGCGTTCGACTCCTTTTCCTTTCTCCTTTTTTGAGGTGGGAAAAGGGAGAGGGAAAGGAGGGGAGTGGAGGCCATAGAGTAGATTCTCTTACCTCTACCCTCCTCACAATCTGCGCAATCATGGAAGCTGTACAAATGATGCTTTTATTCTGTTTAAAAAGACGACGGCAAAACGCACGTCGATACTGGGTACATAGAATCCATGGAATTTAGTTCCACCATGCGTTTTTGTAACTGAGGCTGCAATAGTTTGGGTCAAGTCTTGTCATAGAGACCCTGCCTTTTTTGGAATACCTCAGGGTCCATTAAAAAAAACCACAAAACTATTCACTCTGAGTTGTCTGAGCACGCCACTGTGTATAGAAGTGTGTGTAGAGACTGCAGTGGCACACTTGGTGAGAGCAAACAATACTAGAATTGATAAGATAAGACAGCTAGTGCTTTAAGCGTGCACAGATTTCACACCGCCGCCTAGCGGAAAAACTCACGGAAGTCATGAAAAGTGTCGTATTTTACAAAGCCAAATAGGGAAAATATTGGATTTTGTTCACTGTTTAGCCATCGCTATTGGCCTTGCTCGACGTCACTTATTGTGGAATATTAACTTTCAATCTCTGTGGGAAAACTCTGGCTATTTATTTTTTTTTTTTTAGCGACAGTAGCACCGTCACAATTTTGCATCATAATTTGCCATTATATCAAGTATTCTTTTCATACGATGCGCCATGCGCCCCTTCCCTCTCGGCGCGCTGAGCGAGCACTCAGAACACTGGATCTGCATAGAAAATAAATAAGACAAAGTACCGACTGGTCTCGCTTCCTCAGGCAATTTCAACGTTAAGATAATTATTAAACAAAATATGAATTATCTAATTTTTAAATCGTGTCTTCATAAAACAAAACACATGAAGAGAGAGAGAGAGAGAGAGAGAGAGAGAGAGAGAGAGAGAGAGAGAGAGAGAGAGAGAGAGAGAGAGAGAGAGAGAGAGAGAGAGAGAGAGAGAGAGAGAGAGAGAGAGAGAGAGAGAGAGAGAGAGAGATTTTCACCCACCTCCGCGCTCCATCTTACTTTAAAGATATTCTAATCTAAAAAAATATAAAAAAAGAAAAAAAAATTTTTTGGCATGATGGTAAGTTAAAAAAACCAACAAAAAACCAATGATGTTGTTATACTGGTACAAGATTTCAAAGAAAACCAGTGGCCAGAGTTGAATCTGCAAAAAGCTGGAGCTCTGAGGCGTTCCCTGTAGGTTCCTCCACTGCATAGGTCGTCAAGAACCGCAATTTTCAGCATTGAGGGAGTTGATCCCAAGTGAATGGACGAGTAGCCAATGTCTCTTCTCCTTAACATTAGCGGCCAGTAAAAATGTCTCACATGAAGGTGTCGTGCAACTTTTGGTTGTAATTACAAAGTAGGCGACTGTCAAGGTCGAGGGCGAAAGCTGAACACTGAACAATGCCTTCCATTTGCTTCGATCTTGCGCACTCCTTGTCCAGGTCGCACCCTCTGTTCTTGTGATGTCGTCTCTCCATCGTCCTACTGGCCGTCCTCGTGATCTTCTCCCCGTCCTCTGTCTCCACTCTGTGCATCTTTTTGTCCATCTGTTATCTTGTGTCCTGGCTAGGTGTCCTGCCCATCTCCATTTTAATCTGAGAGCCATTTTCACCAAGTCCGTAACATTTGTTTGTTTTCGTATTTCCGTGTGTGGTACTTTGTCTTGTAGCTTTATGTTTAGCATTTTTCTTTCCATTGCTCTTTGGGTGGTTCTTAGTTTCGTGGTGATCTGTCTTGACATGGTCCATGTCTGGCATCCATATGTGATCGTGGGGATTACGCATTGGTTGAACACTTTTCTCTTGAGGGATATTGGTATGTCTTTATTTTGGAAAATTTCTCTGTACCTTCCAAAGCAGCTCCATCCTGCTCTTACTCTTGCACTCACTTCACAGCTTGTTTGATTTTCCATTTGAATTGTTTGGCCAAGGTATTTGTATTGGTTTACTCTTTCAATTACTTTATTTTCCACTTTTATATCTTCATCTGTTTCATAATTTGTCATATATTTCGTTTTGTCTTTGTGTATCTTCAGTCCGATCTTTTTACTGTGTTTGTTTAGTATGTTCAGGTTCTTCTCCATCTGCTTTGTGTCTCCCGTGCACAGCGCCACATCGTCTGCGAACCTAAGGTCTTTCAGCTGTTCTCCATCAATATTTATTCCAAGTTCCAGACCTGATGATTTGAAGATTTCTTCTATTGCTGCTGTAAATAGTTTAGGTGATATTGGATCTCCCTGTCTCACTCCTCTTTCTACGTTGAATGTTTCTGACACGTGGTTGTCTATGTGTA
The DNA here is from genome assembly GCA_963931925.1 of Onchidella celtica. Lineage (NCBI taxonomy): Eukaryota > Metazoa > Mollusca > Gastropoda > Systellommatophora > Onchidiidae > Onchidella > Onchidella celtica. The sequence goes on from OZ007567.1 coordinate 986,060, forward strand.
CTCTGGCTTTGGCGTCTTTGTATATGTTTTCCAGCAATTTCACATAAGTCTCTTGCATATTGATTTTTCTTAGAGCTTCGGTGATGGCAAAATGTTCAATAGAGTCGAAGGCTTTCTCATAATCGATGAAACCTACACACAGTTTTATGTTATATTCTTGACATTTCTCGATTGTTTGTAACGCTTTTTCTTATAGATGGAAAGAAAGTGGGGCAGGATAGAATAAATGGATGAGTTAGCAGTGACGGTGCGGTTTTCGACCCCGTGATTTTGATAAACTTTAACAGGGGTGAGAAAAGGGAGTGAGTAAATTCGTACATAAAACGTAGAGGGTTTAGAGACTTTAGTAAGGGTTTTGATATGTTAATTTGACCTTGTCTGTTACTATTAATAGAATCTATTAATACTACGAGCTGAGCTCGAAATGGATGCACCAATCAAATTTGGGCAGTTGGCTGGGGAATTGCATATGGCCGCGCGGTATTTAAGCGGAGCCATTACTATGTTTGAGCACTCCATGCAGAAATTTCCATCTGTGAAGGCAGTCGGCGGGATTCAGCCTGAGAGAATCAGAAGATTGTTAAAGCCATGTCTATGTCCTTGATAGACACTGGAATGAGACCATATGCTGTTCAGAAATTATCTACCGCTATTATCTCCAGCTCCCTGATCTCGTATCAGGGACCAAGCGTAAGTGTCTACCTATTGATTCGACGATGAATGTGAAGCTGACCTTAAATTTTCCAGTAGAAGTGCTACCGAAGAATGCAAGACTACAATGTATTTTACTTTGCAACTAGATCTAGCATGAGTGTCTGGTATACACATTTGTAAATTGAAATTGATGTGTCTGGATGAGGCTGGGGATTGCCAGCCCATCCTAGAGTAGATCTAGATCTAATGTAACTACGTCAGTTGTATTGACGAGTTTGATCCTTTATAAGCGGTAGGCACAAATAACTGAGTTAACATTGTCGTCTGAGACATTAAGATATTATTTGTTAGATAGTAGGTAGGCTATATCTGAAAGATAGATAAGTAATAATTAAATTGTGAATGAGTCAGAATGATATGATCTTTTAAGAATCTAGAGGAGACTTCTAGTGGTATATTATTGAATTTTCATTTGATGCTGCTGATGTTGTCTTTTTAGTATGTAATAGCTAGACGAAATTTGTTAGGGAATTTAAAGTAATAAATTTGTGGCCCTGCAAGGTCCTTGATAAAACTTATTCGAATTGTTATTAGTATATGTGGCATGGTATGGAAGAGTAATTTCTAAAAACCTCTCGATAATCTAAATGCAGTCGTAACACCAATAATTCCATATAACCCAACCCCGTAACACGATCTCACGATCTCGGTCTTGCTGTAATTGTCGTTCGCACCACGAGGCGCGTTCTTCCTCTGGTATACCCAGAACTTTGGCAGATTCAATGTATTTAAGAAACTCGGCCATGATATGTTAAAGTCTGTAACTAGTAAGTATTTACCTACTGTTAAGGTATATCGCGGTATCAATATTATTATCTCTAACAGTTATTCTCTGTTAATATTAATTCAGTGTCTTACGTTAGCACTGCTTCGCGAAAAGAACGTTCTATCTCTCTCTGTAGATTGCAGGCAGTGTGTCTTCCACTGCAAAAACTTTATCTCTCTCTCTCTGAATATGAATTCTAGTAAGGCAGTGCCGTCTATCCGTTGCTCCCACTGCAATAAAATATATATATCGCCTTTAATGCGATAAATTAATGTCTTGAGTGATCACTCTCAAAATTTATGTCTCTCTCAACGCGACGAACCAGTGTCCTCTGTTATCACTGTCAAAATTGTATCGCTCTCTCAATGCGATGAATCAAAAATATATCTCTCTCTCAACACGACAAATTTGAAATATCTCTCTTCTCAAAACGCGCACACGCAGTGTCTTATGTTACCACTGCAAAATTATTCTCTCTATATTCAACGTGAAATTAGCACGTGAACAAAAATTTATTATATCTCTCTCTCTCTCATATGTCAATACCAGATTACAATTCAACGTGGTTTTAGCACGTGAAACACCTCAGGCATATATTGTAAACATAACAATGTTAGCATAGTAGTTTAAAGTTTATAAGGAAGCAAAAAGAAATACAATAAACAGGACGGTATACTGACAAGTAATACGAACGATAACAGACCCTACAAGTCCTAACTTATATTACAGAAAGTTTAAGCAAAAGACAGGAGAGACATCTTCCTAAAGAAAAGTGAGGAAGGAAAAGAAACGCCACAATCTATACGAATAATGGATCCCTAATAGAACTATTCACAGTGAAGCAAATCCCCCCGAGTTATCAATAGCCACCAAGGCACTCCAATATCCTTCGTAATGGCAAAGAAGATATGCTAAACTATGACCCCAACCAACCTCCCGCTCTTAAACTAAACATATAGTAAATGGTAAAATAGCCTGGAAACACAGAGCGGAAAGTACGTCGCCCTCCTCAAGACTGTTAGATAGATGGTTCACTTAACTTTGTTTTTGAGGAATTCAGATGGTAAGTATCCTCAAACCATAGCTCCAAGTCCAAAAAACTGTATTTCTGTCTCAGGTAGATCTGTACGGTGAAGAGTGTCCCTCGCCGGTGTCGTCGGGTCAATGGGATGTTGAGTTCACCATATGAAATTGAAACAAAATGTTAAATTAATACAACTTGCCTAAAATCTATAATAAAAGGGACCTGAAAACATAATGTTACAACAGTACAATATCAAATAATGGGATAAAAATACAATAGATTTGAAATAATTTACCTATGGCATGGCGTTATTTAAGTTCTTTAAGGGTCCCTCTCCAGTGTTACGGGGTTGGGTTATATGGAATTATTGGTGTTACGACTGCATTTAGATTATCGAGAGGTTTTTAGAAATTACTCTTCCATACCATGCCACATATACTAATAACAATTCGAATAAGTTTTATCAAGGACCTTGCAGGGCCACAAATTTATTACTTTAAATTCCCTAACAAATTTCGTCTAGCTATTACATACTAAAAAGACAACATCAGCAGCATCAAATGAAAATTCAATAATATACCACTAGAAGTCTCCTCTAGATTCTTAAAAGATCATATCATTCTGACTCATTCACAATTTAATTATTACTTATCTATCTTTCAGATATAGCCTACCTACTATCTAACAAATAATATCTTAATGTCTCAGACGACAATGTTAACTCAGTTATTTGTGCCTACCGCTTATAAAGGATCAAACTCGTCAATACAACTGACGTAGTTACATTAGATCTAGATCTACTCTAGGATGGGCTGGCAATCCCCAGCCTCATCCAGACACATCAATTTCAATTTACAAATGTGTATACCAGACACTCATGCTAGATCTAGTTGCAAAGTAAAATACATTGTAGTCTTGCATTCTTCGGTAGCACTTCTACTGGAAAATTTAAGGTCAGCTTCACATTCATCGTCGAATCAATAGGTAGACACTTACGCTTGGTCCCTGATACGAGATCAGGGAGCTGGAGATAATAGCGGTAGATAATTTCTGAACAGCATATGGTCTCATTCCAGTGTCTATCAAGGACATAGACATGGCTTTAACAATCTTCTGATTCTCTCAGGCTGAATCCCGCCGACTGCCTTCACAGATGGAAATTTCTGCATGGAGTGCTCAAACATAGTAATGGCTCCGCTTAAATACCGCGCGGCCATATGCAATTCCCCAGCCAACTGCCCAAATTTGATTGGTGCATCCATTTCGAGCTCAGCTCGTAGTATTAATAGATTCTATTAATAGTAACAGACAAGGTCAAATTAACATATCAAAACCCTTACTAAAGTCTCTAAACCCTCTACGTTTTATGTACGAATTTACTCACTCCCTTTTCTCACCCCTGTTAAAGTTTATCAAAATCACGGGGTCGAAAACCGCACCGTCACTGCTAACTCATCCATTTATTCTATCCTGCCCCACTTTCTTTCCATCTCTAAGAAAAAGCGTTACAAAAACAAACTGTCCACGAGAATAGTTCAAGGACATTTGCACTGGCTAAAATCAACGAGACCATGAAATAAACAAACCGTGACCCAGCACGACAATTCTAGTCCTAACCCTTGACAGAGGGCCTGTAGGTGGTCTGTTGTTGAGTATCTTTTTCTGAATCCCGCCTGTTCTCTTGGTTGGTTCTCGTCCAGTTGTTTTTCCATTCTGTTTTGCAATGCTCTTGTAAATAGCTTGTATGTGTGGGCCAGCAAGCTTATTGGTCTGTAATTTTTTATGTCTCTTCTGTCCCCTTTTTTAAACAGTATTATTATTTTTGCCTCTTTCCAGACGTCTGGGATGGTGTGCGTCCTCAGGATTTCATTGAATGCTTGTGTGATGTATTTGATGGTATCTTTGCCTCCCGCCATGATTACGTCACTGGTGATTCCATCGTTTCCTGGGGCCTTTCCGGTTTTCATCTTTTTCCGGGCATCCTCTATCTCATCCTCCAGGAAGGGTGGTACTTGTTCTGTGTCTTGACTTGTCCTTGTAATGGTCTCTGTTTGATCCACAGTTCTTTCATAAAGTGTTTTGTAGAAATCTGCACATATGCTGAGTATTTCTTGTCTATCTGTTGTCGATTCTCCATTTGGTTTGAGCATGTATGATATTTTCTTCATATTTCCTTGCTTGTACATTTCTTTTGCTCCTTTGCCCTTTTCAGTTATGTCTTTAATCATTTGTGTCCTTTTTCTTCGGTCTCTGATTCTCTTCATTTTCTTCAATGTTTCATTGAGCTCTGTGTATTCTATCCGTTCTCTCTCAGTCTTGTTATCTTTTTTATGTATTTCCTTCCTCTTTTTATCCATCTGCTCAATTTTGATGTCCTCGGGTGATGGTTCTTTCTTTGCATTTTCCCTCTTCGCTTGTAATTTTTCTGCCTTTTCTGTAAGGATTTTATTGAGTGTTTCTATTGACGGTTTTTCTTCTTGTAGAGCGTGGAATCTGTTTTTCAGTTCAAGTTGGAATTCTTCCTTATGTCTTTCCAGGTATTCTCTGTCTGCTTTAAAAGGCTTTTGCCTTTGTATTCTCTTGAGCCTCATCAGCCTTTTGTTGATCCTTATTTTCATTCTTACCATTCTGTGATCGCTTCCGATATCAACATTCGTGATGACCTCGCAGTTGGTGACTATACTTTTGTCGGATGTTAGGATAAAATCAATCTGACTTCTAGTGTGGCCATCAGGACTTTCCCAAGTCCAATATTTGTTCTTTGCTTTTTGAAACAATGAATTTGTTATGTGGAAATTTTGTTCTTCTACAAAGTTTATGAGAGTTTCTCCTCTTTGATTTCTTTCTCCAATCCCGAAGACGCCCACTCCTCTGATGTTGTCTCTTCCTTGCTTTTTACTCCAATTTTTGCATTGAAGTCTCCCGTGATAATGGTGTAGTAGCTGGATTTGCGGTCGATGACTTTCTCCAGATTCTCATAGAATTTCTCTATCTCTTCGTCTTCATAATCTGATGTTGGTGCATACACATATATTATCTGGAGTGATTTTTTCCCCATTTTGATTTTACATGAAATTATCCTCTCTGTGTGTTTTTCAAATCCTTCTATAGTCTCTGAAATTCTTGTGCACTAGAAAAGCAATTCCTTTTGCATTTGGTGTTTCTTCTGTTTTTCCTTTCTCATATAACCACATGCCTCCTGGTAGTTGTGTTAATACTTCTCCTGATCTTTTCGTCTCGCTTAGGCCTATTATGTTCCATTTCACTTTTTCTAATTCTTGTAATAGGGTGGTGACATCTGTGTCTGTCCTCAACGTTCTTGTGTTGTATGTGGCTATGTTGATGGTGGTGTTGTTGATGTTGGTGATGTTGCTCGTCCCTCTGTCGGCTGCACAACTCCGAGATCGGTTTGGTTGTGTCGCGTCATACGAACTCCTGTTCGAGTTGGAGCAGCATTCCTTCTTCAACGTGTGCCCGTTTTGGCCTTGGGCTTTGCGGCCTTTCTTTGTGTTGTCTTTCATTGTCAGGCGTTAGGCCTACCATCGACGCGCTGGCCTACGACGTGTTGTCGACGGGTTTTTCGTTCGAGGCTCCTTCCTGTAGCCTTGATCGTAGTGACTTAGCCCTCAAGGCAGAGGGGGTCTGTGGATGGCCGTTGTTCCTCCTGGGATCATCCGCCCTTTGACAGGTCTTATTTTTAATCCTGCGGGGTACCACTACCCTCCTCACCAAGAAACTTATTGGGGGTGCCGGTTTAGTCGCCGACAATCCGACTCCCTCCTCCTTCTCATGACACATGAGACGCCGGGCTTGGGACCGGTATCTAGCGGAGTTATCTGACTCCTTACTGATAATTAAAACAGGTTACAAATTCTTCACTTTCTCAGCACACGCCACATCAATTACAACCACACGTTATATTATGTAACAATGGCGCTGCCTGGCGGTGGCTCTTGGAACAGACTCCTATAATGCTGGGAACATCTGAATTCTTGGCAGACAACAATGTGTAAAAATTCTTTACCATTGGCCACTCACAGTGATGTGAGTGTGGTGTCAGTATAACGCTTTGGGTGGTGGACTTGGTCCGGTACGCTATGATCTGGAGCTCGTTCTGACATGGCTCCTCGTAACTATGGACTGCTCAACTGCGTCACTGTCTCCCATCTGGCATTTCGTAAATGGATTGTCTACATGTGGCAAGTTGCAGAGGTTCTGAGCTTACTTATATATCCCCCAAATTACCCTCGAGATTCCCACATTTGATTGGCTCAGCCATGTGAGCTCAGCCCACGGTATTAATTTACAATTTTTGCAGGTTGGATACGGCCTTGCACTAAAAGCAAGGTCGTCCTCTATTCAGATTAATAAAATTCTGTAAAAGCTTAAAACTCGTGTTTTCCCCTTTGTGCACGAAATTCCAAAGGCCAAACCAAACATCTCGATAAAACAACCCCTACTCACCCTTCCTGCTGCTATCAAAATCACGGGCTCGAAAACTGTTTTGTCATCCCTAGTTTACCTACTCGTCTTCCTTTCCACACACTCTCTCTATCTAAACGGTTTCCCAGTCAAAATACTACTCAAAATATGTTGCTCACGAGAACAGCTCAAGGCCACTACTGTCGTGGTTGGGGTGTTGGTATTTTAATATGTTATATTGGGATGTGTGTTCGACTGCATACTTTTAATAACTAGAATCTAACCCTCTCTCCCAGACCACGCCAAATACTAAAAAACAAACTGAATAACTTTCAACAATCAGGCCTGCAGGGCCACACTTTAATTACGCTAGTTCCCTAACAATTTCAACTAGATCTATTCATGTAGTAAGGATGAGAATCAACATCATAAAATCCAAAATCAATAGTACTTCATTATAAGTCTAAATCTAGGTTTCCCATAATATCAGTTAACTTTCATTCTAGCTAACTAGATCTAAATCAATTCCTTTCATTCTCTTAAATCCCCCACTAAGTAATAATAATGATTCCTAGTAAATTCTACTACTCTAACTAAATATTTTCTATTTCCAAGATCTGGACTGTTTACTGTATTACACATGACATAGTCTCTGGAGACATCAGACTATCTCCAATACTTAAGTTCATAGCCGGCCTAGCTCGCCAAGGAGACGTCGACACAGTTAGATGTATAACTCTAGGATGAGCTGGCAATTCCCAGACTCACCCAGACAATTCAAATCACAGTTAGACTATATCTTATACATTAAATGTAGTTGTAGCTCTAGCCGAAGTTTAACCATTCATCTTCAATTCCTCGCACACTCATTCTTGGTGGAACATCTTCTCTCCTCTTCGAGGATAATCACGCACACATCATCTTGGATTAGTAGTTAGCCTACATGTGCTTGATTCATCGAACAGTTACTTGGGGACGAGACTCACCATTGTTTTCTCAACCAGTTGGCCGAGAACAATTCATTACAAGCGTTCAGCACATTGTGCAAACATCAATAGCCATAGATTCTCAATCTAGATCTACATCTAGGCATCTCTTTGGTAAATTCCCTCAGGCGGAATCACGCCGAGTCCTACGCAAATGGGTTTTCTGCTTGGACTGAAGTCCCCACCAGACGAACAGCTGCTTTCCTAGTTCTACAAGGCGCTATTAATACGCCGGCCATCCATTGGCTGTCAATTTAACCGCCAAGTGACGTAGAAAAGTATAATCCCACCCCCAAGTCTAAAACGGGGTGTTAATCTTTTATTAATGCCCTAGTGGCTTTTATCTAAGTATCCACCATCTTCCTTAGTAATTCTTGCTGACTTGTTCTCGTCTATTAATAAAAATATCAGCGATATCTTATTTACTCTGTTTATCTCCGCTATCCTGTCACTCCATTTTTTCACTCTCCTGACGTCAAAATTAGGCCAATACAGTACATTAATTGGGTTAATTCAATGGGGGAATATTAATTTTAGGCCACTATATTAAATCGGAGTTTGGCCCTTGACAACTACGTGATGTCTTAACAAAACACACTTATTAAACTCGATGACCTCGACTCGTGGCCTAGCACGGCATTTACAGTACTAAAAATGTGATCGCGACAGTAACAATTAGACCAATTTCTTAAAAACAAACAATTCTCCCGTACCAGGCTGTGATGAAACTGTGGCCAGTGATATGCCAGCTTACCAAGATGTCAACGCTCGTAAACAATAAACCAGGTATTTTTATCTAGACAGTAGGGCGGAAGGTCAAGGTCAAACGTGTACAAAATCTTCTGCATGCAGCGACAGTTCAAAACTTCATCATCCAATATCCAGGCTTGCTGAAATCCTGAAATGGGAGCAATTTCCACACCAACTATGGAATAATTTTGCATAATGAAGGCTGCGAAAATGTACATGTATAGAGTAGGCAGATTTCACGCTTAGATGTGTTTAAAATACGTCATTGTTTGGTTTTGTGTTGGCTTGGGTTTTTCTGTACTGGGGGCCCTTTAATTAGAATGTCACAACGGACCTTGAAGCTGTGCCGCGCAGTAGTCATAATGTACAGCCTGATGCTAGGTGTACCAATAATTATGGTGGTACTTGACAAGACCACAGTACCCTTGTCCGGAGTGCCCTTGCACGCGGAGACCAATTGGGAGCAGTTTGTCCAATCAGAGTCACGCCTTGCGACGTGTTTACTGTGCAGTATGAGCCTGTGCAAAATTCCACAAAACATCTGACAGGTACGCAGCCACTCAATGGTGATGAATGTTAGAGACCGGAACCGCGACCATTCAGTGTCGGGACATGTTTAAATATGCAGGTTAAATAGTTGATGGATGTGTGTGTGTGTGTGTGTGTGTGTGTGTGTGTGTGTGTGTGTGTGTGCGCATATAATGTGTGTGAAGCCACGGTCTGGGTCACTGGGCCGATATTTAAAGAAGAATGTCAGAGCTATTACTGAATAATCTGCGACAGTCCATTGCAGACAGATGGTCAGCTAGTGATGGAAAGGTAGGTTAGTGGAATCATAGAAGATTACAGCGGCTGCAACAACAACATCAGCAATAACAACGAGTACATCTGCAAGTACAAACGACTACAACTGCAGCAGAAACAAACAAGTGTAGTATGCAGCAGTTTTGTCATAACGCCAGACCAACGCACTTCAGTAATACAAACAAAGTGTGAAAAGTTAAAAAAACAAAAAGAGATTGCCCAGACAAAAATGGTGGATACAAATGAGACAACAACAACAGCTTTAGTTTCGCCTGACAACGGCACAGCCAAGACAAAGTCAGCTGGAAGTGTAGGTTGTGGTAAGTCTGATGCTGAAGATGTTGACATCTATGAGATTGAGATCGAAGACAAACAACATAAACATCTGGTGTTGAGAGTCTCAGAGACACCGCCATTGTATTTATTACTGCTACTTGCCGTGCAGGTGAGACTGGATCTATCTATCTATCTATCTATCTATCTATCTATCTATCTATCTATCTATCTATCTATCTATCTATCTATCTATCTATCTATCTATCTATCTATCTATCTATCTATCTATCTATCTATCTATCTATCTATCTATGTTAACCACCAAGAGTTCCACGTTTATTGACACTTGTAATCAAGGAGTATTAATAAATTTGTCAAATTGTTGTATGCGACATTTTTGTCCATTTTGAGATTTTGTCGTGTTCTCTCACTCTTAATTTTATTATAAATACGTGTCATCTGGGTCGTGTACTTGTTGGGGACATTTTTATGCAGGTCTCGATTTTGAAGCACACTGTACTGAACTGAGCAAAACCCTGATTTGGCACAATTCTTCAAAGGTTAAATCCTCATTTTCTCGAAAAGGCAAAAATGTCCTACAACAACATAGAGAATAGAGAATACCCTGAGTTTTGAATATTTTGGTCGTTGATCTGTGAAACAAAACCAGGCAGACCATGCACAAATATTTTATTGCGACAGCAAACTCTTCTGAGCATTGACAGCGTGTTGACCATCTCTGTCCTGGTGGCGGAAGTGACGTGTGCACGGCATGATGACGTCATCAAAGCTCAAATTCTGAGCGCCACCATGATGATGACTGGGATTGCCACCTTTTGTATGACAACGTTTGGTGTGAGGTACGTTTTCCTCAATGGTCATGGGAAAACCGATTTTTATAACAGTCATGGGAAAACCGTTTTTTATAACAGGCATGGGAAAACCGTTTTTTATAATAGTCATGGGAAAACCGTTTTTTTGTAACAGTCATGGGAAAACCGTTTTTGATAACAGTCATGGGAAAACCGTTTTTTGTAACAGGCATGGGAAAACCGTTTTTGATAACAGTCATGGGAAAACCGTTTTTGATAACAGTCATGGGAAAACCGTTTTTTGTAACAGGCATGGGAAAACCGTTTTTGATAACAGTCATGGGAAAACCGTTTTTGATAACAGCCATGGGAAAACCGTTTTTTATAACAGTCATGGGAAAAACCGTTTTTTGTAACAGTTATGGGAAAACTGTTTTTTATAACAGGCATGGGAAAACCGTTTTTTTATAACAGTCATGGGAAAACCGTTTTTGGCAACAGTCATGGGAAAACCGTTTTTGATAACAGGCATGAGAAAACCGTTTTTGATAACAGGCATGGGAAAACCGTTTTTGACAACAGTCATGGGAAAACCGTTTTTGACAACAGTCATGGGAAAACCGTTTTTTATAACAGTCATGGGAAAACCGTTTTTGATAAGAGGCATGGGAAAACTGTTTTTTATAACAGTCATGGGAAAACCGTTTATGATAACAGTCATGGCCGTTTTTGACAACGGTCATGGGAAAAAAGAAAGTGGCAAACCGAAGAAAGATAACTCGATGACGCCAGTTTAGGAACGTCCGTGTCCGGAAGGGGGGAGGGGAGAGGAGAGTGTGGCAGTCCTCTGGATGAATGGTTTTTTTTTTTTTTAAATAAAAATTCTAACACGACTTTTAAAATTTTGTTTCGCCCAGTTAACCCTTTTCTTCCGATTGACTTCCTGTCCGACATTTTTCGTCAATATGAAAATGTGATAGTATGACAATCTTTGTATATCCCGCCAGCATTCGAATCGAAGATTGTCATAAAATTGTAGTTATATAAGTGCGCTGAGCTGTCTTTTGAATAATTGTGAAGGCATCGACAGGAAATGATGACGTCATGAACTCGTGCTTTTTTGTGGGGGGGGGGGGGGTGGGGCGAAATTATGGCCACAAACTCACCATTTCAAATCTTTAAATGTAAAATCGAACCTTTTGAAAGTTGAAAAGAAAGCATCTTCGAAATGTCATGCAAATCCCCATTGTAGGAGAGGTGGAAGGTCTTTCTAAAAATCTTGCGTTTTTTAAAAAATAAAAGATTATAGATATTTAGAAAACCCTGTAGTACAGTGTATAAAAGGTTACTATGTTAATACGAGGACTGAACTACACGGAGACGCTCACGTTGACTTAAGTCAATCCTAAACGTCCACAGACTGCCCATATTTCAGGGACCTACACCGCTCTATCTGATCAACCTGCTAGCTATGTCCAATTTACCCGAGTGGAAGTGTCCAGAGCCTTATCTAGGTCAGTTTCTGACGTCATCGAGCTAGTGAGGGACAGACAGACAGACGGACACACAGACAGACAGACATGACTGACTAACACATTATTGCCATGTTATAGAAATATACGGCAAAACAATTTTTCACAGGATAGGCCAAAAACAGTTCTCATTGCTCCGCCATTAATTCTTTGTTCACATGTTTTAAAGAAAACAACAACAACAACAATTTAGGCCGTACAGAATTGTCACCCATTCAGACAGACAGACAGACAGACAGACAGCGCACATTTCCTTCTATAAAATTCTGTTAGAAAGTTATGAGGTAAACTGGAACTTGCCCGTGACAGAATCCTGAGCGACAGATTGACAGACGATAGTATTTATATGGACAACACACAATGGGATGAATAGAATTTCTTGGTGTCTGGACGGCAAAATGGCATGGATAGGCCAGAACTTGTTGCAGTGACGTACAGGTCAGCAAGATGTATATGTACAGAATGTGTTCCTGTTGCTCGTCAGTCCTGACTCGACTGACACCATCCAGTCATCACTGGCGCGGGGTGCGCAGGTGGCAGAATGCACGGACATTGCAAGGCCGTCAGAGTCAACTGTACAGGCAATGTCACATACTTGAACTCTTTAACTCTGTACATGTAGTCTGTCATAGCTTAACTCTGTACATGTAGTCTGTCATAGCTTAACTCTGTACATGTAGTCTGTCATAGCTTAACTCTGTACATGTAGGCTGACATAGCTTAACTCTGTACATGTAGGCTGACATAGCTTAACTCTGTACATGTAGGCTGACATAGCTTAACTCTGTACATATAGTCTGACATAGCTTAACTCTGTACATGTGGTCTGACATAGCTTAACTCTGTACATGTAGTCTGACATAGCTTAACTCTGTACATGTAGTCTGTCATAGCTTAACTCTGTACATGTAGGCTGACATAGCTTAACTCTGTACATATAGTCTGACATAGCTTAACTCTGTACATGTGGTCTGACATAGCTTAACTCTGTACATGTAGTCTGACATAGCTTAACTCTGTACATGTAGTCTGTCATAGCTGAACTCTGTACATGTAGGCTGACATAGCTTAACTCTGTACATGTGGTCTGACATAGCTTAACTCTGTACATGTGGTCTGACATAGTTTAACTCTGTACATGTAGTCTGACATAGCTTAACTCTGTACATGTAGTCTGTCATAGCTTAACTCTGTACATGTGGTCTGACATAGCTTACTCTGTACATGTGGTCTGACATAGCTGAACTCTGTACATGTAGGCTGACATAGCTTAACTCTGTACATATGGTCTGATATAGTTTAATCCCGTGCATGTGGTCTGACATGGTTTAACTCTGTACATGCGGTCTAACAGTTTAACTCCGTACATATGGTCTGACATAGTTAGACCCTGTACTATATGTGGTCTGACATTGTGCATTCTTCTATTCTTCAAATTCATCACGTCAACTGGCAGGAGGATCACATCCCTGACACAGAGATCCTTCACAGATCTGAGGTGGAAAGTGTACACGCATTACTGATGGAATCCCAGCTTCGGTAGGCCGGAAATGTTGCCCGCTTGACCCACGAGAGCCTCCTTAGGAGACTATCCTACGGAAACCTATCTGCAGGAAAGACGAAACGCTACAAAAATACACAAAAGACCTCCATCAAGCGCTGCCACATTGGCCCAAACACATGGGAAGCTTTAGCCTCGGATCGCTCAGCGTGGGGCAGCCGGGTCCCCTCCGTTGCTGCCGCCTATGAGCAGCAGGACCGACAGCGCCATTCTGAAACCCCAGCAACGAAGGAAGAATGTACTTTACCAACCTAGGCCAGGTCAGCACCAGCTACGCCCCTGTCCGCCCTTATCACCGACACTTCAGAGCCCGGTGTGAGCTTAGTAGTCACCTACAGACCCACTCAGTGTGAAGTTCATGCTCATTTTCGCTTGTGAAGGAGAAACCACAGCTACAACAACAATATATTCATGATGTGGCACAACTAAATTCTGAGCTTATGATGTTACATAATTCAACTCTGTAAAATGTGATATGACATCGTTTAACTTTGCAGTTGATTGACACACAATGTTCATGTCCCTATTCCTGGCTGTGTTTCAGGTGCAGTTCCAGACCAGAACAGCACCATTTACCTGGCCAATGTAGGCAACGGATCAATTGTTCCCATGTCTGATATCATTTACAGACAACTCGGCAAGGTAAACCTCCTGACTAGCAGCTGCTGACTGTCTGTCCCAACCCCACCCCCACCCCCCCCCCTCGTCAGACCACCCCCCCCCCCCGACTGTCTGCCTTTCATTATTTTACGGTTTATATTGAAAGAAACCAAGAATTTGTGACAAGACATTCTGGCAATGACAGGACACGTAATCCATACACAGACTACAAGGAAATCAACACATTTAAGTTTTTGCAATTCTCTTTGATTTTTCCAAAGATATAAGGCTGGATAGATAAATATGATCATGTCTGGAGACTGGATCATTTCAAGTATCAGCAAGAGAAGAGTTACAGCTTGGAATATATTTTACCTTTCACCACGGCGTGACCTATATTTCCTGTTGATACAACAGTCTGCCAGGAAAACCCTCTCTCTCTCTCTCTCTGTGTATGTGTGTGTGTGTGTGTGTGTGTGTGTGTGTGTGTGTGTGTGTGAGAGAGAGAGAGAGAGAGAGAGAGAGAGAGAGAGAGAGTGAATTTGACTTTGAGTTTTACAGCTGGTCGGCTCATACAGATAACGGCCACATTGCACCTGTCACTGTCTATTTTGGCCACTTTGCACAGTTTGATATTCAGAGCTTCATCAATTTAAGTGTCACTATAGGAATTAACATTTTCGTATACTTTTCATTATAGTGGTAAAATGTTCAAAAGTTGTTTGGTCTGGACGTGAAAACAGTTTATATACGTGTACCCACGTTTTTACATCAAGTTGTAAATCTGAGCTGTTTCAGACAAGACAAGACGCGCTTGGGGCAACGTCCGGAAATGGATCGGCAGCCACAGCGCCTTCTTCGCATATGCATGAACTCTACACATTCAGTCAAAATATACTTTATTGATAGGTGGCCACTGCAGGCCACTCATTTGGGTGGGGGGGGGGGTGTATCTTCTCCCTCCCCCCCCCCCCCCAGGTGGTCTCAGAGTAAACGAACAGCATTGAGGGGGTAAGTCACTGTAGGGCCAGGTGCTGTGCGGGTGTCACTAGAAACGAGAAGAAAACTGTATTTTAGAAGAACCAGTCCACCAGCATTATAAAGTGAGACATCTCTCTCCACACCCCTTATCTTTGTCATTTACTTTCACATGCATCTGACCAGTGACCTGCTATGTTCTGGCCTCCATGTTTCAGATGTCCGGCAGCCTGATGATTGTGGGCGTGGTGCATTTTGTGATTGGAGCTTCCGGTTTGGTGGGATTTTTTATCAGGTAAGCGGAAATGACCTCACACGTATTTTCAAAGCTTTTGTAACCGAAAGGGCACAGGGCAAAGGTCACTGAGTTTTTACTCGTTCAATAGATTGGATTTTGTTATTCTTTGTTTTCATCGGATCAGGTGATTTGACACTAAAGTTGGCCAGCGCCGCCAGCCAATGGTTGAACTTTTACTGTCCTGATCTGAAGTGATGCAGCAAATATGCAGGATGAAGAAAATGAGAAGCTGAATGAAGAAATTGGATGGATGGATGTATAAATAGATAGATAGATAGATAGATAGATAGATAGATAGATAGATAGATAGATAGATAGATAGATATGTCACAGCCCTACTGTCCACCAACAGATACATTGGACCAGTCACCATAGTTCCTACCATTGTTCTGGTGGGCATCTCTATCCACAAGGTCATCGTGAGGTTCTGTGAGAGCAGCTGGCTCGTGTCCTCAGTGTAAGTGGAACATTCATTGTATTCCATGGGGCCCTAGCGAGGGAAAATACGCTGGTATGCGGGGGTAAATAACGACTTCACTAGTATGCGGGGGGGGGGGGGTAAATAACGACTTCACTAGTATGCGGGGGTAGATAACGACTTCACTAGTATGCGGGGGTAAATAACGACTTCACTAGTATGCGGGGATAAATAACGACTTCACTAGTATGCGGTGGTAGATAACGACTTCACTAGTATGCGGGGGTAAATAACACTAGTATACGGGGGTAAATAACGACTTCACTAGTATGCGGGGGTAAATAACAATAGTATACGGGGGTAAATAACGACTTCACTAGTATGCGGGGGTAAATAACATTAGTATACGGGAGTAAATAACGACTTCACTAGTATGCGGGGGTAAATAACACTAGTATACGGGGGTAAATAACGACTTCACTAGTATACGGGGGTAAATAACGACTTCACTAGTATGCGGGGGTAAATAACGACTTCACTAGTATGCGGGGGTAAATAACGACTTCACTAGTATGCGGGGGTAAATAACTACTTCACTAGTATGCGGGGGTAAATAACTACTTCACTAGTATGCGGGGGTAAATAACGACTTCATTAGTATGTGGGGGTAAATAACGACATCACTAGTATGCGGGGGTAAATAACGACTTCACTAGTATGCGGAAGGAGGAGGGGGGGGGGCGTTACGACTTCACTAGGACGCCGAGGGAAATAACGACTTCTCTAGTACACCGGAGAAAAACATTTTGTCCATGTGGTCAGCTACACGTATGTACATAAATTATGGGGTTTTTGACACGAAACAAGACTTAGTTTTCTGTCTATTGTCTTTGCAATACATTGTACATGCATATAACTACTTTGAGCTACTGTCAGGTTTTGTTAGAAAAATTGCTGTATTTGGTGCACAAATAATTGATTGTTTCAGTGACATGAAGATTGTCCCGCTGCCCAGTCGTCCGGCTTACAATTTTGTTTCCTGGTCTGGAATTCTTCTGGTTTGCTGGACATTGAAGGAAATGTTCAAATTTCGCATTCATTTTGTTTTTCACTCATTACAGCGCAGACTCTCACAACAATGCTTCTGATGTTTTTACCCAAAGCTTCCATTCTTCCATTGTGTGCCGCCAATTGCAGAGCCACAACCTGCTGTGTCGTAGTGCAGAGATACTGTCTACAATGTGGTGTATACTTTCACTGACTTTACCATCTACAATATAATGTATACTTTCACTGACTTTACCATCTACAGTATGATGTATACTTTCACTGACCTTACCATCTACAATGTATACTTTCACTGACTTTACCATCCACAATATAATATATACTTTCACGGCCTTTAGCATCCACAATACAATGTATACTTTCACCGACTTTACCACCTGCTATGTCGTGTATACTTTCACTGACTTTACCATTTACTATGTCGTGTGTACTTTCACTGACTGTACCATCTATTATGTCGTGTAAACTTTCACAGCCTTTACCATCTACAATTTGATGTATATTTTCACGGCCTTTACTATCTACATGTATAATATGATGTATACCTTCACTGCCTTTACCATCTACAGTATGATGCATACTTTCACTGCCTTTACCATCTACAGTATGATGTATACTTTCACTGCCTTTACCATCTACAGTATGATGTATACTTTCACTGCCTTTACCATCTACAGTATGATGTATACTTTCACTGCCTTTACCATCTACAGTATGATGTATACTTTCACGGCCTTCACCATCTACCATGCCATGCATAGTTTCACTGCCTTGACCGACTCTTTCTTCTGGCTAGGGTCAAGGCCGATTACTCTCGGTGAACTGCAGTTCCACACCTCTTGTTTCTCTTTATCCGTTTCAGCACTGCCGTTGTCTGCATGATCTTTTCCCTGTTCCTGTCCAACAGAAAAACGCCAATCCCCTTGTGGACACGCCAGAAAGGTTTCCATATTTTCTGGTATCCACTCCATCAAGTGTTTGCAGTAAGTCATGAATGTTACTGTACACAAGTTAGCCTGGAACTTTACCAGGAAATTTTGTTGTTCGCAACACTGAAAAATTAACATTAGTCTGTCTGTCCTGGTCCCTGACGTCATGTTGGTCTGTCTGTCTGTCTGTCCTGGTCCCTAACGTCATGTTGGTCTGTCTGTCCTGGTCCCTGGCGTCATGTTGGTCTGTCTGCCTGTCCTGGTCCCTGACGTCATGTTGGTCTGTCTGTCTGTCCTGGTCCCTGAGGTCATGTTGTTCTGTCTGTCTGTCTGTCCTGGTCCTTGACGTCATGTTGGTCTGTCTGTCTGTCATGGTCCTTGACGTCATGTTGGTCTGTCTGTCTGTCTGTCTGTCCTGGTCCCTGACGTCATGTTGGTCTGTCTGTCTGTCTGTCTGTCTGTCCTGGTCCCTGACGTCCTGTTGGTCTGTCTGTCTGTCTTTCCTGGTCTCTGACGTCATGTTGGTCTGTCTGTCTGTCTGTCCTGGTCCCTGACGTCATGTTGGTCTGTCTGTCTGCCCGGTCCCTGACGTCATGTTGGTTGGTCTGTCTGTCTGTCCTGGTCCCTGACGTCATGTTGGTCTGTCTGTCTGTCTGTCCTGGTCCCTGACGTCATGTTGGTCTGTCTGTCTGTCCTGGTCCCTGACGTCATGTTGGTCTGCTGTCTGTCCTGGTCCCTGACGTTATGTTGGTCTGTCTGTCTGTCCTGGTCCCTGACGTCATGTTGGTTGGTCTGTCTGTCTGTCCTGGTCCCTGACGTCATGTTGTTCTGTGTGTCTGTCTGTCCTGGTCCCTGACGTTATGTTGGTCTGTCAGTCTGTCTTTCTGTCCTGGCCCTGACGTCATGTTGTTCTGTCTGTCTGTCTGTCCTGGTCCCTGACGTCATGTTGGTCTGTCTGTCTGTCTGTCCTGGTCCCTGACGTCATGTTGTTCTGTCTGTCTGTCCAGGTACTCCTCAGCATTCTGGTTGGTTGGGCCGTCAGCGCGCTTTTGACAAGTTCCGGATTCTTCTCGGATGACCCCAAGAGTAAAGAATTTTTGGCTCGAACTGATTCGAGGTCAGCGGTCATTGGACAAATGGATTGGTTTACCTTTCCTTATCCAGGTGAAACTTGAGAACAGAAAGTTATTCTAATCACTTCTATAATGCTGATCACTTAACCTCCCCCCCCCCCCCCCCCCCGTACGTCACCTGAGTTTAGAATACTCTGGGACCCCCTTGAACTGGGCAGAAAGGAAGTAGGATAGATCACGTGATTCATCATCCAATAGAAAGACGTAGAGTTTAGTGTGTCGTGTCTACAGTGAGGTCTGCCTCATAGACTGTATCGGCCAAATACGGCGGCCATTGTAATCCCAATTTGCAACATTACAAACTGTTTTTTTTTTTAAATTGATTAAATTTGTTGTCAGATTGCTGACTCTATTGTGTGTGATGGACATAGACAGAATACCAGACAATCTACAGGGAATGTTGAGAGCTTGGAAACACGTTTTTTGGCTATATTGTCTTTTCAAATAAACGATGCTCTTAACCCGGGAAACCTCACAGTAATTATAGTTACATGTTACTTTTACCATTGACTATTCTTAAATGTGTCTGTTTGTCTTTCTTTAGGCTTTTCCAAATTTAAATGGACTGGTCAAATAAGAAAGTGATCTTCGGTTTTAATGAGGGTTGGGATGCACCACGCGTAGGCGTTTTTATATCATTGCAATATGACTCAAATAATTTGCTATCCAACCCACCGTGCTGGTCATGTACTGGACTTTATTCACTTATCGTCAAGCAGTTCTCTGATATTTTTGCCAGTGCTAACATCTTAGACAGATGAATAATTTTTCCGACAATTGAAAAAAATGTCCACCTGTCCCCAGGACGTTTTGGTCCCTTTGGCTTCAGCATCGGCGCCTTCATCAACTTCCTCCTGGTCACTTTACTGTCAGTGTTGGATTCCATTGGTGACTACAGCGCCAGTGCTCGCGTAGCTCGTGTCAGTCCGCCCCCGAGTTTCGCTTTCAACAGGGGCGTAGCCGTAGAGGGCTTCATGAATCTCTTGAGCGGCGCCATGGGCTGTTGTCACGGGACAGTGTCCCATGGGAGTTGCATTGGTGTCATGGGCATAACTAGGGTAGGTAGCCATGCATTGGTGTCATGGGCATAACTAGGGTAGGTAGCCATGCATTGGTGTCATGGGTAGCATGACGTTTGGAGCACCAAAATTTTTAAAACATGACATTTGGATCAGTCTAAATCTAGGTCAAATTGCAGTATGACATTTGGATCACTGTCTAAATCTAGGTCAAATTGCAGTATGACATTTGGAGTACTACCAAAATTTAATAAAATTTCAGTATGACATTTGGCGCATCTATCGCGCTACTGGTATTCGATTACATTTTCACAGACTCATATCAACATCAAGTCGCAAATCTACTGACAAAAATTTCTATCTTTTACACTCAACAAATGTTGTTCTGCTCATCATCATCATCATCATTATCATCATGAATTAGGTGAAAAAAGACTGGTCTATAAATGATGACGATGATGATGTTGTTGTTGTTTTTATTATTATTATTATTATTATTACTGCAGATATTATTATAATTGTTGTTGTTGTTGTCCTTGTCCGTGGCCACTGTTTGTGGCATTTCTGGCGATTCTGATCTCTGTGTCAGTTCCCTCAACAAAACTGTTCTATTGTTTTCTTTGGGTCCCACGAAGCTTATCTTCCCTTTGGCCTACTTTCTTCCAAAACAAAAGAAGGAACGAATCAAAATGTAGGAGCGGCATCGCCTACACACATATGGACGATTTAACATGTTTCTTTGTTCAGTTATGCTTACAATGATCTATATTTGGATTCTAATATATTCTGATATCCAAATAATTTCAAAATAATTTTTTGTTTTAAGACGCTTCAACAAACACTTGCCAACGTTAACTAGTCTCTATACATGTGGAATTGACTGACGGACAGTGTATTAGGCCTATAAAGAAACTTTCTATCCCTGTGGTACCCACCACACGTTATTGCAAAATATTCGCAGAGTAATCGATAGTCAACAGGTTGATGAAGGATTAATCGATAAAATCACAGCCCAAATGCTAGTGCTCCAAATGTCACATGGCCGCTTTCTTTGATCTGCAGTGGTGCTCCAAATGTCATACAACCGTGTCATGGGCATAACTAGGACAGGTCGCCATGCCATGCATAGCCATAACTAGGGTAGGTAACCGTACAAAAAGTAGTTTTTACTGAATAGAACAAGTTATTTCCCCTATTTCAGTCTCTCCCCCCCCCCCCCCCCACCTTTTTCCCCCCACATGAAGTTTTTTTTCTTCTTCTTTCTTCTCTTTTGACTGAACTTTTGCGTTTTTTACTATCAAACTTGAATATGCAATGTAAGTTCTTGACCTACCGAATCACGGATGGAATAAAATAAAATTAAAATAAAAAAATAAGAAAATTTCACGACTTGAACTTTCACAACTTGAATGTGATGTTGTTACACCCCGTGAGCAGGTGGCCAGTAGAAGTGTCTTTCAAGCTACAGGGATTGTGTACATCATTTTTGCTTGTCTGGGGAAGTTGGGCGCTGTCTTCATCACTGTCCCCTACAGTGTCCTGGGTGGCGTGCAGATCGTGATCATTGGCCTGTTTGTGGGTGTGGTTTTGTCCTATCTTCAGGTAAAAAGTCTTCCACATCACGCCGGCAGTTTACCTCATCCACATCACGCCGGCAGTTTCCCTCATCCACATCACGCCAGCAGTTTCCCTCATCCACATCACGCCAGCAGTTCCCCCCATCCACATCACGCCGGCAGTTTACCTCATCCACATCACGCCGGCAGTTTCCCCCATCCACATCACGCCAGCAGTTTCCCCCATCCACATCACGCCGGCAGTTTACCTCATCCACATCACGCCGGCAGTTTACCTCATCCACATCACGCCGGCAGTTTACCTCATCCACATCACGCCAGCAGTTTCCCTCATCCACATCACGCCAGCAGTTTCCCCCATCAACATCACGCCGGCAGTTTACCTCATCCAAATCACGCCGGCAGTTTCCCTCATCCACATCACGCCAGCAGTTTCCCTCATCCACATCACGCCAGCAGTTTACCTCATCCACATCACGCAGGCAGTTTACCTCATCCACATCACGCCGGCAGTTTACCTCATCCACATCACGCCGGCAGGAGGTCTTACCTTCTCCTACTTGACCTTTCAGGATAACTCTAAATATCATCGGTTGCAATAAAGAAAAATGACACAGCATGTCAGATCGCCAAGATAATTTATGAAATATAAAAAAACGCAGCCCTAAAAAACAATGATCAAATGAAACTTTTCCGTTTTGACACAGCTGTAGGTTTCTGTATGAAGAGCAGCGATTGTTTATGAACACTTTGTACTTGAGTCAACTTGCAAACAATGAGTCAAAAGTAGTGTAAACAGTTTTATTCCACTGATTTCCTTCACAATGAAGATTTTTTGTTGGTGTCTTGATCTATTGAATTGTTGTTCCCACAGTTGATTGACTTGTCCTCCACCCGGAACCTGGCCATCATCGGCATTGCCCTGGTCCTGGGTCTGGTAGTGCCTTACTGGGTCCAGCAGAACCCACAGGCCATCAACACAGGTCAGAGTCAGGGTAACTTTGAGATTGTGTGACGTCACTCATGCCACAGGCTGGACGCTGTCTTGTTTCCTTGTCTGTTGTGTAAATGTGCCTTTATGTCATTCACAGATAGACACACAGACACGGGAGTTGAGGGTGGGGGGGGGGGGGAATTGGGCAGAAAAAACGTAAAGAGACAGCTGGAAAGACCAGGCATGAACTATGAAGTGGATAATTGGTTTTTTCATATTTTCTTGTATTGTGATTAGATTGATGGACAGGTGCACGAGTCTTTCTGTCAGGCGGACGGACGGATCTGACAGACAGACAGGCAGACAGACAAACAGGCAGATAGGCACACAAGACAGACAGACAGACAGACAGACCGATAGGCAGACGGAGAGATAGATAGACAGATAGAAGAGAATGTATCCACCCATCTGTCCACATCTCCACCCCTGACAGGTAATGAGACTGGAGACCGGATCATCAACATGTTGTTGGCCAATTCCTCATTGGTAGGCGGGCTGTTCTCTTGTGTGATGGACAACACTGTGCCGGGTGAGCATTGCTTGACTACCTCACTGACCGCTGTCCCTACACATGGCCAGTCAATGTCTGACATACACAGGAGCTCATGTGTAGGCTATTCTAGCAGTGCAGGCCTGGACTTGACATTAGCCAAAATCTCGTCATAATCATCAAGTTTTTAGTGGTTTTATTATTATTTTTTTAACCCAGAGCGGGATTTTTCTGGGAAACTTTTGTCTTTTGAATTTGTTTGAACTTCCGCACAGGGTTGTCAGATTGAAATTTTAAGTTTAAGTCAAACACTGCCCCCCCCCCCCCCCGCCAAAAAAAAAACACCTCAATTTCAGTTAAGTTTTCCTACCAACATGACAGGAAAAGCCCCAGAAAAAGGTTAAATCATCCCCTCCCCACAGAGTGGGAAATCTTGTCAACTGTGCATTTTTTTTTCAAACTGTTTCTGGTGATACAGTGAAAGCCTTTGCAACATTTTTCTTTTGAAAGCAATAGTTCTGTCCAGATTCTTACAATAGCATCAATATAATTATGCTCCATTCAGTTTTTAGTCTCTTAGTTTTAATGGAGGTTACATGAGAAAATAGTCTCTTAAGCGCAGTTTTGCAGACTGGGGTGATTAGGCAAACAAAGACAAAAGTGGCCAGCTCTGTAAATGCTTCATGGTGAAGTAACTCGACCCAGAGCCACAGTGGGGATAGAAAGTCCTGAGGTGGGTGACAGTCTTTCAAAAAAAAACAACAACAACGTAGCAGTTAAAAAAATATCAGCCTTAGAATCCAGTATCAACTGGACACTGATTTTTCGGTTGGCTCTTTCTTGACAATTAGAAGCAGAAATCCTGGCATATGTACATGCTTGTAACTGACCAAAACATACTTCCTCTATAGGAAGTGTTTCAGAAAAAGCAAGTACATAGTGTTTGGTGTATGTATAGATGAGTTTAGTGCGCATTGAAAAAAGCCAGAGAAAAAGCCAAATTAAATTTCTTACGCCAACCATTTCTAAAAAAAAAAAGCCAAATTTCTGGAATTTGGATTACAAAAAGCCAATCTGGTAACGATGCTTGCTGGCAGGCTCAAATTTCACACCGAACCTTTTGCAATTGATGGTTACAGGTCACTCAGCTCTGTTGACCCATTTATTATTATTTTTTTTTGTATTTTGTAATTAATTTTAATAATTAGATCAAAGTCTTAAATATTTCTCCGATGCGAAACTGTGAAAAACATTAACATAAAATTTATGTTTTAGAGATACCACAAACCACAGCTTGATCAACACAAACGGGAAAATCGTTTTGCAAGTCTCACCACGACAGTTTTATTACACAAATGACAGAGTTGACGATGTGAGAGTTTCTTGGTCCTACATGGTCACAGCTGGCACATACAACACAGTGCAGACTTATCAAACCCTTTGGAAGTGACGACATAACATAATTCACAATAAAACAAGGGAAGTCTCGGTTTTAGGTTGGTGTTCACTGCTCAGCGAAAAGTCACACAAGAGGGCGCTAACAATGTGTTCACTTTGAACAATAAAACGAGTAGTGAAGACCCAGTGAACAGTTCCCAAGGCACTGAGATACACAATCATGTTGAACACTTTCTAGTTTTGGGCACACTTTGGTACTGTAGACATGCTTTTTAAAAGAAAAAAAAATCACCCTCATGAAAACTGTAGAATTAGAAAATGCATGAAATAACTCAGCACTAAAACTGTTACGTGTGCGGTTTCAGGGACTCTAAGTGAGCGAGGTCTGGTCCCTCCTGTAACATCGCTGGGAGACAGCAAGGAATGTTTACAAACCTCTGCTCTCTACGATGACGGGCCTGAGGTCTACCGAATGCCATTCATTCCAGACTGGGTCAGGAAATCAAAACTGATGAAATTTGTCCCGCTGTTTGACACTAAACTGAAGAAAAAAGCTGCAATAAACCATAATAATTAGTGATTGATGGAAAGTTGATTGGAGTTTATCCATGTTTGTGTATCTAGTTATCTCTATCTTCATGGATGTGTGTGTGTGTCTGGTTATCTCTATGTTCATGGATGTGTGTGTGTGTGTCTGGTTATCTCTATCTTCATGGATGTGTGTGTGTGTCTGGTTATCTTTATGTTCATGGATGTTTGTGTGTGTCTGTGTCACAAATCCCAGACTGGGAGATGTAATAGTTTATGACAGGACGACAATCACGAACAAACAAGTTAACACTTAACAAAACAGCCCATCAGACTCACACATTTATTAAACATAATTATACATATAATAGCGCAATTACATACATTATATTATTGAAATGACTGCCGTACAACGGCCTTATTCTCACACACTCTCTCCCTCGGATCCACAATCCGGTAGTTACTCCTAAAGGCGCTTCGGCCTCAGCCTCTCCCCTCAGGGTCTTAATAGCACATTAATAATTTACTGGCACCGCAGTCTCTCAATATCACCGTCCTATTGTCATACACCTTAGCATTCCCCTCGCACCTCAGCAGGGCAATAACACATTATTATTTCCATAGCCATCAACATGGCAACAACATAGTATCAGTTCACTAGCCTATCAACATGGCAACAATATAGTATCTCATTCACTCTCATCTCTACGTCCCTGTCCGTGGCCTGACTGCCACGACTTTATGTGCCTCTACTGTCCTGCACTGACAGCCTCACTTCTGGCCTATGTGTGGCCTCCGGCCCTATGCTGGCCTATCCCCTGTGCTCATCGAGGTGGCTCTGCGGCCCGTCCCCGACACCTACAAGAATAACATTACATTGGTATAATACCCTACCATTTCTATTCACTCCACCTCTCCTTACAACCCATGAAACGTACACACACTAGTTCACCTTTCACTCACCACACATCTTACGGTAACACACTTCCATCGGAGTACACACTA
Organism: Onchidella celtica; assembly: GCA_963931925.1. NCBI lineage: Eukaryota > Metazoa > Mollusca > Gastropoda > Systellommatophora > Onchidiidae > Onchidella > Onchidella celtica. Next base: position 1,012,142 of record OZ007567.1, read on the forward strand.
CTCACTCGCGCTACAAATCCATGAACTCACTTTCATCTATCGCTCGTGGCGCACATTGCTATATCCAATATCAAGGACTTCCACATTCCTCACATATACTTATTCACATCATGGTAATAGACGAATATAATATAATACATCAATCATAACAATCAATCAACGTTCTACATACCAGTCATAACTGGAAAGACTCTCACTAGTCTTCTCGACTGCTTCCCTTTATGTCCGCCCGATGGGCTCTTATTCACAGGTCCGATCCGTAGGACCTTCTAACTTGCAGTGATAGTAATCCAGCGCTTTCGCCTCATTCAGACTTCCACACCACTCATACACGCACGCTTTTCCCACTTGTCTGCATGAGTTATTTTTACTCTTCCCCTTTCACGTCTTTTCCTATCCGTCTGTCGTGAGCTCTTCTTATTCTACACCCGCTCTGTAGCAATCCCCTTAATTGCACTCACTCCACTCGTGACATCATCCCCCACCCCAAAAAAATTAATGCAATTAATTTCAAATCGCATCAAGATGACTGTCAACGAGTGAGCGTGAGCAATACGTACACTAAAAAAAAATGACCTAGCAGTTCCCCTAGTATATAGAATACCGAAATCAGGGGAAAACATGGGGATCAATATGGTCTGCAATATGCATATATGTGTCACATCATGAATAGCTAACTAATCACAATACTTAATACAGAATCAAAAACCATTCAACCTATCAACCATTCTTCATATCATATTTATAATGTCACTATTTTAAAGTCGACTCATTCACACAGATCCTGTCAATGTTCCTGTCCTCTGATGTATAAGCTCCTGAAATCTTCCCCTAGGCTCGACTAAGGTAGTCGGCGATATGATTGCTGGTTCCTGGAATTGGTTGAATAACGAAGGTATACGGCTGCAAAGCCAATGCCCATCTAGATAAGCGTGGGCTGGACGAACGATTCTTCGACAAAAATGTCAGTGGCTTGTGGTCTGTCTGGATACTAAATTTCTCGTCCCATGAGATAACGTCCTAGTTTCTGGACGGACCAGACAATGGCAAGACACTCACGCTCTATCACAGAATACTTTCTTTCTCTCTGCAATAACTTCCTACTGACATAACATACAGGATGGAGACATTCGTTCTTCTCCTGTAGAAGACAAGCGCCGACACCAGAGTCCGACGCATCCGTTCTGAGGATAAAATTAGATCGAAAGTCGGGTAATATCAGAATGGGTGACGATGATAATGCTGTCACCAAATTATCAAATGATGTCTGACATTCAGACGTCCACTGGACCTTATCGGGTTGTCCCTTCTTAGTAAGGTCAGTAAGAGAAGATGACAAGGAGGAAAAATTTGGAATGAACTTTCTGTAATAATTTAAAATTCCCACTAAGCTTCTGACTTGTTTCTTTGTTTTAGGGATTTGCAACCCTACTAACTTGTCAATTTTTGTTTCTTCAGGTCTCTGAACACCTCTACCCACAATATGTCCTAAGAATATTATCTCTGGACATGCCAAATCCATCTTTGCGGGTTTAGCAGTTAACCCAAAATGACGTAATCGTTGAAAAATTACTGTTAGTGTCTGAATATGATCAGACCATGTCGACGTATGGCATGCTATATCGTCAAAGAATGACACGACATTAGGTATGTCCTTCAACACTAATATGGGAATACAGATACTCTGGTCTCTCATGAAACCTCTGCAGCATATCAACGTGGAAAACCTTTACTGATCCATCAATGTGGATAGCGTAATCTACCTTCGAAACAATTCGCTCAATAACATAAGGACCTTTCCATGTCATCAATAACTTATTATGGTCCGTAGGTAACAACAATAGGACCTTGTCTCCTGGCTTAAAAATTCTCAGTTTGGACCCTCTATCTTTATAGTTCCTTGCTCTTGCTGAAGCGATACTAGACGCTTCTTCTGCTATAGTGCGCGCTGAAGATAATCTTTCTCTCAAATCAACAAGGTCTATCGAAACCTTTTTAAACGGTTCCGAAACCGTGAGGATCTCCTGAAGAGGAGCCTGGGGTGTACGACCCTTATGCGTCGTCTTTTGGCACGCACTGCACGTCTTACAATATATCCGTACATCTGTGTATACTGACGGCCAATAAAATTTTTTCAGAACTCTTTGCTTGGTTCTAGCACTTCCCATATGATCCGCTAATGGAACATCATGGGTCAGACGCATTACTGTAGCAATTAACGACCGTGGCACGACGACTTGCTTTTGAACGGAAGCCACTGTGACGTACATACGGAACAGAATGCCCGCCTGAACAATAAAGGAGGACGACCCGTTCTTATATCTCCTCGTTTTCTCGGTTCGCGCTTCCCCAAAACATGGGTTTAATGATGGGTCCTCCCTTTGTAATCTCGCCAAGCGCTCTGGCGTGATATCTAGGTTGACCGCTGGCGTCGCCAAAGGTCTAATCTTATCTTTATCAACTACTCGTCGACGTGTTTCGACCGCATCGCAAAAGTCAATACCTTTTGATTGCGACCATGCTTGCACGTTCTCATCGGAAGGGGAAACTACCCGTGATACATTCCCAATGATGAGCTGGGCGCCTGGAAAACAACCAACGACTGCTTCGACTTCCCCGCTAAGGAAAGGTGTATCTATCATTATTCTTGCCATGGGTAATTTCTCAATGGCCCCCGAAAATTGGATACACGGGACAGTCTCACCTGTAAGCTGTGAATCCCGAATGCAGTCCCTATGCACTCCCACAACGGTAGATCCTGTATCTCGTAAAACCGAGACCGGTTCGTCCCCAACAAACCCCGGATAAACCCTAAGACCACCTCCTGTATGACATGAATTTATAACGGGGATCTTTCTCCCACAAGGTAAAACACCGGAAGATAATAACTTCTCACAACTGGGACACTTAGAATACTGTCCGCCTCCGTTGTCCGATGTAACGCACGCAGCCGCATGATGAAATTTATTTGGGCAACATGGACTGGAGCTACTGTCTGCGTTCGCCGCTATCCTACCTGCAGGGCAATTCACACTGATGTGATCTGCTCTACCGCAGTTCCAACACTTCGCGGCCCTACACTCGCGTGAAAAGTGACCCACGCGTCCGCAAGTCCAACACTCCGCTCCCTGTGCTGCACTAGGCCTGGGTCCCCGTGACCCATCGCGACCGGAACTAGAGTCCCTATGCCGTCGGTCATCGGCAAAGGTCACAAATCGCCCCCGGCCATTACCGCGACCTAGCCCTCCTGCTCGGTCAAACTTACCGGATCCATATGCCGGTGATTGGTGATAGCCCCTACGCTGCCCCTGGGCTTGCCCACTATAGGCACCACGCTGACGCGACCTGTCCTTAAGTCCTGCCGGCGACCCCTCGACAACGGCGACGTACCCAGCATCTTGGACGTACGCCCTGGCGACTGGTTTGGACGGATGCGCCGTACGGTATGCCTCCGCCAACTTAGACGCCTCCTGCACCGTCGCGGGTTCGTTCTCTTTCAGGAAAGCCACCAGGTCTTTGTGGCACGACGCGTACAGCTGGTCACGGATCATTAGGTCTTTCAGTTTAGCGAAATCCGTGCCCACATGCGCCAAGTCTACCCAGTTCGCGAAATACTCCGTTAGTCTCGCGACGAAGGCAGCAAAGTCCTCCCTGGTATCTGCACGTGCTCGCCTAAACTGCTCCCGGAAATATTCCTCGGTACGCGCAAATCGGCGAAGCAGCAAAGCCTTCAGCTTATCGTAATCTTGCACGTCTTCGCGCTGTAGCTCTTTAAAGTAGGTTAACGCTCGCCCCTGCAATAGCGATGCCAGGTACGTGGCCCATAATTCCTTATTTTCCCCCCATTGCAATTGTGCGTTCAGTTCGAACCTGTAAAGGAAGGCGTCTATGTCGTCCTTCCGGTCGTCGAACGTAGGGAGCTTAATCCTAACGCCACCTTTATTGTGTACCTGCCGCTCAGCCGTTTCCGCTGGCGTATTCTTCTTGAGTTCTAACTCCGCAATCTTTACTTGCGCCTCTATCTCCTTTAACCTTATCTCTTGCTCCCTTTCCTTAGCCTGTCTCTCCTGTTGCTGAGCTTCTAACTCCTTTAACTTAAACTCCCTCTCCTGTTCCTTATCCTTAGCCTCTCTCTCCTGCTCCTGAGCCTTAGCCTCTTTTTCTCGCTCTCTATCCTTAGCACGCTCATCGCGCAAATCCGCCTGCTGTTCTTTAATCCAGCCGCGTAGCTCTTCTCCCTCCAGGCCAAGTTCCTTACCCAACTTCATTAGTTGTTGGAGTTCCGCCATTTCACAGATTTATGGTTATGGTATCTATTATGCGAACGACCAACCTGTCGGTATAATCACTAACGACACGACCAGAGACCTGAGATCACACCAGATATAACAATACCCAGTTGTCTCAAATACAATTCAGAAATTTACCTTTACAACACAATTAATTCTATATCTATAAAATGCATAGCACTATTAATTATAAAAGAACATAGAAATGACAAGAATGAAGAAATACAGTAGAAGGACCACAAGTACGTCAAGGACAACGAACCAGACTAGGACAAAGCTTCTACAAAAAAAAAAAAACTATAATGGAAAAAAATGCAACCTACTACGCCGATTATACTACACGGTACAAACAAGAACAGAGTCTGAAAAAAAAGAACGTATCTACAGATAGGGAGAAGAAGGACAAGAGAAACGTCTTCCTAAAACTGCGAGGAAGATAGAACGCTACAATCTAAACAAAAATACAGGTCCCTACAGAACTGTTCACTGTGGTGAACGAAGTTCCAAATTTAGCCCACCTCCCGAAGAGGACAAACTACGCTCACCACAGCAAACCCGCGCCACCGCCCGTATAACCTATAACGACAACAAAAACAGCAAAAACAGGGAAAAAGACAGATTAAAGGAACAGCCCAAAATCCAGGGCACAAAAATTTTGACTTTTACTTAACTTTGGCCCTAGATTTCAATTTCTCCCCTTCCTCGGAGCTCTGGCTGCTCGTCTCCTCAGGCTGCACGCACACACTCTGGAAAGTTTAAATACACATTAATACCTATTCATAGCAATACATGCATCAATACATATTATTATTCATAAACATACATAAATCATACCATCATGAAATTTCCATTCATCCCACGAACAAAGACAACAGCATGAATTCCTAGCACAACAGAAAAACAACTAGATATAAAGAATACACAATGTCAAAATGACCACAGGTAAACAGGACGAGCCCCCAGTGTCACAAATCCCAGACTGGGAGATGTAATAGTTTATGACAGGACGACAATCACGAACAAACAAGTTAACACTTAACAAAACAGCCCATCAGACTCACACATTTATTAAACATAATTATACATATAATAGCGCAATTACATACATTATATTATTGAAATGACTGCCGTACAACGGCCTTATTCTCACACACTCTCTCCCTCGGATCCACAATCCGGTAGTTACTCCTAAAGGCGCTTCGGCCTCAGCCTCTCCCCTCAGGGTCTTAATAGCACATTAATAATTTACTGGCACCGCAGTCTCTCAATATCACCGTCCTATTGTCATACACCTTAGCATTCCCCTCGCACCTCAGCAGGGCAATAACACATTATTATTTCCATAGCCATCAACATGGCAACAACATAGTATCAGTTCACTAGCCTATCAACATGGCAACAATATAGTATCTCATTCACTCTCATCTCTACGTCCCTGTCCGTGGCCTGACTGCCACGACTTTATGTGCCTCTACTGTCCTGCACTGACAGCCTCACTTCTGGCCTATGTGTGGCCTCCGGCCCTATGCTGGCCTATCCCCTGTGCTCATCGAGGTGGCTCTGCGGCCCGTCCCCGACACCTACAAGAATAACATTACATTGGTATAATACCCTACCATTTCTATTCACTCCACCTCTCCTTACAACCCATGAAACGTACACACACTAGTTCACCTTTCACTCACCACACATCTTACGGTAACACACTTCCATCGGAGTACACACTACTCACTCGCGCTACAAATCCATGAACTCACTTTCATCTATCGCTCGTGGCGCACATTGCTATATCCAATATCAAGGACTTCCACATTCCTCACATATACTTATTCACATCATGGTAATAGACGAATATAATATAATACATCAATCATAACAATCAATCAACGTTCTACATACCAGTCATAACTGGAAAGACTCTCACTAGTCTTCTCGACTGCTTCCCTTTATGTCCGCCCGATGGGCTCTTATTCACAGGTCCGATCCGTAGGACCTTCTAACTTGCAGTGATAGTAATCCAGCGCTTTCGCCTCATTCAGACTTCCACACCACTCATACACGCACGCTTTTCCCACTTGTCTGCATGAGTTATTTTTACTCTTCCCCTTTCACGTCTTTTCCTATCCGTCTGTCGTGAGCTCTTCTTATTCTACACCCGCTCTGTAGCAATCCCCTTAATTGCACTCACTCCACTCGTGACAGTCTGGTTATCTCTATCTTCATGGATGTGTATGTGTCTGGTTATCTCTATGTTCATGGATGTTTGTGTGTGTCTGGTTATCTCTATCTTCATGGATGTGTGTGTGTGTGTCGGTTATCTCTATCTTCATGGATGTGTGTGTGTGTGGTTATCTCTATCTTCATGGATGTGTATGTGTCTGGTTATCCCTATCTTCATGGATGTGTGTGTGTGTCTGGTTATCTCTATCTTCATGGATGTTTGTGTCTGTCTGGTTATCTCTATCTTCATGGATGTGTATGTATGTGTCTGGTTATCTCTATCTTCATGGATGTTTGTGTCTGTCTGGTTGTCTCTATCTTCATGGATGTGTGTGTATGTGTCTGGTTATCTCTATCTTCATGGATGTTTGTGTCTGTCTGGTTATTTCTATCTTCATGGATGTGTGTGTGTGTCTGGTTATCTGTATATTCATGGATGTGTGTATGTGTCTGGTTATCTCTATCTTCATGGATGTGTGCATGTGTCTGGTTATCTCTATGTTCATGGATGTGTGTGTGTGTGTCTGGTTATCTCTATCTTCATGGATGTGTGTGTGTGTCTGGTTATCTTTATGTTCATGGATGTCTGTGTGTGTCTGGTTATCCCTATCTTCATGGATGTGTGTGTCTGTCTGGTTATCTCTATCTTCATGGATGTTTGTGTCTGTCTGGTTATCTCTATCTTCATGGATGTGTATGTATGTGTCTGGTTATCTCTATCTTCATGGATGTTTGTGTCTGTCTGGTTGTCTCTATCTTCATGGATGTGTGTGTATGTGTCTGGTTATCTCTATCTTCATGGATGTTTGTGTCTGTCTGGTTATCTCTATCTTCATGGATGTGTGTGTGTGTCTTGTTATCTCTATCTTCATGGATGTGTGTATATGTGTCTGGTTATCTCTATCTTCATGGATGTGTGTATGTGTCTGGTTATCTCTATCTTCATGGATGTGTGTGTGTGTCTGGTTATCTCTATCTTCATGGATGTGTGTGTGTCTGGTTATCTCTATGTTCATGGATGTATGTGTGTGTCTGGTTATCTCTATCTTCATGGATGTGTGTGTGTGTCTGGTTATCTCTATCTTCATGGATGTCTGTGTATGTCTTGTTATCTCTATCTTCATGGATGTGTGTGTGTGTCTGGTTATCTCTATCTTCATGGATGTGTGTATGTGTCTGGTTATCTCTATCTTCATGGATGTCTGTGTGTGTCTGGTTATCTCTATCTTCATGGATGTGTGTGTGTGTCTGGTTATCTCTATCTTCATGGATGTGTGTGTGTTTGTCTGGTTATCTCTATCTTCATGGATGTGTGTGTGTGTCTGGTTATCTCTATCTTCATGGATGTCTGTGTGTGTCTGGTTATCTCTATCTTCATGGATGTCTGTGTGTGTCTGGTTATCTCTATCTTCATGGATGTGTGTGTGTGTCTGGTTATCTCTATCTTCATGGATGTGTGTGTGTCTGGTTATCTCTATCTTCATGGATGTTTGTCTGTCTGGTTCAATGGCAGAATTTTTGTTCCGTGCTTTTTTCATTGCACGAGTTATTGCCCCGTTTAACGAAGTTGAATAAATAATAATAATAATAAAATTATCTGGAACAAATTTCACCATAATCATTGTCCCCCACGGCATCAACTTTGCAGTATCCTAACAATTACATAGAATGATTCGTGGCTAAATACAGGGGAACAAAAAACCACTTTATGAATCAGGAAAAATCAAACAACAAAAAATGCTCCACCCCCACCACTCCCCGCTCCCGGCGGGGAATCAAACCCCTGCCGCTGGCGTGAAAAGCCAAGACACTTACCCCTTCACCACTATTGTCACTGATCAGTTTGTAAAATAAGGAATAGATAAATAATTATAGCATGTTTCAGTTTGTGTAAATATCAGCATACACTTCATGGGATCATAAACACATTTCTCAGACGTCAGGGATGGATGATAATATTGTGCCATCACTTTGTCCTGCGTGACTGCAGGCTTCACTAACGGGAAGGCATTATTTTTTGGTTACAGCCTACTTAACTGCTAGTGCTAGTGGTGAACCCGTGACTTCCCAGGCCAAGGACAAACAGTAGATTTCTACTGACCCGCGATCTCTTGTTTTAATTGGCCGTGTTTTTTCTCTCCCCCCCCCCCCCGTCTCTTCTGCTCTATGCCCCCAACCCCCATCTAATTAATGTTCAAACACCAAGCACTCTACAGTCTGCCGTGCACTGGGATTATCCAAGGGAGCCCCCCCCCCTCACCCCAATGTTTATTGTATTTTTACCATCATAACAACATAAACAACATAGTCATAAACCGATTTCTAGAAACTTCAGAGAACACAGCAGTTCTATGCAACAGCCACTGGGTTAAATCATTGGACACTTTAAGGAAATTAACTTTATAATTTTTGAAACTTTTCTCCAGGCTGCAGCATTGACTGGCAACAACTAAAGTGGCCACATTGAAGCACAGTGATCAACTCCCACCGTCACTAATAGTTGTTGTATATCATATTATATAAAGCTGGTTGTCTTCCCTGGTAAGGGAAAAGTTCTATTGGTTTTGAGCCCCCCCCCCCCCCCCCAACCACGGCAGTTCACCAATTCCAGCTAGCCAATCGGTCCATGTACGGCTGACCTCTGGAGGTCGATACCGGTGAGAAACTGTAACAATGACGGCAATGAAAGCACGTGACTCCGAGCTACCATGGGTAGAAAAAGAGCAGTCGGTAGTGTAAAACTTGTCAAATGTCTACACGCCTGGCCATTGTGGCCACGCTCTACTAAACACCAGGGAAGCTTGCACTGTTGTCAGTGCTCTGGTTTAGATATTTCACATTTGACCTGTCTAGCTGTGACCTCCACCAAGGTAAAGCTTCTCTCTCATTACTGCATTTTTTTTTTTTTTTTGAGACATTTTCTCTAGTTCGATGCTTTAGGATCGGCTCAATGTTCCAGAATATATTTTTCGAATTAATTAAAAACAACAACAACAAAAATACTCTTTGGACTTAAATAGCTGCATGTAGTCTTTTACATTCATTGGACGATTTCAAATTTGTTTTATGAGTTTTGCCTTTTTGGTTCTAGAAGACAATCATAATCTGTGCAGAAGAGAATTGAAGGCAAATTTCAAAGTTACATTTGTATTTATGCTGGGTCATGTGGTTGTCAGGCGTTCCAACTCTCATCATTGTCATGGACTTTCAACTTGAAAACATAATCCTAACTCCTAACTCAACCCTAACTCCTAATTCAACCCTAACTCCTAACTTAACCCTAACTCCTAACCTAAACCAAATTCCTACCCTAAAACGACATGTGTACTCCAAACTGTGATGTTGAAGTTGAATGTTACACGTGTGCACAAAGTATAGAAACTCATTCAGTGTCTTCATCTGAAGTAAAAATGCAGCATTTTATTTTATTCATTCAGAGTAATCAGGAATGCAGAGATAGCGTGTGTCTAACCTCTGTATGTGTGTGTGTGAATGACTGTGTGCGTGTGTATGCGGAATGAGTGAGTGAGTGTTCTTTCTCCTTCCCTTGTTCCCCTCTCCCTTCTTCCCTGTGTGTGCTGACGCGACAGGTGGCCAAGGACTCCAGTTTACCTTGAGTAAGAGTAAAATTTTAACGAACAATGTAACTGAAAGTGACAGTAGTATGTTGTGACCTGACATTTGGACTTTGACGTCATCAAACTGAATGGAATTCTCTGAGTATTTTCTCCACCAGAAAGGTTTTACGCAGGGACGTAAGTAAGAGGAATTGCCCCCCCCCCCCCCCCCCCCAGTGACAGAGTTATGAACAATGTTTTTATCACTTTGGGCCTCGGACTGGATGTCAGGGATCTTAATGTCTCTGAGTCTGTCTTTTTCATAGACAGATATACAAACAGATGAACAGGCAAACAAATATAAACAAACGGGCGGATAAATAGATATAGATAGATAGATAGATAGATAGATAGATAGATAGATAGATAGATAGATAGATAGATAGATAGATAGATAGATAGATAGAAGGAAGTATCGGCAAACACATTTTTGTCACCTCTGTGTACTCGCTGCCTTCGAAATGAAACGTTTACTTCTCAGTGATGATTTCTGCTCACACCGAAGCGAAGGGACTGAATCTGTGATAGATCTCTGACCTTTGTTTTGTTGACGAAGTTCCTACATTGTACTGTAAATACTGTAGTAGGGTGCCCACATAAAGGCCACCGAATTCGGTCACCGAGCCACTAGGCGCTTTAGGTTAGAAGGATTGCACTATATAATTTCAATAACTGCACACAGAGCCCACCTGCATTGGGTCCGTTTCAGCGCCGTAGGTGCTGACTGTTTTTATCGGAATCCAAAAGACATTCCTATTGCGCCGATAGATACCGATCCCGTGACACGGTGACGGGCAAGACCGTCCAGCGACAGGAAGGTGTGATGAGTCATACTCATTCACGGTGAGCGGGGTGATTTTCTACTGACCAAACCATTTCTAGACGGGACGATAGAGGAAATTTGATTGAAGATTTGGATTCAGCAACCTTAAATTAACAAAGTCAACGAGCAGAATTTGTTTATTTTGAAAGAGAACAATTTTTAAAAAATTTTAATCATTTGAAAGACATGATAATTCAAAATATTTAAAGCATCTGGTCAGCTCAGTTTCACTCTGCACAATTCCACGCGGTGCAGTGAGTAGTGTGAGCAGAAAAAATGTACAAATAAAACCTACCAGGCGCAATGCACCGAAATTGTAGGTGGCCTTTAGGCCCAGCTCACATAGGACGACACGCGAAACGAGAAACGCGAAACAGGAAACGCCTCATGCGTGAGAACAAAAGTGGTACCAAATTGATTTACACAGCAACGTGCACATAGGAGGTAACGTCACGCCAGAAACGCGAAATGCGTGTGTCGACGTGAGGAGGCAAAGTGAACATGTTCACTTTTCGTGTGGCGTTTCTTGTAGTTTCCTGTGCAACTGCAGTGAAGCGCATTATTCTGCTACTGCGTCGTTGTTCTTCTTCTTCTTCTTCCTGTTGTTGCAGTTGTTGTTGTTGTTGTTGTTGTTGTTGATGATGATGATAGTTTTATTTTAGCGAGTTTTTTTCACTCACCTGACAGCCAAGACTACTTTTTCTTCGGCTGATATTGGTTCCCGCCAGTTACAACCTACAAGTTGTAAACGTGGCAGCACCAGTGACTTGAGTTCGTTATAGGTTTGGTATGACATTCTTAAGTAATTAAAGAACAATGTCTCGTCCTTACGCTCCATCAATAATAATAATAATAATAATAAGTACATTTATATAGCGCTTTATGCCTAGACCTCAAAGCGCTTTACAAACGCATTCACTCCCACATTCTAATTGTACATAATATGCACACAATCTCACTCAAGCACATGCACAGATTCCTAATGCTATAGAAGTTAGTTTGAAAAATATTTCTTAAAAAGGTAAGTCTTGAGGTGTTTTTTGAATATTGCAACACTGCATGCAGACCTCAATGAAAATGGCAATGAATTCCAAACAGATGGTCCGACAATACTAAAAGCTCTGTCACCATATCTCTTAAGTTTGGATCTTGGTACCTTTAAAAATTTTGAATTTTGTGACCTAAGATCTCTCGTAGGTGCATAGGGACAGAGTAGTTCTTTTAAATAAAAAGGTTCTGAGGTTTGAAGTGCATTAAAACATAAAACCGCAATTTTGTATTCAATCCTGGCTTTAACAGGTAGCCAGTGGAGAGTTTGTACCATTTCTGTTGCACTTTCTGATTTAGACTTGCCGAGAACCAGACGAGCAGCGTAATTTTGTACTTTTTGAAGTTTTCGAATATTTTCATCAAACAGGCCCGCTAGCAGTGAGTTGCAATAGTCTAAACGAGACAAAACCAAAGAAATTACCAGTGTCTTTATTGATTCTTTGTTTAAAACAGACTTCATTTGAGAGATCTTTCGAATTTCATAGAACATTGACCTGATCATAGAGTTTATTTGATGTTCCATGGACAAGGTGCAGTCAAGAATAACACCCAAATTTTTGGCTCTATCTACAAAGTTGACAACTGCACCTGCAATATTGATGTTTTCTATTTCGACTTTATTCAGTCTGGAATCAGTGGAGCACAGCAATACCTCAGTTTTGTCATTATTTAATTTGAGTTTGTTGGTATACATCCATGATTGTACAGATTCATAACAGTTTTGCAAATTAGAGACAAGGGATGAAAAGGCAGATAGACGAGTAGATTGATACAGCTGAGAATCATCAGCATAAAAGTGATAATGAATATCATGTTGCCTAAAAACAGCTGCTAAAGGTAAAGTGTACAACGTGTATAGAATAGGGCCTAAAACAGACCCTTGGGGTACGCCGAATTTCAAGTGACATTGGCTGGAACACTTTCCTTGAACAATCACTGATTGTAATCTTTCAGTGAGATACGATTTAAACCACAATAAAACATTTCCAGTTAATCCAAAGTTTTTGGCTAATCTTTTGAGAAGGATGGAATGGTCAATAGTGTCAAATGCAGCGGACATGTCCAGAAATGTTAAAATAGAAACATTACCATCATCTATTGACCTAAGTACATCATTTGTAATTCTTAAAAGTGCTGTTTCGGTGCTATGATTCTCCCTGTATGCTGTGTCGCGATGTAGGTTAGATGGGGATATTTCGACTGACACTCTTTCGAGGTCCGCTCCCACAATCGACGAACACACAAAAAAAAATACTTGCACTCTAAAAACTAAATAAATCAATTGCTTTGATTTTTAGCAGAACTGTAGGGCAGTTTAATTACAGGAATTAATGTAACAAATATAATTATAAATATAAATATCAATTCAAAGGCAACTGAATCTAACTAATGAAACTACAGCTTTCTATAAAGACTAACGTATTCAATCTAACTACTTGCAGGTCATATGAGTTATATGCCAAATAGAATCCGCGCACGTGGCGACGGATATAACAGTTTAAATTCTATTAATTCAATGAGACATGTTATGATATGGACATTTCCTCTAGACACGCCATGGAGAATGCTTGTACAACCATGCGTTGTCTGGCGGTAGCTCTGAAACTGTCTTCAAAAGTAAGTAGAACGGTTCACTTTCATCATTACAAATTAGTATGGACTCTCACCATGAGGCCCTCACTGGGAGTGAGAGCGCTGGATGTAAACGCTGTGGGTTTATATCAAACCAAGTAGCTTAGGCTCTGGAGCTTTAAATCAGGCTCCTCACAATGGACTGCTCAACTCTACATGTGGCCCAGAACTAAGTTCTGTATGGCCTTAAGTACTGGACTGCATCTGCAGCTTACCGTCTAATTCCTGGATTGTGATTGGTGCAACCACTTCTAGCTCAGCTGCCGAACTGAGTTATTTTAAGTAACAGCCCTACGCAACGACCTTGGGTCGACATCAAAGGTCGAATCACTCAAGACAATAAAATGTAATTTTATAGCAATAAATTCTTAACATGTTCAAAACCCCGAGCTTTTACTCTGGATCACGGATTTTCTGTACGTCAACAGACATCTCAATAACATTTAATTCCTACTCACCCCTTCCCTCTCTACTAAACCTAGTTCAAAACACGAGATATAAAAAGTGCCCAGTCATGCACACCTACGCTGTCCGTCTATCCTTCCCCACACCTTCTGTCTATCTATTATAAAAAAAAACTGTTCAAAACAAATTGTTTACGAGACCAAGTTATGCTGGCTCGCACAATAATTACGTTTGTAAAAATTACTCACTGCTCTCTCACAAAAATTTAGTCAGTGGAAACATTTATGAATTAAATCTATTCTTGACATGCTGACTGAAAAGGCTCAATTAGCTCATTCTTATTTAGGTGTTCTTTAAGTTGTGCTAACACAACCTTCTCCAAAATTTTTGAGATGAAAGGTAAGTTTGACACAGGGCGATAATTTTTCATTTCCTCTGGATCTAGACTTTGCTTTTTTAACAGTGGACACACAACAGCTTTCTTAAAGTGCGATGGTACCTCTCCTGACATTAATGAGGAGTTGATAATTGTTGTGATTGTGTTGAGAAGGGGATCAATACATTGAACTAAAAGCGTAGTAGCGATGGGGTCAAGGGAACAAGACTTTGGTGGGGATGATAAAATGATCTTTCTTATTTCTTCTGCTGAAACAGTTTTAAATTCGCTAAAGGTGGTGCCATTAAAAGACTCTGGATTATGAATATCATTATCAGGCCCCTGTTTTGTGTTTCCATTCATGTTGTCTAGACATTCTCTTATTTGAGACACTTTGTTGACAAAGAAATATCCAAATTTGTCTGGCAATTCTGAAATAGGAATTGCAGTTGGTAGAGTAGGAGATTTTGAGTTACCTTTCATTTCATTTACAACTTTAAACAAAGCTTTAGAATTTGTACTTGTGACAATCTTTTCATTTAAATACTTTTTTTTTTTCACAAACTAAAAGTTCTTTCACAATTTCTGTGTGTTGTTGATAAATTTTCCGATCAACTGTCAATTTGGTTTTCTTCCATTTCCTTTCTGCGGCGCTTCGATGTTGTTTGGCCTGTTTGATTTCCAGTGTTAACCAGGGTAGTGAAGGTCGACTGCTAACAGTCCTTGTCTTGATGGGAGTGTGCTCATCTAGAGCTTCACTCAGCTGTGAATTGTACAAGTCAGTCAGGGTCTCCATGTCGGACGATGATGAAGATGACACGATGGATACTAATGTCTTACTGAAGACTTGAGGGTCGATGGCTTTAAGATTTCTAGATGTTATTGTTCTTTTATGTGGTGAAGGAATCGGTAAATCTAGTGAAAAAGTAATTACGTAGTGATCAGACAAAGCTTTATCTGACACTTGAAGATTCTTTATGAGGGGAGAATCTTCCCTTGTGATCACCCAATCTAGAACATGTCCCTTCTCATGCGTTGGAGAGTCAACTATTTGCTGAAGTCCGTGGTTGTTGATGAATGACTTAGCACACTTTACGTACGTGTCAGATGATATTTCAAAATGGAGGTTAAAGTCACCCAAAACAATGAGTTGACAAGAGGTGTTAGCATATTTTCAAATAGCTCAGCAAGTTCGTCGATGAAAACTCTGTTTGTACATTTATTCTTCGTTGAGGGGGGTGGATGATAGAGACAAATAAATGTAACATTAAAAGCATTGATTTTGATGGCCTCAAAAGAACTATAGTCATGAAGAGACTCTGCCTTCAGCCATGTACACTCTCTGGAGACGACACAAACTCCCTCCTCCTTTTCTCGAATTCCTAGGATTTGAGAACATTTCAAATCCAGGTGGTGTCACTTCACTTCTGATAACTTCATCACTCTGACCATCAAGCCAAGTCTCTGTTATAAATACAACATCAGCATTGCTTTCACTAATTAGGTCACTGATAATGACAGTCTTATTACACACTGAATGTGCATTAAAATACATTATTTTACATTCTGTGGACCTCTCACTGAGGAAGTTACTAGTGTCCAGTTGTACAAGATTGGACTTGTTGACCCCTCTGCTGGTATGGCTTCTCCCTCCTCTATCACTCACAACAACTTTAATTCTTCTGTGTGTCCCTCCTCTACAGCCCCTTTTCTTCTTTTTAGATGTATAAGCAGTTACATTTGTTTCTACTTCCAAGGTGTATAAGCACAGTTACATTTGTTTCTACTTCCAAGGTGTGTAAGCACAGTTACATTTGTTTCTACTTCCAAGGTGTATAAGCACAGTTACATTTGTTTCTACTTCCAAGGTGTGTAAGCACAGTTACATTTGTTTCTACTTCCAAGGTGTATAAGCACAGTTACATTTGTTTCTACTTCCAAGGTGTATAAGCACAGTTACATTTGTTTCTACTTCCAAGGTGTATAAGCACAGTTACATTTGTTTCTAATTCCAAGGTGTATAAGCACAGTTACATTTGTTTCTAATTCCAAGGTGTATAAGCACAGTTACATTTGTTTCTAATTCCAAGGTGTATAAGCACAGTTACATTTGTTTCTAATTCCAAGGTGTATAAGCACAGTTACATTTGTTTCTAATTCCAAGGTGTATAAGCACAGTTACATTTGTTTCTAATTCCAAGGTGTATAAGCACAGTTACATTTGTTTCTAATTCCAAGGTGTATAAGCACAGTTACAGTTGTTTCTAATTCCAAGGTGTATAAGCACAGTTACATTTGTTTCTAATTCCAAGGTGTATAAGCACAGTTACATTTGTTTCTAATTCCAAGGTGTATAAGCACAGTTACATTTGTTTCTAATTCCAAGGTGTATAAGCACAGTTACATTTGTTTCTAATTCCAAGGTGTTTAAGCACAGTTACATTTGTTTCTACTTCCAAGGTGTATAAGCACAGTTACATTTGTTTCTACTTCCAAGGTGTATAAGCACAGTTACATTTGTTTCTAATTCCAAGGTGTATAAGCACAGTTACATTTGTTTCTAATTCCAAGGTGTATAAGCACAGTTACATTTGTTTCTAATTCCAAGGTGTATAAGCACAGTTACATTTGTTTCTAATTCCAAGGTGTATAAGCACAGTTACATTTGTTTCTAATTCCAAGGTGTATAAGCACAGTTACATTTGTTTCTAATTCCAAGGTGTATAAGCACAGTTACATTTGTTTCTAATTCCAAGGTGTATAAGCACAGTTACATTTGTTTCTAATTCCAAGGTGTTTAAGCACAGTTACATTTGTTTCTACTTCCAAGGTGTATAAGCACAGTTACATTTGTTTCTAATTCCAAGGTGTATAAGCACAGTTACATTTGTTTCTAATTCCAAGGTGTATAAGCACAGTTACATTTGTTTCTACTTCCAAGGTGTGACAGATGACTGAGTACACACAGAGGAATTCCCTGGCATTGTTTGTTTATGTTTAACAGCTGGTCTTTAGAATATTTCTGTACACATTTGATTGCTTGGGCATTCACTACATTCATGTCATGGTTGACTGGTTTGTTTACATTCAGGTCTGCCTGACTATAGTGCTGAGTCATAGCACTGGTGGGGACATTAGCCCAGAGGCTGTGTTGTTGGTTGACCCAAATAGCAGTCCTGTTGACATTTGCCCACTGGTAATATTGAGGTTGAAGTGAACTCACCTGGGTGAAATTGTAAACATGGCCAAGAAAATTCAATATAGCTAAGGCCAAGATCAAAGTTTCCATGATTAATGGCAATCCTATTCTTGATCTTACAAATATCATAATTGCACCACTATAAAGAGGAGTCCATTAGCTTTCACGTGATATAAGATTAAAACAGAAACAACCGGATATCCACAGAAAAATGACAAAAAACACAGAGAGTGGTTTCTGCTGCCTGTCAGGCGCTGAACAACCAAATGTCATTCATGAGTAGAATGTTATTTGAAATTCTCCTCTTCTACTCCTTAACATCAAATGTTCACGGCACCAAATGCTGCGTTTTCTCCTTTTTCTTATCTTGCTCAATAACACTAATAATAATAATAATAATAATGAAGATCATTTATATAGCGCCCAATCCAAACAATTTGCTCTAGGCGCTTTACAGAAAGTCTTGTTCTCTCCATCTGCAACTCTCTCTCTATCTCTCTCTCTCTCTCTCTCTCTCTCTCTCTCTCTCTCTCTCTCTCTCCCTCTCTCTTTCTCTCTCTCTCTCACCCGCTCTCTCTGCTAAACATTATATTGTATACGTAGATACACACACATAACATACTATAAGACAGAAATTAAACGATAAAACAGCAAAATTAAAGCAAAAAAAATGCAATCAATGTGTCTTCATCTGAGGACTTCTCGTTTCGCGTTTCTTCCTATGTGAGCTGGGCCTGGGACGCGAAACGGGAAACGCGAAACGAGAAACCCGAAACCCCGAAACGCGAAACACCTCACGCCACACGTCACCTCATCACACAGGCCTAGTCATGCACTCACGTAGGCCAGTTGACAAAATGGATTCCTCAGATGAAGACACATTGGTTGCATTTTTATTTTTTTTTGCTTTAATTTTGCTGTTTTATCGTTTAATTTCTGTCTTATAGTATGTTATGTGTGTGTATCTACGTAATACAATGTGTGTCTAGCAGAGAGAGAGAGAGGGTGAGAGAGAGAGAGAGAGATAGAGAGAGAGTTGCAGATGGAGAGAACAAGACTTTCTGTAAAGCGCCTAGAGCAAATTGTTTGGATTGGGCTCTATATAAATGATCTTCATTATTATTATTATTATTAGTGTTATTGAGAAAGATAAGAAAAAGGAGAAAACGCAGCATTTGGTGCCGTGAACATTTTATGTTAAGGAGTACAAGAGGAGAATTTCAAATAACATTCTGCTCATTGATGGAGCGTAAGGACGAGACATTGTTCTTTAATTACTTAAGAATGTCATACCAAACCTATGACGAACTCAAGTCACTGGTGCTGCCACGTTTACAACCTGTAGAACTGGCGGGACCCATTATCAGCCGAAGAAAAACTAGTCTTGGCTCTCAGGTGAGTAAAAAAAAAAAAATCGCTAAAATAAACCTATCATCATCATAATCATCAACAACAACAACAACAACAACAACAACTGCAACAACAGGAAGAAGAAGAAGAAGAACAACGACGCAGTAGCAGAATAATGCGCTTCACTGCAGTTGCACAGGAAACTACAAGAAACGCCACACGAAAAGTGAACATGTTCACTTTGCCTCCTCACGTCGACACACGCGTTTCGCGTTTCTGGTGTGTCGTTACCTCCTATGTGCACGTTGCCGTTTAAATCATTGGTACCACTTTTGTTCTCACGCATGAGGCGTTTCCTGTTTGGCGTTTCTCGTGTCTTCCTGTGTGAGCTGGGCCTTATGTGTAGCATAGGCGCTCTAGGTGATAACCGAAAGCTCCGACCTATAGGCGCCGACTTATTAGGTGGCCTTTCTGTGGTCACCCGTGGACAAAATTCCCACTTGCCAGTTTTCAACACGGGACCCAAAACTTTTGTTTTCTCTCACAGTTTAATAACAAAGTCCAGTAGGCACATCATTTAGTTTTGTTTTTGTGACAATTTGTTCACGGTGAAAGTAGAGACTTTTAGAGAAAATGGAAAATGATCAAGCTAGAAATTATAGTAAAGAATGAATTTCTGAATAACACGCACACACACACTCTCTCTTTCATTATCTGTCTGTCTATTTTGCCTGTCTCTCTGTCTGTCTTTCTCTCCATTTATCTCTCTTTCTCTCTTTCTAGTTGGCTCTCTCTCTCTCTCTTTCTAGTTGGCTCTCTCTCTCTCTCTCTCTCTCTCTCTTTCTAGTTGGCTCTCTCTCTCTCTGTCTGTCTGTCTGTCTTTCTCGTTCCTGTCCTCTTCTCTCTCCTACATTAATATTGATCTATTCATTTTCTTTTCCTCTGTCTCTTTCTTTCTCTGGCTCTGCCTCTCTTTCTCTCATTCTCTCCACTCTCTCCCTCGCTCTTTTCAAAAAGCGACACTCATTTTTACAACTACCTGAAGCGTTCACTTCCCTCTTACCCCACATGTTTTGTCAGCTCGTATAGCACATCGTGGCTTCTCCCCCCGCCGCATGTAACAAAATTAAGAATAAAACTTTAAATTATTTCCTTCATCGAAAGGTTTTCATGCCATAGGAATCAACCTAAAGATTTGAAGAAAGAAATCGATACAAGAGTCCAGGAAATGCACAAACACAGCTTTGTCTAAAGAGCAAAAAATACGGGAAAAAAAGAAACGGTGATGATCTCTGAGCACAACAGCTTTAATTCCTGCAGATGCTTTAATGTTGACTGCTGAATTTCAGGTTTTATATAAACAATGGCATTGTCTTTTGTATTTTATTTATTGTGTGATTTCTACCTTTCGGCAGATCAACCCAGGCCATTACTGGATTTTGAATGTGACAAAAGAAGCAAACAAATCTTGTAGTGCAGTCCAAATTCCTCAACCATTCAGTATTGCCAGTAGCCTGTGATAGGGCACGTCAGCCTGTGGTAGGACACGTCAGCCTGTGGTAGGACAAGTCAGCCTGTGGTAGGACACGTCAGCCTGTGGTAGGACACGTCAGCCTGTGGTAGGACAAGTCAGCCTGTGGTAGGACACGTCAGCCTGTGGTAAGACACGTCAGCATGTTGTATGGGTTTGATGAGCAGAAAAGGCCAACTATTGGTGCATTTGGTGAAGAAAAAAATTCTCTTGTTCTTTACAAAGAATAATCAAAAATGTCTGTTGTCATTAACTAAAGGTTTCAAAAACCTGACATTGTAATTTACATGGAGTCTGTGTGCTCATGATTGTATGTTTGGGGGTAGGGTTGGGTTCTGGTAGGGGGCAGGAGAGCTGTGAAAGGAACCTGGGGGGTCTAAGACCTAAGGAGGTGTTTGTCTGCAGGAGCCTGGGACCCACTAGGCCTGATGTAGACATAAAGAGTCAAGTAGCTGCAGCTGCTGTTTATCATCCGAAGATGCAGATCGCTGAGAAATAATTATGTCCATTTAGTTTGTGTTTCGGCGGAAGCCACAGCGGCGTATCAAACGATGGTAGACCTATTGTCGGCTGATCAAAGGCATGAATTAAACCTTCATTGCGGGGGTAACCAGTCCTGGTGATAAGGACAGGCTCACAAATGTTGGAATTTTGTTAATTGCATGACTCGGATGAGACAATTAATGTGTTGGCGAGAAGCCGCCGGTGTGGTATCCCAGATTATCCCTCCCAAAATCTATCCCCCCTGATATTTCAGAATATCCCCCGGATAGTCTAGGATATCCTAGAATAACCCCCGGATATTCTGGAATATTCTGGTTTATCCCCCCGGATAACCTAGAATATCCCCCCCTATAACAGTTTATCCCCCCGGGGTTAAAATAGGATGGGGGATAATT
Source organism: Onchidella celtica (assembly GCA_963931925.1). Classification (NCBI taxonomy): domain Eukaryota; kingdom Metazoa; phylum Mollusca; class Gastropoda; order Systellommatophora; family Onchidiidae; genus Onchidella; species Onchidella celtica. The sequence continues at coordinate 1,033,533 of OZ007567.1, forward strand.
GCCAATGGATAAGCGGCATTCTATTTTATCCCCTCATTACAAATTATCCCCCACCTTTTATTTTCTTTGGGTAGCCTTTTTCCCCCTTTTCTTCGTGTACATTTCTGTATAGAATCTTTCTCTGCCACACACACACACAAAACACGCACAAAAAACACACATTTATTAAGTGTGACTTAAAATGCGTTTTAAGCCGACCCCTCCAATTGCTTGACAATTGAACATTAGACCGAGTAGTGACAGGAAATTGCCTGACATTAACTAAGGGCATAAATCTTTCTCCTCCCGCCCACCAACCATACCCTTTTTTTTGGAGCTTTTAGCAGGAGCAGTAATTAAAGAGATTAAATTTCAGTGGTGTTCTGTGTATGGAGCAATGAGAATAAAGTACATTGTACTCAGTATCATCAGACAACCAGGGCATCCATTCTTTATTGTGAGGAGAAAAAGGAACGGACAGTGCACGAGCGTGCTAAATTTGACCATATCGAGCTGGTACAAATGAAGTCGAGATATAATCTTAATCGGCCACTTGTGATCTTAAAGTTCTCATCTTATAGTAGCCTATGTTTTGACAGAAATGTGTATCCTTTGATAAAGCACCGTAGGTGTAATTTCCAAGTTTTTGAGGGACTACCTCATGACAGTCGGTAGCAAGCAAAGCGGTTAAATAAACTCTTTGGTAGCAAGTTGTTGTCTTCACGGGAGAAGATGAGTGTTGAATTAAGAACTAATTATTGCACGTCAAGCATGGTGACACAGCAGTAACGAATCTAGTGCTGATGAGGGATTTGCTAACTTTGATAGAATTTCCCCCTTCGAAGCAACATTGTGGAGGATGTTACTGAAGATTACACCACCAGCTTCAGGAAAGTCTATCACTGTCGTCAATTCTGAGAGTTGTCATTTGGAGAAGCCAGCCGAATTAACCCACCTCTCCATTGCATTAGTCACAGAGCCATCTCAGAAATATTCCAAACAGCCCCAAGGACTGGCTGCCCAAGTTCCAAGATGTAATTGGCCCAGCGTCCCCAGTCTCTTGTGTTATCAATCCTCTAATGTTGCAAAGTTGCCTGTCACCAAAGCCCAGCAAAGGGCATTTAATGCATTTGATAAAGAATGGTTTCTGCTTTATAATGAATCATCAGCATGCTTGTTGTCTTTTTTTTCCCGGGAGATAGGGGGGGGGGGAGGGGGAGGAAGTGGGCGATGAACGAAAATTCGGAGTCTAAGGGGCGATCTCGTGAAAAAGGTTGAGAACCACTGCTAAAGAAAGTGAAATCGAGCTGGAGGAAACTTTGGAATAGAGGGGGATGTTCTAGGGTATCCTAGATTATCAGGGGGGGGGGGTAAAATAGGATGGGGGATATTCCAGGATGTCTCACCGGTCAGACACAGTCAGCTGTTGGCAGTCAAGACGTGCACATCAGAATTTTCTATACTTTCTCAGTCCACCCAGGAAGATCTTATCATACAACAGCCTGGTCAGATACAGTCAGCTTCTGCCACCATTTCTTTGGTGCATATTAAAATTTTGCTGGCAGCATCTGACTGTGTCTGACCGGGCTTAGTATGATATCCCTTTTAGGGTAGGAAAGCATCAGGATAGAGAGTATGGGACTGCAAGAAAGGATTCCGTTTTAAACACTTAGTAGAGAGGCTAGAGACAGATGTAAAAGTGGGATCCATTTATATGAAGAGGGAGGCTGTAGAGAAATTTCATACATGCATTCTGCAAAGAAAGTTTAATGTGAAATCATAAGATTGTATGGAAAGGGCTAGGCTGTATAAGAACTTTGTCAATGAGATAGGGAAAGTAGAGTGGTCTGGAAACATAAAAGGAGTGCTCTTTGTAACAAGAGGGAGACTCTAAAAGAGCAATTCAGCCTGTAGGAGTAGACTGATAATGGTGTCGTATAGATTTTAAAGTGGAAAGCTGTAGCGGAGCCCTGCAATTAAAATTGGTGGTGTTAAAATAAGATCGTGAGTCCCGGTACAATTTCCTTTGTGAAAAAGATGTTGTAGAAGAAGTGCCCTGCAGTTTAAGGCGCGCAGCCACAGAGAGGGGTGGAGTGTTTAGAATACTCCGTCAAGAGTTATAGATGGCGCTGTAGAGATGCCTTGCTGTATAGAAATAGTGACAGAAGTGTAGCGTTGTGAAAATAGTATCCCTTAAAATCTTGTGACATAAGTCAAGGACACGCTTGTTTATTTTGTTTGTGATGATTATTGTATCCAGGGCGGGGTCAGGGGTCATTTCTAGAGGGTTGTGCATGTCACGTTATATTGTTGATCTTGTTCACTAATTGTCTCCTGGCTGTGAGTCAGATGTTTACTGCCCTCTAAGTTAAGTATGTCTTGTATGGTGTACGGAATGTTGTCTTTGTTGTAGTCTAATTGTGGTGTTTTTATTTCGGTCTTGTTCGCTGTGCAGTTGTGTATAATATGTGCTGTTGTCATGGGTGTGTCACAGTGTCTGCACATGAAGTGTGGCGGCAGAGGAAGCACATTGGTGCATGTTTAACTCTTTCTTGGGTTTACTCTTTCCTTGATTAGTTCGCACACCTGTATTCAATAAATGTTCCACATGAAAGATGTAAATCACTGCGGACAAGAGTTTCACCATCAAAATGGGGTCTTGCTATGACTAGAAATCACAGGAAGACGGTGTATCACACGCAGGAACGGTATGAAATTAGATCTACATTTTCCGTACACATGGTGTCACAAATCCCAGACTGGGAGATGTAATAAGTTATGACAGGACAACAATCACGAACGAACAAGTTTAACACTTAACAGAACAACCCATCAGACTCACACATTTATTAAACATAATTATACAGATAATAGCGCAATTACATACATTATATTATTGAATTTAACTGCCGTACAACGGCCTTATTCCCACATGCACTCTTCCTCGGATCCACAACCCGGTAGTTACTTCCTAAAGACACTTCGGCCTCAGCCTCTCCCCTCAGGGTCTTAATAGCACATTAATAATTCACTGGCACCGCAGTCTCTCAATATCACCTTCCTATTGCCATAACACCTTAGCATTCCACTAGCACCTCAGCAGGGCAATAGCACATTATCATTTCAATAGCCCATCAACATGGCAATAGTACATTATCATTTCAATAGCCCATCAACGTGGCAATAGTACATTATCATTTCAATAGCCCATCAATATGGCAATAGTACATTATCATTTCAATTAGCACATTCACGCTCATATCTACGTCCCTGTCCGTGGCCAGACTGCCACGACTTTATGTGCCTCTACTGTCCTGCACCGACAGCCTCACTCTTGGCCTATGTGTGGCCCCCGGCCCTATGCTGGCCTATCCCCTGTGCTCACCGAGGTGGCTCTTCGGCCCGTCCCCGACACCTACAAGAATAACATTACATTGGTATAATACCATACCATTTCTATTCACTCCACCTCTCCTTACAACCCATGAAGCGTACACACAATAGTTCACATTTCACTCACCAACCATCTTACGGTAACACACCTCCATCGTAGTACACAATACTCACTCGTGCTACAAATCCATGAACTCAACTTTCATCTATCGCTCGTGGCGCACATTGCTATATCCAATATCAAGGACTTCCACATTCCTCACATATACTTATTTACATCATGGTAATAGACGAATATAATACATCAATCATAATTATCAATCATCGTTTCACCTACCAGTCATCATTGGAATAACACTACTCCCAAGTCTTCCGACTGCTCTCCTTATGTTCGCCCGCTGGGCTTTCTCTTGCGTCCGTTCTCTAGGACCTTCTAACTTGCCTCCTTCAGACCCCCCACCACTCATAACAGGCACGCTTTTCCTTACTTGTCTACGTGCGTTAATTCTACTCTCCTCCTTTCCCCCCGTAATTATTAACTATCGCTCACTCCACTCGTGACACATGGAAACATCTCTACTTCTTGACGGACTTTTGACGTTTCAGTTTATGTACACATGGAAACACAGCTTTATTGTGAAATTGTGTTGGTGTAAGAGGGACAGCTGCACTGTTTCTTGTTCACGGGCTCTGCTTGCGCCATCTTGCAGCGGTTGTGCAGAAAGGTGCATTTTACAAATTTGAATATAGAAAATACTAAACTGTGTTCAATGTCCAGCTCATCCCAAACATTGGAAAGAAATCATTGACTTTGTACCTGTAACTTCATTCTGGCCTTTTCTTGTTGTTGTTGTTGTTGTTTTGCTTTTAAAGTGGTAGCGGCTGCACAATTGTTCAGTTAAATTACCATCACACTTAATACATGTACAAACATCAACTTACACATGAATATTCTGCTGTTTGCCAAAATTGCCAACACACCAGAGCCAGGGAAAGGAAGACTTATGACATAATATTATAAACGGATGGTCCCATTAGCAGGAAATGGGCAGGATAGATAGATAGATGGATGGATGGATGGAGGGATGGATGCATGGATGGATGGATGGATAGATAGATAGATAGATAGATAGATAGATAGACAGACAGACAGACAGACAGACAGACAGACAGACAGACAGACAGACAGACAGACAGACAGACAGACAGACAGACAGACAGACAGACAGACAGACAGACAGACAGACAGACAGACAGACAGACAGACAGACAGACAGACAGATTGTTTTACAGTAATTACGTGCCGCCAACTTGATTTTATTCTAGTCTCAGGCAATGGCGATATTGATGTTTGTACTAGCAATGTAAACTACGCCATTGTCTAATGGCCACAAACAACAACAAAGTTAACCACACACAGACGGCGATAGAATCAGATGTACATAACACTCGTGACGGCGGCCACAATAATACAAGATAATCCAGCCTGTACCCGTGTGTATAATTTTGTGCCTCTGGTTTCCAATGAATGGCTTTCTGCTTTCTCGTCATCATGCTTGCGGGAGTACTGTAATGAGGAGTTTGGGAGGGGACCGGGGGTGGGGGAAATGGGGAGGGGTCAATAACTGAATCATTCTAGAATGAACATGTAACTAGTTAGTTTGTTGTGACGTCCATTCACCATCTCCCCCCTCTTTCCCCCCCCCCCCCCCTCTCGACTTTTTTTTTTCTTCAGATTTAGCTCCAGTTCTGGTTTTGTTATGACTAAGGAAGTGGCTGAAATCATGTGCAATGCATTTCGTGCATCTGTTTGTATATGAAAAGTGCCATTGTAAAAACTAACTCTTTCACGCGGTGGGATAATTCTTCCGCTTTTATTAATTTATCAGTCAACTCAGGCAGTCTGTGGATCAACCAAGGAGTCCGCTTGAGACAGGAACTAACATCTATAAGTAAATCAGTTGTGTCTTGACTTCTAAGTACCATTCCATTCTTTAAGATGGACCTGTCAAAGCAAGTATTATGTTTTACCTGTGTCGTTTCCAGCGATGAGACGAAGCACACTGAATCCGTTGCTAAGATGTCCAACAGAATTTAGAGGTTTTAAAAAGGTATATTCTTATTATAATTATGAGCTCCTGTAAAGATTTCCTTCCTCCCTACGTGTAAATTGTTTCAGTGGGAATTGGGCAAAATCCTACTTTTGTTTTTATTACTATCATTACTAGCTAAAATGTCCAACCGTTTTATGAACGGCAATGGACTGGCCAGGCCATGGAAGTAATTGCATGCATGTATACTATCTTGTGAACATCAAACTCCTGCCCCCCCCCCCACCACACACACACACCACACACACACATTTCATTCTTTCATTCCGCCTTATCTTAAGCCTCTTTTGCCTTTCCTAATTAATCCCGTCCTTGGCCCAACACCTCACCTACACCCCTCACCTTACCTACACCCCTCACCTCACCTACACCCCTCACCTCACCTACACCCCTCACCTTACCTACACCCCTCACCTTACCTACACCCCTCACCTTACCTACACCCCTCACCTTACCTACACCCCTCACCTTACCTACACCCCTCACCTTACCTACACCTCACCTTACCTACACCCCTCACCTTACCTACACCCCTCACCTTACCTACACCCCTCACCTTACCTACATCCCTCACCTTACCTACACCCCTCACCTTACCTACACCCCTCACCTTACCTACACCCCTCACTTTACCTACACCCCTCACCTTACCTACATCCCTCACCTTACCTACATCCCTCACCTTACCTACATCCCTCACCTTACCTACACCTCACCTTACCTACACCCCTCACCTTACCTACACCCCTCACCTTACCTACATCCCTCACCTTACCTACATCCCTCACCTTACCTACACCCCTCACCTTACCTACACCTCACCTTACCTACACCCCTCACCTTACCTACATCCCTCACCTTACCTACACCCCTCACCTTACCTACACCCCTCACCTCACCTACACCCCTCACCTCACCTACACCCCTCACCTCACCTACACCCCTCACCTCACCTACACCCCTCACCTCACCTACACCCCTCACCTTACCTACACCCCTCACCTTACCTACACCCCTCACCTTACCTACACCCCTCACCTTACCTACACCCCTCACCTCACCTACACCCCTCACCTTACCTACACCCCTCACCTTCCTCTTTCGATCCTACTTCACTTTTTCATCTTTTGCCACCCATTTTCATCTTCGTGTGTCTCACCCTTTATCTAGTTCTTTTTCTGGTCTATACTCACCTAGATCTATGCGTTTTATGAAACACATTTGCGTATTTGGAAACGTACGCAATCCCAACCGTTTTGCTGTAGGGGAGAAAAAATCTACGTAGCTATCCCTAACCCCGTCCTTATCCTCAACCCTGATTCTTATCCACTCCCTAACCCGCGGCTCCCCGTACCCGCGGCTCCCCGTACCCGCGGCTCCCCGTACCCTTTCCACCCAAAAAAAAAATGTGAAAGAATAATTCGTTAAGGCTGTAGTTGTTAGGAGTATTTCTGGAGGAGTTCTCTAGAGCCACAGAAAGCTTTAAAATACATACCCCTAGCCCAAAAAAACTTGGGGGGGGGGGGCCTAGGTGCTTGTAACAACATTCACTTGGAAATAGAATGCTAATTATTTGGAGACTAAAAACCCCTTGTGTCGTAACACGTGTTTGCCTTTTCTGTAACCCGAGAAACGACACCTCCATCCGCCTTTTTAAGAATGGATAAAATACCTACATTTATGTATTTGTTCTTCTGCCCTATTCCATTGTTCACAATTTTCGTATGAGCAAATGTCATTTTAATGTCCTTGCCGCTCATTGGTGATTATTAATACAAAAAAACAAACAAACACACACAAAAAAACCCACATGATGTAAATTTTATGATTATTGACGTCCGTAACTCACTTAAAAATACACACATCTGCACTGTGATCATCTGAGCCGTGTCTAGCAGGCAACCAACCAAGACATAAACAATTCACTGCTGGCCTCCTGTTCCCTCGCCCACCGCACGTTTCATTTGCTGCGTCATGTCCGCTGAATCGCGAAATATCATAAAAACCACAGAAAAACTGTGGGGTCGCAGCAGGGCTATAAGCAAAGTCAAAATTGGGCAAAAAGAAAAAGTTGTATGTTGCAAAACCCTGCGTGAGAAATAAAACCCAAACAATACAAAGTAAACTAAAGAGAAGACAGAAAATTGCAACATACTACCTTTTCTTTTTGCCCAATTTTGACCTATCTGCTGATACGGTCTTGACTAGGAGGCACAGGCCTTACTCAGAAATTAGCTGAGACTCTCCGCCTTACCTGGGAAGAAGCTGCTGCGCCCTCCCGTCGTCTCCGTGTACAGCTTTTTGTCTCAACTCCCGGGAAAATCAACAAGTGACGACATTTCTTTTCTTTACTGTATATTTGATTGATCTGACTTTGAATGTTCTCAGCTGACATTATAGCACGGCTTCTCTCGGGAAATCCGATAATAAAACAATTTTAATTCTTGCAGTTCCTGTTACCTGAACAATTCATGTTAGCTAACGTCATGAGTAACGACTTTACCAACAAAAAAACACAAAAAAACTTTTAGTTAGTGTCAAGACCAGAAATTGTGTAGGGCGGAGGTGGACGGGAGACCGGCGGTTTAGGTGCTATAGTCCGTTCACCCAGGCATGATCACAGAAAACTGCTCGAAGCGTTGCAACCGTCGACGATATTTGAATGTAATTTGGCGTGAAGTCTTAAATTTGTGATGATCCTAACCCAGATTTTTTGCCCCCGAATTATTCAAGTAGTTTTCGAGTTTGTTTATTTGCGGTATATAAATAAAGAGAGTACCGACAAGGGTAAACATTTAGGTGCTTTACTGTAATGATTTAACACATGGTTTTGAGACCCACTAAAATGTGGTACAGCACGTGATTAAAGTGAGTTTAAAAACAAACTCTCGTGATTGTTCACTGGTAGGCCAACACGGTGTCAGAGGCGTTGTCAGAGATCTTTCAATTTCAGAATTCCTTTCATCGTGGTATTAAACATCAAAATCAATACGATGCGGAACATTGGAGAACAAGACCTTCAAACTGTCAGACATCCAAAATCTAACTCTTGCAGCATTGAAAACAGTTGCTGCAGAATTTTTCTGCAAGTGAGAGGACCATTGTCACGATCACGTGCGTGAAGATGGTCACGACCACGTGTGTGATGAGTACCTAACTTATTTACCTTTCAAACCCAGCTAACAAGCCAAGTAAGCAGACCAGCGATCAACGGACACATGGAGTGAGATTTAAATTAAACGATATTTAATTATAAATGCATGACAAAACTTATGTCAAAACATTCAACTCATGATAATCACATACATAGTCACAAAAACAGAGATACTTGAAATTTACTCTTGGGGATCATGGCTATTCTCTATTCCCCGTTTCACATCTAGATCTAATCCCTCTTTCCATAAACTTAATTACGTATACTTAATAGTCTCTGTCAACAGCTGCCCTCCTCGTTGATGCAGTTTCACGTCTCCAGAGTTCACACGATCCTTTCTAGATCTCTAACTTCGACGATAAAGGGGGAAACAGACGCCCCTGGCTTCACACAAATAAGAACACACAGTTCACACCCGCCATCGTAGATTACTAGCTCCTTGAGGGGTTATCATCCCGTCCTCAAGACTCTTCTTCTGCAAACACACAGCACATCGACGGTTCACACCCGCCATCGTAAATCACGAGCTCCTGAAGGGTTCCCATCCTATCATCAGGACTCCTCAACTTCTGGTCCCCATGGCACGACCTTCCACTTGTCGCCCGGACCGATAAATTCTTCTTATTGGGAAATAAATGTGAACATCATGGATCCCTCACACACCTAACACTTCTGGTCCCCACTGGCACGACCTTCCACTTGTCGCCCGGACCGATAAATTCTGCGTCTTCCTTTAGGAATGAATAACTTGGGAATCTCGTGTGTCGAGCTTCTCCTCTACTTATACTCCTGAGGTCTTTGCACACGCGACTAGTTTAAAGCGAGTCGTGTGTATCTATTCACGCTCGTCAACAATGTTAAAAACCGTGTTTTCCCCTGCTAAGCTCACCCCCCTTAGACTCGTGGCGCACAAGGTCACCGACCTTCCTCGTGATATTTAATCTTTCATGCTCGACAACAACTTTAAACTCCCCTTCTCCCCTACAAAATTTACCCCCTCTATACTCGTGGCGTACAAGGTCATCAACCTTAATCGTGACACCATGTATCGCGGTTGGAGGAAGAATACTGGCAAAACGAGGGCCTTCATTTTATTCAACCGAATGTCGTCATCAATCCAATGGAGACATCCGACTCAGAAAGCGACTGAGATGATAAAACATTAAAAAACATCGAAAAGTTCTTGCCCGTTTTGAAATAAAACAAAAAAAAAACAACACCTTTTTAGGGCTAACCTTTCTATTGGGTCTAAGGTGGTCCCAAGTCCGCAAACCTGATCATTGTACCCACAAAGCCATGCTCTTGCAATGACAGGGACTCAGAGGGGAAAGGGTGATCATATCTCGATATGTATATTTCTCACAACTTAATACAGATTGGAAAGCTTAGCTACTTTACAAACTTTCTTTCATAGAATGTTACCGTTTAGCATAACTAGAAGACTGTTTTCAATTGATAAGTAATGAATCTGTAGTAGCTTTATCTTACAGGAAAGGAACAATAAATGCATTTACATGTAAAGCAAACCTCAAGTCCGTAACGTGATGCTACGCCACTGCAATTCACCACAGATTGTTACTATATTTAGGAATTTAGATCAACTACAGGGAAACGAGAAGTGACAGATCATGTTGGAACACACGTATACTGTAAACGTCTATAAGTTTGGGACCATTCAATTGAAAAACAAAGAAAAGATCAAAGGAATTCGCCGCTTTGAAAGAACGGTGCTGTGCATAGACTTCAAATTCAAGATTTGTAGGGTCATGATAAATGTAACACTGAATGCAAAAATTCAGGACGCTGTATTTCGTAATAGCTGAGAAAATCCAACTAAACCGTGATCACGCCTCGGTGAACGGCTATAGAAAAATATGGCAGTGAGCGATCCCTACACAAATACTTTCCCCCCCCCCCCTTTTTTTTTTCTCCTCCTCTCTCCCCTCTTCCTCAGCCCATTCCCTCCCCCAGTCACACAGACACATCGAAAAAACAAAATCATCTCCTATTGACTTTGTGGAAAGTGCAGGTTTTTATTTATTATGATTCGGCTATGTCTTATGTAGACAGAATGGTGAAAACTTGCAATTTCGGTTCTAGTTTTACTGACTGCCCTTTCCGGTAGTGCAAGGTGGCTTCTTCATTTTGTCCTTCTGTTTAGTGTTAAACTTTCTAAAATATCCCCATCTTCAACATAACACAGGGCGTTCAGAGTAAAAGGATCAGAGAAGAAACAGGGAGAAGCAGTTAAAAATGTTAGGTTTTCCAAACCAGTCTTTATAGGCCCATTTTACAGATATGCCATCTTTGATGTAAGGACCGACGCATCACCATGGCGACTGTAGCATTGATTTTGATTCGTTAGCTGATTTGCATTGCGAGCATTTGAGGCGTCGCGAACCAATCGGCGGCGAGCTAATATAGTCCACTACAGTAAACAATGGCACGTGTGTTCATGCGCATGGCAGATGTTCGGTCAGTTCTTTCATTTCCTTTCTCCTGTTTACACATACGGTAGGGAATCTGACCAGCTTGGATCCATCCTTTCCACCCCCGTCATAACAGTCAACTGCAATGCAACCAGCAGGCATTTTAACCGCTTAGACATATATATTTCGAAGTTACACTCATCAGCTGATCCACCGGTATTTCTTGGGTGTCTGAAGAAAAAAACAAAAACACTCTGTGACGTCATTCGCAATGGGCCTATAGTACTAACCAAACTTTCAATGGTGTCCAATGTCCTCAAACTGTGACAATCCCTAGTGACAGTGCAACGGAGTAGAATGACTCAACAGTGCATGATTTCAAATTGCGACAGACCAGGAAGAAAGAACAATAACAAAAAAAAACAAAATAATTTTTCATGCAAAACGGGACATGAATAAGCATTTTGTTGACCATGGCACAGACTTGATTAATTGACAAAGTTTTGTGAAATATCATTCTTTCTGTCAACACATTATGTGCCTTTTATGGCAAGTCTTGTCTACCATGTTTTATTGTGATCCCAAGTCTAAAAAAGTAAAGTGACCGAAATAGTTTTGCTTTCTTGTTGTTGACAAGATCTTTGAGATGATTCATTCATATATATGAGCCTTAATATCACCACCACCCGTTTTCACCTCCCCTCCGGTGTGGTATTCCAGATTATTCCCGCCCCCCCCCAACCCCCAAATATATCCCTCCGATATTTCAGAATATCTCCCGGATAATCTAGGATATCCCCCTATATAACAGTTTATCCCCCGGGATTAAAATAGGATGGGGGGATACTTGCCAATGGGTAGGCGGCATCCTATTTTATCCCCTCATTACAAATTATCCCCCACCTTTTTTTGTTTGTTTTTGGGTAGTCTTTTCCCCCCTTTTCTTCGTGTGCATACAATCTTTCTCTGCCACACACAAAAGACATATACACACAAAACACACATCTATATATCTATATATACATATTTTGGTAACTCGAAACTTTGGTCACTTAAGGCTCAGGAACCGCATCATACTCAGGCTTCAAACTTTGTGTCACGAGTGGAGTGAGCGATAGTTAATAATTACGGGGGGAAAGGAGGAGAGTAAAATTAACGCACGTAGACAAGTAAGGGAAAGCGTGCATGTTATGAGTGGTGGGGGTCTGAAGGAGGCGAGAGCGCTGTATTACTATCACTGCAAGTTAGAACGTCCTAAAGAGCGGACGTAGGAGAAAGCCCCAGAGGGCGAACATAAGGAGAGCAGTCGGAAGACTTGGGAGTAGTGTTATTCCAGTGATGACTGGTGTCGGGGACGGGCCGAAGAGCCACCTCGGTGAGCACAGGGGATAGGCCAGCATAGGGCCGGAGGCCACACATAGGCCAAGAGTGAGGCTGTCGGTGCAGGACAGTAGAGGCACATAAAGTCGTGGCAGTCTGGCCACGGACAGGGACGTAGATATGAGCGTGAATGTGCTAATTGAAATGATAATGTACTATTGCCATGTTGATGGGCTATTGAAATGATAATGTACTATTGCCATGTTGATGGGCTATTGAAATGATAATGTACTATTGCCATGTTGATGGGCTATTGAAATGATAATGTGCTATTGCCCTGCTGAGGTGCTAGTGGAATGCTAAGGTGTTATGGCAATAGGAAGGTGATATTGAGAGACTGCGGTGCCAGTGAATTATTAATGTGCTATTAAGACCCTGAGGGGAGAGGCTGAGGCCGAAGTGTCTTTAGGAAGTAACTACCGGGTTGTGGATCCGAGGAAGAGTGCATGTTGGAATAAGGCCGTTGTACGGCAGTTAAATTCAATAATATAATGTATGTAATTGCGCTATTATCTGTATAATTATGTTTAATAAATGTGTGAGTCTGATGGGTTGTTCTGTTAAGTGTTAAACTTGTTCGTTCGTGATTGTTGTCTTGTTATAATTATTACATCTCCCAGTCTGGGATTTGTGACACTTTGCACAACAGCATATTATCAATGCGAAATTAACATGGGCTTCTACGTTTCATTTTTCATTGTTTCCGCATCATTTAGATCTATTTCGAGTCATGGTTCGCCATTTTAAGGTTTCATTGAAGCTGCGCATGCGCATTATGTTTGTTTTGAAGTTGAAACTGAAAGAGAGCGAAAGTGCAAATCTATTATTATAAAAGTGAACTTTGAAGGCTATGTTAGCCTAATCCTCCGTTAATACTTAGCCCACACGCTTCAAATTTTATACACGTCGACAGTAAACCCTTCCTACTCCAAGTTTTTAGAACAGGGACAAGCTATTATGATATAGTTTTAGTACCGTGACGCAGTTTCCCTCATCGTTCATTCGCTGAAGGAAGCAAATTGTGGATTAACGAAAACATGGATCGCCCGTAAACTTTACCGAAAAAGGGTAAACAAACTCCAGTCCAGAGTAGGCTCGGAATCCGAGTCGATACTGATTCTGTCATTGTTTTTTGTTTTTTTGTCTGTGGAAGGAACTTTACTTTGTGTACTAGATCTAGTACATTATAAGTAATGAAGATATTTCTCCCGGGCAGGGCCGGGTAACTCAGCTAGTATAATATAAAGTGTGACTTGTGACTTAACATGCGTTTAAAGCCGACCCCTCCAATTGCTTGACAATTTAACATTTGACAGGAAATAGCATGACATAAACTGGGGGCATAAATCTTTCTCCTCCCGTCCACTCATCATATCCTATTCTGGAGCTTTTAGCAGTAGTAGTCATTAAAGAGATTAAATTTCAGCGGTGGTCTGTGTATGGAGCAATGAAAATAAAGTACATTCAGTATCAACAGAAGTGCCAAGATGTAATTGGCCCAGCGTCCCCAGTCTCCTGTGTTATCAATCCTCTAATACATGTATGTTGCAAGTAGTCTGTCACCAAAGCCGAGCAAATAGCAGCATCAACAGGGAGAGTCTGTTTCTAGTTTACATGAGAAATAGTCATCAAAACCTACAGACTGTCCTGTTCTGGGATCTCATGGACAAAACTTCCTAATCAGGGTCGCAATGTCAAGAATGGATTCCATCATCAATTCAATCAAACAACGTTCAAAGACAATGCAGATTCGAGACAGACGGAAAAACAACAACAACAACAGCAGATTTTTTAACCATTCACTGCAGGGATTGACATATAAGTGGAGGTGAAGATCTGTTCAGTGACAAGCAGCTGATCCCATTCAAGTGTACCCATACAGTCCCAAATTGTTTTGCCTTCCAGATCCAACCCTTTTTACAGACTTTTTCTGAGCAAGAGATCTTTTTAAAAAGTTATTCTGGGTTACAGAGAATCGCATCCTGGTTTGATCATTTGAATTTTTCCATCTTCCAGCCTCATCTGAGACTATCTTTCCTTTCTAAGGGTCACACCACGGTCACACCACGGTCACACCAACTTTTTCCCTCCTTGGAAGTCTGTCATTCCATTACATAATGATAGCATAAAACTCGTGTGCGTCCTCCTTCTCCCTATCACTCCGCCTCGTTTTCTCGAAGCATTTCTTTCAATACAGTAGGACACAATCAGCAAATGTGAAAGGGGCTGCTGGATTAATATAGCTTTAGTCCACGCCTCAACAACTGTTTTTCCCCACTATCTTATAATGCACATACTGCATTTTGTCAGCCTTCTCTCATGGGATAGGCAAAATGGCCTACTGACCTTGAATGTCTGCAACCCCGCCCTTGATGTCAGTAAACCAATAGAACAGTGGTTCTCCTCGTGGGCGATATCAGTCCCCTGGGGAGGTGATTCTGATTTCCAGGGGTGGGGGGGGGGGGGAGGGGAAGAAACGAAGAAAAGGGCGACAAGGGGGCGAAAACGAGGAGCGGGGGGGGGGGGGATACGGGAGTTGAGGGGGAACCAGCAATGAAGAGCAATTTGGGGACAAACACATGTCAATTGTCAGACATTGACTTCTTCAACAGCATGCTTAGATGGATTTGATGAACAGAAATGGGTTGTTTTGTTGTAGTTTTTTAGCACATTGATAAAGAATGGTTTCTGCTTTATAATGAATCATCAGCATGCTTGTTGTCTTTTTTTTTCCGGGAGATACTAGGGGGGAGGAAGTGGGCGATGAACGAAAATTTGGAGTCTAAGGGGCGATCGCATGAAAAAGATTGAGAACTACTGCTAAAGAAAGTGAAATCGAGCTGGGGGATACTTTAGGATAGAGGGGGATGTTCTAGGATATCCTAGACTATCAGGGGGGTTAAAATAGGATGGGGGATATTCCAGGATGTCACACCGGCACACCAAAGGACGGTAGACACCTTTGCTGATTGCCGGTCCATCACAGGAATGGATTAAGTGTTTATTTTCAAAGCAAGACTGGCCAGTTTTTATAACAAGGATGGACCTACCAAATGATTTTGCCTTCAGAAGTTGTGGCATTTAATAATAGAATGGTGATAATGAGAATAACCAAGATGATTTATTAATATATTTTATATATAGCAGTTTAGCATCGTATCCAAAAAAATATCTCTAGGCGCTTTACAGAAAGTCATGTTCTCTTCATCTGCAACTCCACCTCTAGTCTCTCTCTCTCTCTCTCTCACGCATAATCTATTGCATACACTCTTAAACATACACACAGACAGACACGTCACATAGGGACAGAGGTAGAAATTCAACAACAAAACAGCAAAAATAAAATGAACTTGAGAAAATAATGAATGGATTGGGACTGAGAGTTCAGAACTGAAGGTGTTTTTGGAAAAAGAGCAGTGACTAATATCGGTATTTTTATTTAAGTCTTTTTTTTTCTTTTTCACGGGTAGGAGAATTGGGAAAAAAGGGGGTGGGGGGGGGGTGGGGGGGGAGGAAAGGACTGTCACTGTGTTTGCTACAGTGAACCAGCTGGTGACAGCAGTCAAGTGGTATACGCAATATGATACGGACATTACTCAAACACGTTAAGAACCGCTAAAGGGTAAACGATTTAAAAGAAAGACCACGTAAAGCGACCTCATGGTATGTGAAGTGGACTTTAGATATAAACTCACACAAAACACACGTCATTCTAATTGCTGAAACACTTCTGCTCGCGTGCCACTCTGTTCATGTGCCTACACAAGTGAAGACGAGCCTACGACAAGAAAAGTCCAATTGTACAGGGTTAACGCCGTGTTTGTCAGAACCAGCACTGAATTCCGTGTTCACAGCACACCCAATTGATAACGGCGGTACACATTGGACAGCCAATTTGAGCTGTGTCAACGCGTGACTAGCGAGAATGCGAATCAGTTTGCCACCACAATACAAACTGTTTTATTTAAAGTGCTAGCGCGTGTGGTTTAGACATGGAAACCCCTCCTTCCACCATGCCCGCCCTCCCACTCTTTCACACTAAGTATGCATGACGAGTGTCAGATTAACAGACTGTTCACGGTTCAGCTGTAACTCAGTTTCGACAGTCGGTTCAGCTTTGAGTTTCACTTGATTTTCAATGGCTGTGAGATCCGAGACTTGTCCAAGTTTCACGGAAAATATTTACATTCCTCAGTTACGCCATTTCTACGAAAAAAGGTGGGTGGGGGTGGGGAAAGTCTGAAAGTGAAGACAGATATCAGTAGAGCTATAGAGTGAACGCAGATATCAGTAGAGCAATAGAGTGAACGCAGATATCAGTAGAGCTATAGAGTGAACGCAGATATCAGTAGAGCTATAGAGTGAACGCAGATATCAGTAGAGCTATAGAGTGAACGCAGATATCAGTAGAGCTATAGAGTGAAGGCAGATATCAGTAGAGCTACAGAGTGAACGCAGATATCAGTAGAGCTATAGAGTGAACGCAGATATCAGTAGAGCTATAGAGTGAACGCAGATATCAGCAGAGCTATAGAGTGAACGCAGATATCAGCAGAGCTATAGAGTGAACGCAGATATCAGCAGAGCTATAGAGTGAACGCAGATATCAGCAGAGCTATAGAGTGAACGCAGATATCAGCAGAGCTATAGAGTGAACGCAGATATCAGCAGAGCTATAGAGTGAACGCAGATATCAGCAGAGCTATAGAGTGAACACAGATATCAGCAGAGCTATAGAGTGAACGCAGATATCAGTAGAGCTATAGAGTGAACACAGATATCAGTAGAGCTATAGAGTGAACGCAGATATCAGCAGAGCTATAGAGTGAACACAGATATCAGCAGAGCTATAGAGTGAACGCAGATATCAGTAGAGCTATAGAGTGAACGCAGATATCAGCAGAGCTATAGAGTGAACACAGATATCAGTAGAGCTATAGAGTGAACGCAGATATCAGTAGAGCTATAGAGTGAACGCAGATATCAGTAGAGCTATAGAGTGAACGCAGATATCAGTAGAGCTATAGAGTGAACGCAGATATCAGTAGAGCTATAGAGTGAACGCAGATATCAGTAGAGCTATAGATTGAACGCAGATATCAGTAGAGCTACAGAGTGAACGCAGATATCAGTAGAGCTATAGAGTGAACGCAGATATCAGCAGAGCTATAGAGTGAACGCAGATATCAGTAGAGCTATAGAGTGAACGCAGATATCAGTAGAGCTATAGAGTGAACACAGATATCAGCAGAGCTATAGAGTGAACGCAGATATCAGTAGAGCTATAGAGTGAACGCAGATATCAGTAGAGCTATAGATTGAACGCAGATATCAGTAGAGCTATAGAGTGAACGCAGATATCAGCAGAGCTATAGAGTGAACGCAGATATCAGTAGAGCTACAGAGTGAACGCAGATATCAGTAGAGCTATAGAGTGAATGCAGATATCAGTAGAGCTATAGAGTGAACACAGATATCAGTAGAGCTACAGAGTGAACGCAGATATCAGTAGAGCTATAGAGTGAACACAGATATCAGTAGAGCTACAGAGTGAATGCAGATATCAGTAGAGCTATAGAGTGAACGCAGATATCAGTAGAGCTATAGAGTGAACGCAGATATCAGTAGAGCTACAGAGTGAACGCAGATATCAGCAGAGCTATAGAGTGAACGCATATATCAGTAGAGCTATAGAGTGAAGGCAGATATCAGCAGAGCTATAGAGTGAACGCAGATATCAGTAGAGCTACAGAGTGAACGCAGATATCAGCAGAGCTATAGAGTGAACGCATATATCAGTAGAGCTATAGAGTGAAGGCAGATATCAGCAGAGCTATAGAGTGAACGCAGATATCAGTAGAGCTATAGAGTGAACGCAGATATCAGCAGAGCTATAGAGTGAACGCCGATATCAGCAGAGCTATAGAGTGAACGCAGATGTCAGTAGAGCTATAGAGTGAACGCAGATATCAGCAGAGCTATAGAGTGAACGCAGATATCAGTAGAGCTATAGAGTGAACGCAGATATCAGCAGAGCTATAGAGTGAACGCAGATATCAGTAGAGCTATAGGGTGAACGCAGATATCAGCAGAGCTATAGAGTGAACGCAGATATCAGCAGAGCTATAGAGTGAACGCAGATATCAGGAGAGCTATAGAGTGAACGCAAATATCAGCAGAGCTATAGAGTGAACGCAGATATCAGTAGAGCTATAGAGTGAACGCAGATATCAGTAGAGCTACAGAGTGAACGCAGATATCAGTAGAGCTATAGAGTGAACGCAGATATCAGTAGAGCTATAGAGTGAACACAGATATCAGTAGAGCTATAGAGTGAACGCAGATATCAGTAGAGCTATAGAGTGAACGCAGATATCAGTAGAGCTATAGAGTGGACGCAGATATCAGCAGAGCTATAGAGTGAACGCAGATATCAGCAGAGCTATAGAGTGAACGCAGATATCAGCAGAGCTATACAGTGAACGCAAATATCAGCAGAGCTATAGAGTGAACACAGATATCAGCAGAGCTATAGAGTGAACGCAGATATCAGTAGAGCTATAGAGTGAACGCAGATATCAGCAGAGCTATAGAGTGAAGGCAGATCAGCAGAGCTATAGAGTGAACGCAGATATCAGTAGAGCCATAGAGTGAACGCAGATATCAGCAGAGCTATAGAGTGAACGCAGATATCAGCAGAGCTATAGAGTGAACGAAGATATCAGCAGAGCTATAGAGTGAACGCAGATATCAGCAGAGCTATAGAGTGAACGCAGATATCAGCAGAGCTATAGAGTGAACGCAGATATCAGTAGAGCTATAGAGTGAATGCAGATATCAGTAGACCTATAGAGAGAACACAGATATCAGCAGAGCTATAGAGTGAACACAGATATCAGTTGAGCTATAGAGTTAAACATAATCAAATTTATAACACTGTGTATAATTTATGAATTTGTTTGTTGCAGAATTATCGTTCTTGACCTCGTCACACTGGAAGGAAGATCGGCCTTGAGAATCTGAGAAATTTCTAGCATTTTTCTCAAGGGTTTATGGGAATGGAGAAAGTCTACTTTTTTAATGTCAGTGTGACATGGTGATTGGCGATCATCCGCACTAGGGCAGCATCTACAGACCTCAGACCAGAGCCAGTTTAGAGATTTAGTGGCATCAAAAATTGTACGAGCTCCAGCATTGACAAGTGGGCTCAGCCATGGATGTGGCTAGTAGTCCAAAAGATGGAGCCACATTGACCAAAATGACCATATGGACCGCTGACGCTTCCCCCAAAGAAAGCAACGCGACGACTTTGGTAGATTCTAGTGATGTGGTAGTGGACATACCATCAAAGCTCAATGGTGACGGGGACATTCACCACCACGTCAGTGGTGACGGGGACATTCACCACCACGTCAGTGGTGACGGGGACATTCACCACCAGATCAATGGTGTCGGGGACATTCACCATCACGTCAATGGTGTCGGGGACATTCACCACCACGTCAATGGTGTCGGGGACATTCACCACCACGTCAATGGTGTCGGGGACATTCACCATCACGTCAATGGTGTCGGGGACATTCACCACCACGTCAATGGTGTCGGGGACATTCACCATCACGTCAATGGTGTCGGGGACATTCACCACCACGTCAATGGTGTCGGGGACATTCACCACCACGTCAATGGTGTCGGGGACATTCACCACCACGTCAATGGTGTCGGGGACATTCACCACCACGTCAATGGTGTCGGGGACATTCACCATCACGTCAATGGTGTCGGGGACATTCACCACCACGTCAATGGTGTAGGGGACATTCACCACCACGTCAATGGTGTCGGGGACATTCACCATCACGTCAATGGACGAGACAAAACGATGACTCAGACAGTCAATGGCAGCACAGCCAAAGGTGAAGGCAGGCAGAAATCAGAGATGGTTGCAGCTTTTCAATTGGTGAGGAATATTTGCCACTTGTACAACATCAAATTGAGATTATGGTGGAATGAAATGGAATGTTCTGGGCTCCCCAGAGGGAGAGTTTCACTTGTCATTTACCAACAGACGAACAAACAAATAAACACACATAGAGCACAAAATGTACAATGTCAGCGAATATTAGGACAGTGTTGTTGCCGTGTACGACACCTGCACAGCACAAATGCAACTGAAATAATATTCTCATGCAAAAATTACAAAGTCTGTTCACACTGTTCAGTGTCCTGTTATCGATGGGACATCCAGAATCAAAGTCCTCACGTCCTCACCGGTCCTGTTGAGTTTCAATTTGTTTTGTCTGTAGTAAAAGTTCAAGAATTACGCAAACTATTTTTAGGCGCGCGCAGTGTATTTGTTTCGGTCACATCATCAAACAGGACAAACATTTAACTCCTGTGAGAATAATTGTACCTTACAACGTTTTCAACGGACACTAAATGTAACTATAATTGAAGAGATTAAGAAAACTTAGCCCGATGGTTCAGACTATTTTGACGCTTGTCCTGTTTCTTTCAGTTCAAGTTTTCTACAGTGTTTGACAAGTTGTTGATGCTGCTGGGTACCGTGGGAGCTGTGGTTCAGGGGGTCACCATCCCTATCAATATTGCATGGTTTGGTAACCTGATTGATGTGTTTGTTGACGAGTCTGGTAGCAGGTGAGTTCATGGTCTCGTTGTCTGGTCATTCATCCATCCATCCATCCATCCACCCATCCATCCATCCATCCACCCACCCATCCATCCATCCATCCATCAATCCTTCCATCCATCTACTCATTCATCCATCCACCCATCCATCCATCCTCCCATTCATCCATCCATCCATCCACCCATTCATCCATCCATCTGCGCATCCATCCATCCATCCATCCATCCATTCATCCATCTACCCATTAATCCGTCCACCCATCCATCCATCCACCCATCCATCCATTCACCCACCCATTCGTCCATCCATCCGCGCATCCACTTATCCATCCATCCACCCATCTATCCATCTATCCACCATCCATCTATCCACCATCCATCCACCCATCCATCTACTCATCCATCCATCCACCCATTCAGCCATCCATCCGCGCATCCACCCATCCATCCATCCATCCACCCATCCATCCACCCACCCATCCATCCACCTATCCATCCACCCACCCATCCATCCATCCATCCATGCATGCACCCATCCATCCATACATCCATCCACGCATCCATTCATCCATCCATCCGTGCATGCATGCATCTATCCATCCATCCACCCATCCATCCACCCACCCATCCATCCACCCACCCACCCATCAATCCATCAACCCATCCATCCATCCACCCATCCATCCATCCATCCTTCCACCCCTCCACACATCCATCCATCCGTCCTCCACCCATCCATCCATCCATCCATCCACCCATCCATCCACCCACCCATCCATCCATCCACCCATCCATCCATCCATCCATCCTTCCACCCATCCATCCATCCATCCGTCCACCCATCCACCCATCCATCCATCGTCCATCCACACATCCATCCTTCCATCCATCCACCCATCCACCCATCTGTCCATCCACCCATCCATCCATCCATCCATCCGTCCATCCATCCATCCATCCATCCGTCCATCCACCCATCCATCCATCCGTCCATCCACCCATCCATCCATCCGCCCATCCATCCATACACCCATCCATCCATCCGTCCATCTACCCATCCATCCATCCGTCCATCCATCCATCCATCCATCCGTCCACCCATCCATCCATCCGTCCACCCATCTATCCATACATCCATCTACGCATGCATTCATCCATCCATCCGTGCATGCATGCATCTATCCATCCATCCACCCACCCATCCATCCACCCACCCATCCATCCACCCACCCACCCATCCATCCACCCAGCCACCCATCAATCCATCAACCCATCCATCCATCCATGCTTCCACCCATCCACACATCCATCCATCCGTCCATCCACCCATCCATCCATCCACCCATCCATCCACCCATCCACCCACCCACCCATCCACCCATCCATCCATCCTTCCACCCATCCATCCATCCATCCATCCATCCTTCCACCCATCCACTCATCCACCCATCGTCCATCCACCCATCCATCCATCCGTCCATCCACCCATCCATCCATCCATCCGTCCATCCACCCATCCATCCATCCGTCCATCCACCCATCCATCCATCCGTCCATCCACCCATCCATCCATCCATCCATCTGTGCATCCATCCATCCACCCATCCATCCATCCACCCACCCATCCATCCATCTGTCCATCCATCCATCCATCCACCCACCCACCCATCCATCCACACACCCACCCATCAATCCATCAACCCATCCATCCATCCACCCATCCATCCATCCATCCTTCCACCCATCCACACATCCATCCATCCGTCCATCCACCCATCCATCCATCCACCCATCCATCCATCCACCCATCCATATGTCCATCCATCCATCCACCCATCCATCCATCCGTCCATCCACCCATCCATCCATCCGTCCATCCACCCATCCATCCATCCATCCATCCACCCATTCACCATCGATCCTTCCACCATCCATCCATTCATCCACCCAACCATCCATTCATCCACCCATCCATCCATCCATCCACCCAACCATCCATCCATCCATCCATCCATCCATCTATCTATCTATCTATCTATCTATCTATCTATCTATCCATTCACCCATCATCCATTCATCCACCCACACCACCCACCCATCCAATCCGTCTATTCATCCATCCACCCGACTAACATGTCAGTGGAGTAACGTAATCATTGTTGTAGAAGAATGTAGCTAGAGTGAGTTTTGGCAGCAGTACTCAGTCATTATAACGCTATGATCTACCTGCTTTGTGTCAACTGTGCGATATCCGCGCCCTTGCCGTATCCCCACCGCCGATCCTTGACCTTGATATGACCTCTCATGAAAAGGAAAACTATTTGGGCCAGTTCTCCGATAGTTTTGCTGTCCTTGAATGTCAGAAGGAATTTTCTTAAAATAATGTTATCGTGCTAACTATACGGTGCACGCCCACCTGGTAGTGAACAAAAACATTGAAGTATCATTGTAAAGTAATATTTACAGACAGACAGACAAACGACAAACAGACAGACAGACAGACAGACAGACAGACCAATGGAGATTTCAGCACCGTCAAATCAGTCGGACAGACAAACAGTCAAAATGATAAACAACAAACCAAGCACAGCTAGGCAAACAAACAGCAGAGCTGTAGCTCAGGGTAACCACTTGTCATGTTTCTTTGGTGTAATCAGATCCAGTTTACAGGTCTTGTCTTTTCCTAGCAACTGGACCAGTTAAGTGACTACCCCGACAGATTTACTAAAAGCTTATGTGGCCTTTGTGTGATCCCAGTAGACCTGAACTGTGTAGGGTGTACAGTGGGTGGAGAAGCCTGCCGTCGCCGATCTTTCTTCCATTGAATTGTTGAAAAACAAAAGCCACAAGATTGAAGTTGGTCAGGCTGTGGGACTGAGTCACGTGGTCCGTCCTGAAATGGAGGAATAACACAGTGGCTCAGTCAAAAGTCAACTCTCACGACCACTACTTGACTGTTCACTGACTCTGAACAATGATTTTTCTTTGCCACATGCTAGTCGGGTATTTAAAATAATGAAACAAAGTTTTTTCTACAAATAGATAACATAATAACATAATGAAAACAGGGCCGGTGTGCCGTGCTAAAGAGTGCTCCTCCCCACCTATAGCTATGTCGCGGGAAGGCATGCTGACATGACTCCCAAACAACTTTGCATTTTGTTAGATTTATTTATTTCTCCATCCGCTGACGTGTTCATCTCTCATACTATTGCATGAAAGACGTTGCCGGCACATAAATTTGCTGATCTTGTTTCATAATACACTGAGATCTAAGCGTAATGTTCGAGTCATGCTGGCGCCCGGGGTTGGACGAGAGTTGGCAGCCAGTCATATTACATTGTACTGGCAGTTTTGTTTGTTTTTAAGTCATTGACCAGTGATGACATGAAGGCGTCAATAACAGAGCAGGGACACAATAAATTGCTGGCAATAAAAATGAATCATGAATATAGATCAGATAGCCATAACTATTCACGATTTTTGAGGATAACGCAAGATCACAACTGTTCAAATGACCACTCAGCTGGCCACTGGTCAGTAATGTGTGGCTCAAGTCATTTTGTCCCTATCCGCACATTTTACTTCAAACCTTACAAACATGTTACTGGGACCCCACATGTGAAAAGTGGCCCAAAGTTTCGAGACAGTGAAAACAAAGAACTTAACACTCTCGCTGATGTTTTAAAATAAAAAAATTGTGCAATTATTTCCGTTCATGACATCAGCTCTCATAGATTTTTATAATCAGAATGAACACCCTTCCATCCAGCTATCCGTCCGTCCATCTGTCTGTCTGTCTGCCCTTCCGCCCATCCATCTGTCATGGGTCGACTATAGTCTCAGTTATGCTAAGGGTTCACGAGAGTACATTTGTTGTTGTTAGACTGATCGTGATTAGGGCGAGCTGAGTATCATCATGCTATAATGGAGCTAAGGGTGAAAGTTCTGCCCTCAAAGGCCCTTTTTGGGAGGGCTCCAAAACTCTGGAACATTCTCATCGCCTATAACTTGACTTATTGTGATGTAAGGGGATAATATAAAAATGCTGCAAACTCTGGGTAATTTGTTCATTTTGTATAATTCACACGTAAAATTCGCAACAACCACTTCCGACTCCATGCTTTTAGGACAAGGACACGCTATTATGATCTATTTTTAGTACCGTGACGCAGTTTCCCTCATCGTTCATTCGCTGAAGGAAGCAAATTGTGGATTAACGAAAACATGGATCGCCTGTAAACTTTAGCGAAAAAAGGTAAACAAACTCCACAGTTGGCGCGGAATCCGAGTCAATACTTATTCTGTCATTGTATTTCTTTGTCTGTGGAAGGAACTCTACTTTGTGTCCTAGACCCAGATCATTATAAGTAGGCTAATAAAGATATTTCTCCCGGGCAGGGCCGGCTAACTCAGCTAGTCTATATAATTATATCTATATTTTGGTAACTCGAAACTTTGGTCACCTAAGGCTCAGGAACCGCATCACACTCAGGCTTCAAACTTTGCACAACAGCATATTATCAGTGCGAAATTAACATGGGCTATATTAGAAATTATGAAATGTTCGGGCTTCTGCCTTTCATTTTTCATTGTTCCGGCATCATTTAGATCTATTTCGAGTCATGGTTGGCCATTTTAAGGTTTCGTTATCACTTCCTGCGATGTGTTCACTATCAAACAGGTCCATAATAATCACCCAGAACTGAAACTAATATTCAAACCCATTTATCCCGGGCAGGGCCGGGGACCTCAGCTCGTGAATTATTAACTTCTGCCATGTCATTGTTGTGACGGGACTAAGTAACTAAAGTATTCACCTTCCGTCATGCGCAGTTAACAATGATTCTGCAGTTGACAAAGCATAATCATAAAAATACGAGTTCGCATTGTACCTGCAGTCCCAGGTGAAATCTCAGAGTATCCATATCACGAGGGGACTCGGCGTTGCCCAGCCAGGAAGAGGACTAGGTGTGAAGACAGAAAGGGTACTATAAACCAAGAAAACAGAACGTACTGACGAGAGAGCTATAAGCCATAGGTCATGACACGAGTCTGATAGTACCAAAGCGACATTTGTCATCCCGTCCACCTTTGTGTGGGCGGCAATTGTAAGTTTGCTAACCAGAAGCTGATCTGTCATAGTGAGCACCCCCCTCAGTGAGAGAGAGAGAGAGAGAGAGAGAGGAGAGAGAGAGAGAGAGAGAGGAGAGAGAGAACACGAGCCGTTCTACATAGTGGATGTCCACTGATGATATTAAAATAGCGAGTCATTGATGTATATTAAGCAGTAGTCGTTACTAGCTCGAACACTGTTAGTAATTTTGTTGTAGGGCAGGTCATAAGGCTGTCCCTCATACGAGAAGCTGGTTCGTAAAATTAGTATTGTTTTATTGTGTACTTAATTAATGGAGCATCCCCTAAGGAGGAAGAAAAGTGTAGTTGCTAGTAGGAGAGGATGATTCACAATTATAGTTAGACTGACTATGAATTAGTAACTTACGTTTGGCATTTGTATTGTAATCATTTTGCATCAATGCATTGTATATGTCATAAACTGTGGCAGCCGAACTTTAAATCATAGATTAGACTACGGCCCGACAGGCGGACACAAAAAAACACATTCTCTTGTTTTGTTGTTTTTTTTTGTGTTTTCTTTGGTGACTGTCAGAGGTGAAAGTGTGGCACTGGCAGTCGCGTGCTGTATCCCCCTGGCACTTCACCCGCCTTGTGACACCATCCATCCATCCATCCACCCATCCATCCATCCATTCACCCATCCCTCAGTCCGTCCATCCGTCCGACCATCCATCCATCCATCCATCCACCCATCCTGCATCCGTCCATCCATGCATCCATCCACCCATCCATGCATCCATCCATCCACCCATCCATGCATCTGCATCCATCCATCCACCCATCCAACCATCCGTCCATCCACCCATCCTGCATCCATCCATCCACCCATCCATCCATCCACCCATCCAACCATCCGTCCATCCACCCATCCTGCATCCATCCATCCACCCATCCATCCATCCATCCATCCATCCATCCATCCATCCATCCATCCATCCATCCATCCATGCATCCATCCATGCACCCATCCATCCACCCATCCAACCATCCGTCCAGCCAGCCATCCGTCAATGCCTCCACAAGAGTGATACCTGAAAGTTAATTTTGAGGCCAGGAAAATACGAGAATAAACTGCACGAAGCTAAACCTGACAGATTTTAATTCATCACTTTTTATATTTCAGCTCCAGCACAAATTCTACCGCTGAGGAGCAAACAGATTTTGAAGGGGAGATATTACCTCAAGTCTACAGATTCATTGGACTGGGAGTTGGATCTTTCATTTGTAGCTGCCTGGCTGTGAGTTGCTGGCAGTGGGCGGCAGAGAGACAGGTAAGAGGTCGTATCTACGTCTGGATAGTGTCGGCCAAGTCTGAACGTTTCACCACGGGAGATAAGCAAGATATTGACCACTGGAAGCTCACGAATTCCATCCTGGGGTATAATTTTTACATTTTCATCCACCGAGACCTCTGTTGGTCCGGGATGACTATGAAATTTTTGCATCCTAACTATTTTGACTGTCTGCTCTGAACGGGTCAGTGGAGAAACGACAGTCGCTACCGCAATGGTCACATCTGTGGGCGGTCTCAGATCTAGTGGAGGTGGAACTTTCTTTTCTATAGGCCCGCGCGTCTCCCGCTGCGTTCATCAGTTTCTTCCCTTTCTTGAGATGTTGATGTATGTGTTCCTCTACCTAGCCTGGTCATCGGGGTGGGGGGGTCTTGTCCATGTTTTCTTTGGTTTGGAATATTGTAAATGTATTCTGGGACAGTCATCAGGAGTGCAGATTAGATCTGATACTTTTTTATGCCAGGGAACACAGTCTGTGAAAACACTTACCGAAATATGAATAGCAAAACTGTCAGGACAAAGGAAAATCCTGTTTGTTGACATAATTTGTAAAATGGTACGAAAGGAGTTGTAGAGCTTAGTTTTCATTCACTGGGTCCACTGTATATTTGTGACAGATGTTTTAGGGGTGAATATTGAATGGTATACAGGCTGTCTAAGCTTGTTTTGTTTTCTGTACGATAGAGCTCCTGCCCGAATGAAAGTCTAGCCCTAATGTAAACTGTAAAAAATCAAACATCATAAAACAACTATAATTATCACAACTAGGAAACTTTTAAAATGGTAATAAAAAACAAAATGAGGGCCCTAGGGAATAATATAAATCTATAGACATAATGACAGTCACACAGCTGGTCACCCTGACCTTGTGACTTCAATGAACAATATATTATAATATTACTATCATTACCCAACCATAACTTAATGGCCGGTGGGGGCCGGGGGGAGGGGAGGGGGGGGGCGGGTGACGCCGGTACCGATGCACAGTTAACTTACTCTTATACATGGCGGCAAGACATTGAGATCCATATGATCGCCTGTCACAATTTCATATAAAGGTAAATTAAACATTAGAATAATATTTTAAATCTACACATAAATATCTAAATACAAAATCTATGTAATATGGTGGTCTTTTTTAAAATAGTAGGGTTTTAATCTGCCAGGTCCGACAGCTTAAGTCTGCCAGATCAGCCTTACAGGCAGAAGACAAGGGCCTCAGACACCTATTGTACCTGGGACCACACACGGCAGAATTTTTAATACGTTTAAGAAGATCCCTGAATTTATTCTCTGCGGACGGATTAGTCTGGGTGTTGCCAGGTGTCCGGACGGCATCCAGAACTATAGAATCAAAACTGGGAAACCCTGGAAACCCGCTAGGCCTCTGACCGTCAAAGCAAAAGTAGACGGTCAACTTAAACAACATTAAACAACGCGGGAGAGAACCTTGACCCCGGGCTCCAGGAGAATTCAACTTGTGACCTGTAGAGTTGGCAAATAAAGGGATCAAACTCCTGAAAAGGATAGTGACAGGGAACTTGTCTCCCCTTTCCCTTCATACTTTTACATCTAATCTCGCGGCACCTCTCTTGCCTGCCAGTACTGTAATAGGAGCTGCTTATCCAACATTGGTAGAATAAGCCATGAGAGAAGTTGCGGGAGAAAGAAATAAATTTAACTGCTGACCATCCAAGTATTACATGTACTAACTCTGACCTCGTTCTGCATCTCTCATGGCGCCCACCACAATGAAACAACAGAAAACAGCTACAAATGACAACGAAAAAGACAAGGTAAGGAAAGAAGAGGAAAGAAAACAATAAAGAAACAGCAATCAAGAACAGGGCGGGGGGGGGGAGGGGGGGGGGGAGGGGGAGAACCACTGCTGTAGGGCCAGACACATGAGAAACCAGTGAATCTCTGATGGAGGAGTAGGCCTAGCAGGTGTACAGAGGCAACCTATGGCAGATATTTTTGATCAGGTTAAAGGACTTTGCAAAGTCAAGGAATTGCTACATTTGTCTTCACTGGTGGCGAATTATAGCCTACACCAACTTTCTTTCTTCATAGGTGAGCACAATGAGAAAGAAATTCTTTTACTCCATCGTGCGACAAGAGATTGGCTGGTTTGATGTCCACGAAGCTGGAGAGATCAGCTCAAGATTCTCAGGGTGACTACAGATATCATTGATAGTTTTCTGTACCATGGACAACATTCCTGTCTTTTCATTTCATGCTCATCTTTTTGATTTTATGGATTTTTTGGTCAAGTTTAGAACTTGAGACTTTATTCCAAATAAATTCAAATAGTTGCTGTTGTTAATGACCATCACCTTT
The DNA here is from genome assembly GCA_963931925.1 of Onchidella celtica. Classification (NCBI taxonomy): domain Eukaryota; kingdom Metazoa; phylum Mollusca; class Gastropoda; order Systellommatophora; family Onchidiidae; genus Onchidella; species Onchidella celtica. Next base: position 1,063,399 of record OZ007567.1, read on the forward strand.
TGTAGCAGTGTGCTTGCAATTTCAGCGACTGTCAATTTGATAAATTTTATTCCATGATTTTAAACAAAGTGTTTTTAGACAGTGCATGTACTTTGTCAAGAACAGATTTAATTCATAAATGTTTCCACTGACTAAATTTTTGTGAGAGAGCAGTGAGTAATTTTTACAAACGTAATTATTGTGCGAGCCAGCATAACTTGGTCTCGTAAACAATTTGTTTTGAACAGTTTTTTTCCTAAAAGATAGACAGAAGGTGTGGGGAAGGATAGACGGACAGCGTAGGTGTGCATGGCTGAGCACTTTTTATATCTCGTGTTTTGAACTAGGTTTAGTAGAGAGGGAAGGGGTGAGTAGGAATTAAATGTTATTGAGACGTCTGTTGACGTACAGAAAATACCGTGATCCAGAGTAAAAGCTCGGGGTTTTGAACATGTTAAGAATTTATTGCTATAAAATTACATTTTATTGTATTGAGTGATTCGACCTTTGATGTCGACCCAAGGTCGTTGCGTAGGGCTGTTACTTAAAATAACTCAGTTCGGCAGCTGAGCTAGAAGTGGTTGCACCAATCACAATCCAGGAATTAGACGGTAAGCTGCAGATGCAGTCCAGTATTTAAGGCCATACAGAACTTAGTTCTGGGCCACATGTAGACAATCCATTTACGAGGTGGACGGCGAGCTCTCAGCCAGATGAGAAGTCATAGAGACGCAGCAATTGAGCTGATATGTACAGTGATGGAGCATTGTCAGAAATCTACGCTCCTGAGCCCAAGCCTACTTGTTTGAGCATTAAACCCACAGCGCTAATATCAACAGCCCTCACATTGTGAGGGCCGAATGGTGAGCTAAAGATTTTAATTCCATGCTGAATTTACAGCCACCTACACATGTAGACTGTTGACCAGTACTGCCAGACCACATGCATTTCCCGCGACCACGTGTGAACTACACCAGAGCGTGCCTGGCAGAGACGCTATATAAATATGTTTTAGTATGAAGAGAGATAGAACTTTAAACCTTACAGGATCCGTCGCCCTCGGGCGCGGATTCTTTTGAATGTAAATTTATTGTGACTTAGATAACTTCATGTTACATTGCCTTAAGTACTTCATAGTTGCTCCTCAGCTTAGTTGAGCATTTTCAGTTGCTATTGTATTCGCTATCTATTGTATATTTTATCTTTGAATTTGTTAGATATATAAACTTTGCAGTCTGTTACTCAAATTGATTTATTTAGTTTTTAGAGTGAAAGTTGTTTAATTGTTGTTTTTTTTTTGTGCTCGTGTGATTGGGAAGCGGACCTCTTGATCTATATTCCCCAAAATCCCGATCCGCGACATACTTAACATATTAGCCTAACGCTTGTTCACAAAATGAATGAATTGTCAATCTTCTTAAATTGACCCACACACTCAGAAGCAGCCTCGATTAAACATTTTGCTGTGAGTGTTATGAACATTTTACTCAGGTGAGGGGACATCAGTTTTCTAGTTGAGATATTTTCTGAAGTCAATAAACTGCTATATAAAGTATATTTTATCTTGATCGGATGTATGAATATTATGATTGTGTTGATGTTTGTACAGGGATATGACCAAAGTAGCTGAAGGTCTGGTAGACAAGATGGCCACATTTCTCCAGTGGTTGACCACAGGCTTGGGATCATACATCATGGCCTTGACCCGGTCCTGGAAACTGACCTTAGCGATGATTGTTTTCTGTCCAATGATGGCTTTTCTGGGCATGATTGTTGTGAGGGTAAGTAACAGATCAGGTGTTTGGCTGGAGTTGTGGGCATTTTATTTTAATGTTCAATTTGAATCGTTTGAGAGAGAGATTGTTATTGAATTATGCCATATTTTATATTTCTGGCATGTGGTACATAATATCATCATGAGTTTTACAGTCTACTCATTGCTTTCCTCTATTGGCTGACAAATGTGGTGTCTGCTAAGTGAAGAAGTCAGACGTAGATTTTGTTCATCAATGAGAATTCCGACGATGAACTTCAGATTCCTGTTTTGGTTATAGTTGGGCGGGCGAGTAGCTGTGAGAGTAGCTGAGGCTACAGGACAAAGCAAATTGATGACACATACAAGAAAAGCAGTTTGAAAAGGTTTGTGATCATAATTCCATTTCCATGATCTGTGAAGTTCTGAACTGCTTCCAATTCCATCTGCAGGTGATGAGAAAGATGGCAATGAAAGAAGCCAAAGCTTATGCCAGAGCAGGGGCGGTGGCGGAGCAAGCCTTGCGAGCAATTCGTACTGTTCACGCTTATCAAGGTCAAGAGAAGGAAATTGCCAGGTAAAGCCAGAACTGGATGTGTCACAATGACAAATCTGACGGATATGGAAACTTTGCGAGGTTGCACAGAAACTGATAATGTTCAATTCACAGCCATCAACAGATAGTTCAGTTCAGCTTTTGAACTTCCTCATGCATGGGAAATGTTTTGTACACACTTTTTTAGCCCCTATCTTGTTCTGTGATGTCACCATCCAATGCATAATAATAATATCTTAGTTGTGTAGCAAGGGGAGGCAATGGAAGAGACAAGCCCAAAATGAACAACATAACCATGAAGAAAACATGCAGGACAGGACAGAAAGATTTTTGAGTTCCTTCTGACCAGTTTTAGTTTTGAGTACTCAAAATCAAATACTTGTCTGAAGAAAGTTCAATCCATTTTTCCATGGCAGTTTCCTATTTCTTGTTCCGTCAGATTCTTTGGTACATACTGGAGCAAGATAAAATCTGCAATTCCCCTCAACACCCGTTCTAGCTAGATGTGTGCCTTGTTTTACTAAGTTTCCATGCCATTTTGCTGCATATGTTATGCCAGCTATTGAGCTATGACATGTCATGTAATAATATGTGAGATGTCTTTATGCTCTTGATGTTAGCCTAAGTGGAAATGAATTTTCTTATCGGATCATAAAGTGATTCTTATCTTGTCTTACCATTGAATGAATCCTAAATTTTGAAACTGTTTCTGACATTCTCTCCGCCGCAGGTATGAATCAAACCTGAGCCATGCTGTGAAAGTGTCCTCTAGGAAAGGTTTAGCTCTGGGTCTGGGCAGCTGTCTTTTGTGGTTTCTTTTGTTTCTTCTGTTTGCTGGTGTCATCTGGTTCGGCACTTATCTGATACAGGAGGACGATCTGCAGGCTGGCCGGGTAGTGCCCGTGAGTAAAGCCTTAAAAATCTTCCCAGCCAGCAGGCTTACGTCAATCTGACTTCCTAAGATTTACTTCCCTGATAGGAAAGATATCGTTCTGACGCAGATTTGCTGGTTACGATAATGCACTGCAGCCAGTCTGATATGGGAGGTCCTGCCCTATGGTCAGCCCCAGCAATTCTACAGAAATCCTATACAAATCTACATCACAATGACTTAGGGATACTGGCTAGGTTGTCAGAAATCCACAGTCCTTTTTACATCCAAGAACAGAATGTAATTACACAAAAGAATTCAGATGGAAATGGTAAAATCACTGAGAAAAAAAAGATGAAGAAGATGAGCAGTAAATGACCTCCTGGTCTGTGTTTTCTTTCCCTTCTCTGTCCTGAGCTTCTTGAGTTCACAATGTCTTTCCTTCATTTTTTTTTATTTCACAAACATTTTCCTCCCAATGAATTTTTTTCTTTTTTTCATAATTAAGCAAGATAAACTTGATCAGCTTGTGTAATTTGGCAACTGTCACACAAAAATGCAGTGAATGGTGTGAACAAGGAAGACAACTTTAGCTCTTTAGAAGTTTTACATTTTCTGTCTACTTGCAGGTGTTTCTTGGAATCATGATTGGTTCCATTTATATAGGAAACACCATCAACAATATGGAGAGCATTTCCAATGCTGGTGGTGCAGCCACTCAGGTGTTCAGTATTATTGACATGGAATCTGGGATTGATGCCTTTTCTGAGGAAGGATTGAAGCCACCAACACTCTCAGGTCACATAGAACTGAAAAACATCCAGTTTGCTTATCCAGCCAGATCAGAAATTATGGTGGGTTTATATTTTTGATGATTCCAAAGTTAAGCTGCTATGTAGCAAAGGATATCAGAAAGACACACAACAGAGCAAACAGAGAAAAACAGAATATCCGTCAAATTAATTCAGGTTTCATGCCATATTACTTCATGTGTTGTTCCAGCCATTGAGCTATGACAGAATCATGTAATTACATGTCAGATCTGTGGATGTGCCCTGAATTTTACCCTTTATGAAAATAAATTTCCTCATGTGAATCTAAAGTGATTGTTATCTTATCTTAATTACATCTTATCTTATTGCAACATCGTGATAGTTGAGCAAATTGAGCAAGTTGCAAGCGATTAGTCAATGTGAAATTTCCTCATGTAAATAAAAGCACTTGATGAGAGCAAAATTCTCAGATTCTCTTTATATAAAACTTTGTTCTAGTTTTCACAATAAATATTTCTAATGATGTTATTGAGAGATGCAACAACATTGACAACCTTGACCTTTGTTTGTTGATGTCGCCTGACACTTCTGCTGTCATCTCAGGTATTGAAAGACTTGAGTTTGACCATCAAACCTGGTCAGCATGTGGCTTTAGTGGGGTCCAGTGGGTGTGGCAAGTCCACCATTGTCCAGCTTTTACAAAGGTTTTACAACCCACAAGCAGGCGCGGTATGTTTCATTTCTCTGCATTACAGACTCAGTGGTGATTCCTGAAAGTACAGGACAATTGTCATTGTTGAGTCGTCCCTGACATCAATACTCAATTCATCCTGGAGTATCACTATCAATTAATGGTCCTCATTTTTCAATATCTTCAGACTTACTGGATGGTTACAGCTTCGTTTCAGTAATAAAATTATATGTCAGAACGACATTTTAGATTTTCCTTGGGAATGATTGAATAAAACTTTGTAGCGATGTATTTTAATTTGAAATTTTATATTGAATATATCAAAAGAAGAGAAAAAACAATTTCTATTCTTGCCTGTTTTTGATTTCTGTTTAGGTTTTCATGTGAAATGTTCGAATTCCCAAAGTTTGGTCAACAAATGTGATGTTTATGATGCAGTGAAATCTGTGATGTTTAATATGTAAATGTTCAACAATTTTTGGTATCACAAATTTCAGGGTTTTCCAGCCCAGAATAAAATTGTAAATCTTTTGGCAGTGAAAATGACAGATGTCTCTACTTTATCACAGATTACAATTGATGGCCATGATATCAGTAGTCTGAACCTGAGATGGTTTCGTCAACATGTGGCAGTTGTAAGTCAAGAGCCAGTTCTGTTTGATGCATCGATAGAAGAAAATATCCGCATGGGAAAGGTGGATGCCACAGAGACAGAGATTGAACAGGCAGCAAGGGAGGCTAATGCTCATGACTTTATCCTGTTACTTCCTGAGGTAAAAGATAACTCTCCCCTGGCACATTGGTCACTGACTTGTCAAGGTCATGTTAAAGTTATAATTTTGTTAACAGTCATTGAAGTGAATGTTTGACTGTGGAAAGTCTGGACCATACCACCAGGCAAGTTTTGCCCATGGAAATGTAACTGAATTTAAGCAAGGCTGAAAATGCAAAATGCTAGGAGTGTTCATAATTTCTGTTCTTTCAAGGTAAATCTAGAGTTAGGTTCATCTTGTTTGACATGTCTATTGTTGTTGTACAATTTATCTACCATATAAATGAAGATTTGAAATTCGATCATCATCATCATTGCCTTTCTCACCCTGGATCAGGGTATAGGCCACCAACAAACACCTTCCATCCCTCTCTATCATGGGCCAGCCTCTTTACATTATTCCAAGTCTTTCCGCTTCGTTGCACATCATTTTCTCTGGCTCTTCTCCACGTTCCGCGCGGCCTTCCTCTTGATCTCTTGCCCTGGGGATTCCAGTCCAATACCTTCTTCGTGATGCTGTTTCCTGGCCTCCTGAGAGTGTGGCCGATCCATCTCCATCGCCTCCTACCAATTTCCTCTCTGACTGGGTTCTGTCTTGTTCTTTTCCATACAATTTCATTGCTGACCTTGTCTGTCCATCTGATCTTAAGTAGCTTCCTCAAACATCTGTTGATGAAAACTTGGATTCTCTTTATGCAGGCCTGGGACGCATTCCAGGTCTCACATCCATACAACAGGACTGACTTCACGTTCGAGTTGAATATCCTCAGCTTTGTTTTTAGAGATATATCCTTGGTTCTCCAAATCTTGCTTAAGGATGTGAAAGCTGCCTGTGCCTTTCCAATTCGTGCTTTGACTTCTGCCTCTGTTCCTCCCTTATTGTCAATGATACTACCAAGATAGCAGAAGGACTCTACATCTTCCAGTGGTTGATCTCCTACTGTGACTTGTTCGCTTAGGGGTGCAACAATTTTTAGGACCTTCGACTTCGCGGGATGTATCCTCAATCCAATAGATTCTGAAATTTTGTTTAGAGCTGTAGTCTTTGCTTGCATCTGGTCGTGTGTGTGCGACAATAGTGCCAAGTCATCTGCAAAATCTAGATCGTCCAGCTGTGTCCATGGGGTCCATTGTATGCCATTTCTTCCTCCACTGGTGGTTTCTTTCATAAGCCAATCAATCACCAGGATAAACAGAAATGGGGACAGCAAACAACCCTGCCTAACACCAGTCTTGATATCAAAGCTGTCAGTAAGCTCACCATCATGTACGACTCTGCAACTTGTCCCCTCGTACATGCTCTTGATAAGATTCACCATCTTCTCTGGGATTCCATAATGTCTCAATATTCTCCACAGTGTTTCTCTATCGATGCTATCAAAGGCCTTCTCGTAGTCAAGGAAGTTCACTATCAGTTGGGAGTTCCACTCTAGCGACTGCTCTACTATGATTCTCAGCGTGGCGATCTGGTCGGTGGTTGATCGATTACTCCTGAAACCAGCTTGCTCCTCGCGAAGTTTTTGGTCTGTTGCATTCTGTATTCGCTTGAGAATAATCCGATTGAAAACCTTTCCTGGGATGGAGAGAAGTGTGATTCCTCTGTAGTTACTACAATTGCTGAGGTCCCCTTTTTTTGGGAGCTTCACGAGGTGTCCTTCCTTCCAGTCCTTTGGAAACTTGCCTCCGATCCAAATCCTCGAGAATAGTGAGTGCAGACCCTCTGCAGCCCCAGCAGCATCTGCCTTCAGCGCCTCTGGTGGGATCTGGTCTGGTCCAGCTGCCTTGCCTCGATTTAACTGCTTTATGGCATCATTAATCTCTGCTTTAGTCGGAGGGTCGCAACTGATCGGTAAACCATTTCTTGCGGGTAGAATGTCGGGTGGGTTGCTTGGTGGAGGTCTGTTCAAGAGGCTGTTAAAATGTTCTATCCATCTTTTTGCCTGAGCTTCCTTTCCAAAAATAGCCTTCCTGTTGTAATCCTTGACAGGAACTTCAGGTTTTCCATATTTTCCAGCAAGAGTCTTTGTAGTCTGGTAGAGGATCCTCATGTGTCCTCCTGTTGCTGCCTTCTCTGCTTTCTCTGCTAACATTCCTATGAACTCCTCTTTGTCTTTTTTAATTGATTTTTTGACCTCTTTAGCTGATGCTCGGTACTCTTCCTGGTTACCAACTCTTGAGCTTCTTGTACGACTTGCATTTACCCGTTCTTTTAGGTCTCTTCTTATCCTTATCAAGTCCAGTGATTTTTGACTGATCCATTCCTTGTGTTCCACTTTCTTTTCCCCAATAACATCCTGACATGTCGATGTAAATACTCCTTTTACCTTAGCCCAGTGAGTCTCCAAATCTACTGTCTCTTCGAGGTCAACAAGGGGTTTGAATCTATTCCTCAGTGTCAGCTGGAACTCTTCCTTCTTGTCTCCATCCAGAAGGCTCACTTGAAACTTTCTCCTCTTTGTTCCTGCTCTGGTACCTTGTTTCTTGAGGCGGAGTTTGAGTCTTGCCAGCAGCATGTGATGGTCAGATCCAACATCTGCTCCTCTCTGTACTATGACATCCTCTAGTGAGCGTCTGAATCGTCGGGTGATGCAAAAGTGGTCAATCTGATTTTCAGTTACTCCATCCGGTGAAATCCAAGTGGCCTTATGGATCCTCTTGTGTGGGAATACTGAACCTCCAATCACATAGCTGTTAAATGCGCAGAAACTTGCAAACCGCTCTCCATTCTCATTCATTTGTCCTAAACCATTGCACCCCATAATGTCCTCATACCCAGTATTGTCCTGTCCTATCTTGGCATTGGCATCTCCCATTATAATGTTCACATCTTTTCTTGGCAGTGTGTCAACTATTTCCTGAAGCTGGTTGTAGAAATCGTCCTTGTCCTCATCGGTTGCTTCATTTGTTGGGGCGTATATCTGCACAATGTTCATGTTGATGTTCTTGTTCTTAGTAGTAAATGATGCCAATATAATTCTCCTTCCATAGGGTTCCCATCCCCTCAGTGACCTCTGGGCGTGCTTGCTCAAGATGATCGCTACTCCTTCTGTATGCTTTTTGTCCTCCCTTCCAGAATACAAAATCTTTTCCCCAGTATTAAGTTGTTTCAGTCCGGACTGTATCCAGCGGGTCTCGCTAACTCCAAGTATGTGCAGTCTGTATCGCCTCATCTCCATTGTAACCTGGGCACTCTTTCCTGCTTCATACATGGAGCGGACATTCCACGACGCAATCCGGAGTGACTTGCTTGATGAAGGAGCAGTCGGGCCAGTGGCGTCCTTTCGGCTTTGTCCATTGTCCTTCATTGAATCTACAGGTGCAGATGCTCCCCCTTCTCCCAAGATAAAAGACTGATTTGAAGTATTTGCTTGTGTTTCTGTAACTGGTTTATTTTTACAGGGTGGGTAGTTGGCCCACCGCCAACTGGCTCTTCTCGGGAGACCAGGACCTTTGCACCTTTAGTCGCCTCTTACGACACGCAGTATCACGTCAGATGTATTCTCTGCTGTCCCTCTTCTACAAGAGAGCCCCGCATCTGCACGGGCGGAAATTCGATCAGTGCCGAATAAAGAATTTTTTGTTGTTTCAATTTGATGTTCAGGCTGAGAAGATTTGTGAATTGTGAGATTTTTTGTCCCACTGATGAAAGTGTCTGGATGATGAGATCATTCCAAAGCACAACAGAATAGAAATTCCCCTTGGCTTGTAAAGGACAGGCAAAACTCAACAGACTAACATTAATTTGTAATTTGTATAAATTATGAAGTTTTGAACGATTATCTGGTCAGTAATTGAAACATTTTGGTGAAAGTTTAAAGCAGCCCAGGAAATGGTATGTCTATGTTAACGTATTACTGTCTGGCCAGGGTTACAAAACCAATGTTGGAGAACGTGGTGCCCAGTTGAGTGGGGGACAAAAACAAAGAATTGCCATCGCTCGAGCTCTCATCAGAAATCCCCAAATTTTACTGCTTGATGAAGCCACGTCAGCCTTGGATCAAGAGAGTGAAGCGATGGTACAAAATGCTCTAGAGAAGGTCAGTGAGACCAGTGGAATGATTTATCTTAAACATTGTTGTCGTTGTTCACATTTGTGCTCAGAGAACGTTGGAGACATGACAGAGCATTGGCTAATCACTTTGTAGGCACTTGCACCGTTTCTTCAGTGGAAATTAAAGTTCAGTTGTCACATTAGTTATTGTAAATTTAAGGTTGCTGAAAAAGCGTATTTAAATTAAAAATGTTGTAGAATGCCCATATGATAACCTTAAAATACTCTCCAGATTGAATTTAACTATTGTGTGTTTAAAATAACTAAAATTGGAATTTCAGATTTTGTTTTTGGTTCTGACACACGTATAATCACTGGAAAGATTGGTTTTTGGAAATTGGAATTTGTGGAGTCATGCTGACCTCAGCTTAGCTGTTGTTATGTGTATTTATGTTGATGTTTACACTGATATCATTTTTCACTTCCATCCATTCTCACAAACTGTCAAAGGCTGAGAAAGGCAGAACGACTATTACTATAGCTCATCGCCTGTCCACTGTCAAACAAGCAGACAAAATAGTGGCCATCAGTGAGGGAGAAGTGCAGGAAGAGGGAACTCATGACGAATTGATCCAGAGAGGTGGACTGTATCACCAACTGGTGAAGTTGCAGGTAAAGTCATCTTTGAAATGATAGCGGGGTAAAGTCTTACAATCTGAACCTGTGCTGGCAACATAGGTCAGTTAGTATAAGTTTTTCTGTCAGGAATTCTGTGGATGAAATGAGGGTTTATACAGTCTGATAAGTTCAGACTCATCTTACCCTTGTTTACTTGAAGTAATGCTTGTTTATTTCCAGGAATGTACAAGAACACTGACACTTATTGACATATTCAACAGAGAAATCTCACTGAGAAAAATATATTTACCTTAGAAATCTTTAGATATCCCACCCCAATAGGATTATCCCTATATAAAGCAGCAATCACAGCAAACACATGTAGTGAGAAATCAGTACTGACATTGGTGAAAACTGGCAGTTATGTATATAAATATATCTATTATTACACATGTCCTTGTTTTCTTGGCCTATATATTAGGTTATGTCTGAAATAGATATAGATAGAGTAGATTGTTCATTAGACGCTATTTGGGAAAAAGATCACGTGTCTCGTTAGCAACTAACAACTGCACCCTATCTCTGTCTTGATGTAGTATTTTAACACTACCAATAACACATCTTCCTACAGAAACTATATATAATTACCAAAGTCATGAAAGCCAAAGCATTTGGGTTTGTTATTCAGTATTTAAAATTTGGCAACGGAGGATCATCGGGAGGAAAGCTCGAGGTAAGAGGGTCTAGCCCCGCCCTCCCTGTCGCGAGGTGACGCCACTCCAAGAAGCGGGTGGCTTCGTCACGCGGCGGGTCTGAGAGCGGACATCTCGGGGATCCCCGCCTTTTACACACATGGAATATCACAAACACATTTTGGAAAGACATAACTACGAAATTAAAAGACGAAACGATAAAGAAACGCACATTTACACAAAACAGTCTCTATCTCTGTATCCCTTACGGAGTCCCAAGGCGAGCAACCCACATGCCCACTCCAGATGGGAGTCTAGTCGCCACCAATGAGGCCAGGATATTTTGCACGTTGTCTCGTACTAGGGTGGCTTTGTTAATAAAAAGACCTATCCTAATCATTCTGTCACTTCCAATCTTTCATTCATATCTCATTCTGTCACTTCCAATCTTTCATTCATATCTCATTCTGTCACTTCCAATCTTTCATTCATATCTCATTCTGTCACTTCCAATCTTTCATTCATATCTCATTCTGTCACTTCCAATGTTTCATTCATATCTCATTCTGTCACTTCCAATCTATCATTCATATCTCATTCTGTCACTTCCAATCTTTTATTCATATCTCATTCTGTCACTTCCAATCTATCATGCATATCTCATTCTGTCACTTCCAATCTTTCATTCATATCTCATTCATTCACTTCCAATCTATCATTCATATCTCATTCTGTCACTTCCAATCTATCATTCATATCTCATTCTGTCACTTCCAATCTATCATTCATATCTCATTGTGTCACTTCCAATCTTTCATTCATATCTCATTCTGTCACTTCCAATCTATCATTCATATCTCATTCTGTCATTTCTAATCTCTCATTCATATCTCATTCTGTCACTTCCAATCTATAATTCATATCTCATTCTGTCACTTCCAATCTTTCATTCATATCTCATTCTGTCACTTCCAATCTTTCATTCATATCTCATTCTGTCACTTCCAATCTTTCATTCATATCTCATTCTGTCACTTCCAATCTTTCATTCATATCTCATTCTGTCACTTCCAATCTTTCATTCATATCTCATTCTGTCACTTCCACTCTTTCATTCATATCCCACTCTGCCATGTTCCAACCTGAGTTATGTAAGGCAGTGTGATAGGTTCCATTCTCCCAGCAGCACAGCCTGCTGTCATGATCCGAAAATTACTCAGGTATAAATTTAAACATTTTAGTAAACTGGTGATCAGTTAGTTTATTTTCTGAATTTGGGGACAGATGCATCTGGGACTCACATCTTGACTGAGAAACCAAGGATTATTGAAATGTACTGGAATGAGAGTAGCAAATTTTCCCTGTCATAACACAGGAGATTTTCATTTGAAATTAGTGAAAAAGGTGTTTTATTTGTGTGGTGTCTATTTCCTGTTTCATCTACTTCCATTTTACAATGGCAAACAAAATACAGAATGACATCTTCCTTAGATAGATGGTGTGAAAATGAAGGAATGGGGGAGGGGGGGGCACCCACAGAAAACATCGCATTTCATATCACACATTTTTGGAAATTGTCAAGAAATCGGTGCGCGGCATTTTTTTTTTTTTTTCAAATCAGATCATGAGTTGTGCAAGGGAGTTAATCATTGGTTTTGTAGACAGTCAAAGGACTATTACGCGTTGAGTAGTGTATATCTAAGCCTTTATATGGTTTGTTGATTATTTCCCATGGGAGTGAAGCGGTTTAATTCAGGAACAGCAGTGGGATGATTACAGAGTAGTACAATTTTCAGTCCCAGCTAGCTCTAGGCCTATTTGGGGAAAAAGTTAGAGGATTTACATGTGACCTCAGGTAGGTGGATTGTCGCTGGACTGCTGGGTGTTGGGTGGGTAAAGGAGAGAACAGGGGAAAAATAAAGTTGTAAGTACCCCTTGTCTTATCTATCTACACTTAGGAAAACGGTAAGAAGCTACCGTAGGTTGGGAAGAAACGAGAGAGAGAGACAGAGAGAGAGAGAGAGAGAGAGAGAGAGAGAGAGAAATCAACTGAGTAGCCTTAAAAAAAGGTATGGTCATCTTCTTTGTCGACCTTGTGTCCAGAGTTCAGTGGAGGATGAGCCGTCTGACATAAGGTTGTGTGAGATTATCAGCTACAACAGACCAGAGTGGCCTTGGATCACTGTGGGATGTTTTGCTGCCATTGTGAGTGGAGGAATTCAGCCGGCGTTCTCTTTTGTACTCACTGAATTCATCAAGGTGATTTCTTTCTCTGTTGTGTGAACCAGATTTGATCTTCTATTTATCCTTGCCTTTAAACTGCACATTTGTGGATTGATCCATTTAGCGGCTAAAGTTCCTGCTTGTTCTGTTTCCACCTTTGAAAAACTGGACATGTTTTAGAATGAAGAGGTACAAGAAATGCACACTTTGACACTTATATAAAATGGGTTGTGCCTTGTGCCATGTGACATGTGACATGTGACACTTGTACAGTTGTTGCACAGTGCCGGATAGATTCTAATGCCATATTACACTGCCAATATTGGCAGGGGAGCGTAGTCTAAAATTACAAAGCCAACACAAAACGAAAAAACTGAGTTGAGTTCACTGCTCATCAAGAGTTTACGACTGTGTAAAAATACCAGCTTCCCCTCACAACAGCAATTTGCTAGTCTTGTACTAAAGCTGCAGATGTTGTATGTCAAATTTCTCAATTCTGCAAAAATGGAGTTGGAACAAACAAGAACAAAAGTCGCAATTTTCCACTTGGAATTGAGAGGATTGCCAGAGACTTTTAAAGGTCAGCGTCTTCATATAATAATTTTATAGCACACAAAGATTATTTCTGGGCATCCTACACTGCCAGCCCTGCTCCCTTACTAATGACCAATGTTAGCTGCAACTATGAGGCTTGGCAATGATGTTTGGTCTAAGACCCAAAATGATCTTACTCCAGTCAATGTTTCCAGCACTTTAAGTTTCATCAGATTTATCTCTTATTTTTCCACCAAGCAGAAAATGGACTGAAAAACACGAGACAAGTCCACTGCAGGACTGTGTTGATTTTCATTAAGAAAATAATAATTTGACAGAAAGAAAATGCTGGAGACAGCAGGAAATTCCAATTAGGATGTGGTCATAATTATCTGTATAGACTTTGTAATGCCAACAGAGCACATAGCAAGTTTGGGCAAGTGAAAGATTAAGGGAGAGTAAAGCATAGCACTACTATTTGTTGCTATGAGATTTTTTCAACTCAGATATTAGACTCGTAGAATGTTCTTCTGTATATCAACATTGGGGTCTTCATTTTCTCTGTTTTTCACTAATGAATCTACTTTGAGTGAAATTTAGAGGACAAATCAATGGCAATGTTAGTTAAGACAAATAACAATGCCTGGACAAGCACTTTTATAATAATAATAATAAAGTTCATTTATACAGCTCATATATCCAAACATGCTCTATGGGCTGCAGACTGTGACCTTTAAGTAAAGTTTAAGTAAAATGACCTGTTTAAGACCACATGATCAAGTGAATCCCAGAGAAAGGATTTGTGTATATCATTATCTACTGACTTAGAAGTGTGCACTGGGGTACGAGTATTCCTTTGAGTTTCTTCAAGTATTGCACGACCTATAGGTAATTGAATGAAATGGAACCAGGGAGAGAGAGAGTTATCCATGGCTTTTTTCTCTTCAAAACAAAGAGGACAAATGAATGTACATGCATTGTTATGAATTATGAAATGCCAAATTTAAATTTAAATAGTAGAAATAATATGTGGGGGCAATGAAAAGAGAAACAGAATATTGGCCTGGATGTGTTTTCTGAAAAAAAAAAAAAAGAAAAAGGCGCGTTAAAAGGGTTGTAACTCTTCAATGTTGTGATTAACTTTGGTCCCATAACTTTTCGATTCTGTTTCCTCAGCTCTTGGACATTGAAGATGACGATGAGCAGTGGAGAAAAGTTTCTGTCCTTGCAGGAGCCGTCATAGGAGTGGCCGTTGTGTCTGCCATAGCCCGAATGTTGCAGGTAGGCAGTCAATGTCTCATGGGAATCTCTTGTCATCACTCAAATTTATCTCCATTCAAGAGAGCTAAATCACAGAGTAGCTGAAGGTATCTGGCCAGGGAGGAGAATTTAATTCAACAAGAAATTGATAAGAAAAAAAGACCGTATTGTCTGTGCACAGAATTTGAATATTATGACTAAAAATATCTTTTGGTGATTCTAAATGTCTCTTTTCATGCAATTATGTTTAAAGATTTATTGAGTCAGTGGAATTTAGGTATAAAGCTGCAGCTGCACTTGTCAATGGTTTATACTAGACGATTCACAGGACTTACGGAGCTGAAATCATTGCCAGTTCATGCGGATCTTATAATAATAAAAAAAAAAATGGCGGGAATATTTCACTGTCGTGCAAATTGGCCAGTTGTTCTACCCCCCCCCCCCACCCCCCGCTGGAATAACAGTTTATACAAACATAAAATCACTTTTCTCAGGTGTCGTTTATCTAACTCAATCACTTGTGGTATCCAACTAATCAACTGTTGTGTTCTATTGAAGTTTCAGGCAATCATTTAAATGTATTGTTATGACAGTCTAAAATACAATGAACTTTTTTTTTTTGGCTCCCTTGGATCAGCTCAGGGCATGGGACTAGGACTGGGAGACTCTCTGACAAGCGTTCAGCTTGAATATTAATTAGATGGGAATAGGGTGGATATATATAAAAGGAGAAATTGGGGAGAGAAAGGGGGGGGGGGGGAGGAGGAGAGAGAAAAAATTGCTGATCAAGACAAGAGAGAGGATTGTGGGTGAGTGGAAATCCAATTTTTGTCCTTGGCCCTTGAAATCGAGGGTTCTCTACTCGTGAAATAGAATGGAAATGAAGTTCTGACTGACATGCCAGCAGATTGAAGAGAGAGCAAGGGAATGAACAAATTACGTCACGTGTGTTCAGTAAATAGTATTTTTTTTCAGATTTTCAAGTTTGTTTTTATCTGATGGGTCCCTGGCAACTGAAAGCTGCTGGTGTAGGCCTACCGTGTAGCTATGCTGTTTTCATTCATGTAGAATTTATTGTTTTTTGTGTTTGTTTCTAAACCGGGAAGTTGTTAGAAATTATAACTTTTCACCTTTTTTTTTTTTTTTGGTTTTGTTTAATTTTGAGGGAAATGAATCTGTAGTGATAGCTGTTAGTATTGGTGAGAAATACTTAATATATTTTATACTCTTTATGTAGATAATTTTGTCATCTGGCTTTGTGTGACCTCCTAGTCCTAGTTGATCTTGGAACCATTGATTATGTCTATTGGTAATACAAGCAGCATTGGTTTGAGAACTGGAAATCCATGAGGTGTCAAGGATTCCATCAAAGTAAAAAATACAAGGAAATTTGAATGTAAATCAAAAGACATTTTACTTGAATTGACAGGGCTACTGTTTCAGCAAGTCCGGTGCTTACCTCACTGCACGACTTCGCAAACTTACCTTTACATCTATGATAAATCAGGTAAGGTAAAAAAGTCAATGACATCCTTAACTGAGACCATAATATTACAACCACCAACTCCATAGAATGTACTAGCACTTGTCTGGCTTCTGTTCTCATGGTCAATTCCTCTCCTTACTTTCCTTTAGTCAGATGTTATAAAGTTAGATCTTGGTTTCTCAAGTTCTTCAGCCAAAATCTGTTAGTTCCAAGTGTTATAGAGTTATCTTTTGGTGTCAGGTCAGAAAAATCTGCTACTGGTAACATGTAATCCAGTACAACCTGTTTCATGAACTGGTACGCTAGCATGGTATCAGTGGGCGTGCACCTGTCGGTGCAAACGGCCAGGGCGGAGGAGGTTTCATCTAACCCAACGGCCACATGCTAGGGCACAATGTGACCCTCAGTACTTGAGTCCTTCATATTGGCCCCCGGTAGCGGTGTGGTCATAGGCTTGTTTGCCTAAATCACAGACGAAGAATTGAGCAAACTTTCCGGACGCAGCTTCGAAGCTGGCGGCAGCAGGCCAGTGGTTGATTGATAGGGCAGATGGCAATATACCGTCACTCTGGCCTGGATATTGTGACACAGAGCATCCACCAGTATTGGTGTTCTTTGGTTTGGGTCTTTCACCCTAGTCAGTTGGGACTGCGAGGCTGTGGAGTAGCCTACAGGCAGCCGGTCAGGCAATATGACTGTCCCTCTGGCATCCTCCTGCACCTGGATAAATTTCCAGTCGTCTTGACCCTGTCTTGCCACTTGGATAAGTTGTGTCCAGGTGAGAGAGTGAGTCTGATGTTTGCGCAGCTCTTTCTCACTAAAAACAAATTCTTTGCGCCAGTCTTAACACTCACCTCGTCTTCTTTCATCTTTGTCTCGTCTTCTTTCCTCTCAAAATTCCAACGGCGATGGGCGAGTGCGGTGGCAGCAGGTTTGGATAGACTGGAAGCTGTTAGCACAGACCTACACGTTGGTGGCTGTGGGCTATGGTCGCTTCATCGTCGATTGAAGTGGAGGCGTGGGGAGGCAGCACCCACAGTAGCTGAGCAGCCTTATTTAAGGATAGCACTGCTCACCTCAACTGAGGAAGGGGCTAGAAAAGGTGCCCTAAAGAAAGCCCACTTCACATCACCCTGACTGGTATACCGCGACCAGTGGGGATCCCTTTTTGCGGTCGAAACAAAAAGAAATTCAGCTTACTCAGGCTAGGAGCCTGGAATATACGCACACTACAGGACAACTCAAACAACCCAGAAAGACGCACTGCACTTATTGCCATTGAGCTCAGCAGGTACAACCTGGACATAGTGGCACTCAGTGAGACCAGACTCCCTGATAGTGGCCAACTCAAAGAGCTCAGTGGTGGATACACCTTCTTCTGGAAAGGCAAGGGTGCAGTCGAACCGAGACAGCATGGTGTTGGGTTTGCAATTAAAAATGACCTTGTCAGAAACTTGCAGACCATGCCAATTGAAATAAATGACAGGCTAATGACACTCAGGATCCCAGTTGGGAAAAGCCAGTCAGCCACCCTCATTAGCGCATATGCGCCCACCATGACAAACCCAGATGAAGCCAAAGACAAGTTCTATTCTGATCTAGAATCTGTCATATGCTCTGTCCCGGCAGCTGATAAGCTGATTCTCTTGGGGGACTTCAATGCTAGGGTTGGCTCTGAAATCTCAGCGTGGCCAAATGTTTTGGGCCCTCATGGAGTTGGTTCATGCAATAACAATGGGTTGCGCTTACTTACTTTGTGCGCTGAATTTGGCCTGTTCATTACCAACACAAATTTTAGTCTCCCCGTGAGAAACAGAACGTCATGGATGCATCCCCGCTCAAAGCATTGGCATCTCATAGACTATGTCATTGTGAGGAAGACTGACAGAAAGGATGTCCTTGTAACAAAGGCGATGTGTGGTGCCGAGTGTGGAACTGACCACAGACTCATTGTTTGCAAGCTCAGACTAACATTGAGGCGCAATAGACGCCCTCAAGGGAAAGCGCCACCTAAACGCCTAAATGTTTCAAAACTCTGCTCAGCTGAGAAACAGAGCGAGCTCTCATCAGAACTCTCCTCAAAATTGGATTGCGTGACTTTTGACCCTGAGAACATTGAACAGAGCTGGACTGACCTAAATACGACTGTACACTCTTGCGCCAGCAGCACAGTTGGTTTTCCTGTCCGCAAGCACCAGGACTGGTTCAATGATAATGATAATGAAATCAAAGTGCTCATCAAAGAAAAAAATAGTCTCATCCAAGCTCACTGCAGTGACCCCTCTTCCACAGCAAAAGCTGATGCACTGCGTGCATGTAAGGATGTACTCCAGAAGAAGCTGAGGAAAATGAAAAATGACTGGCTTGAAGAGCGAGTAAGAGAAACTCAGAAATATGCTGACACAAACAACACTAGAAAGTTCTTTGAGAGCCTCCGAGCTGTGTTTGGACCATCCCGCTCTGGCACTACGCCACTTCTTGCGTCAGATGGTTCAACACGCATTGTTGAATTGAATGCCATAATTCAGCGTTGGGCAGAACATTTCGGAGGTGTGCTAAATCGGCCATCAAATATAAATACTGAGTCCATTGACCGCCTCCCTCAGACTCCTATTAATGCAGCTCTTGCCAAGCCATTCACAGCAAATGAGACCCGAACTGCCACAAATCAGATGTCCTTTAACAAATCACCAGGCGTGGATTCAATTCCTGCTGAGGTGTATGCCTTCGGTGGAGAAAAGCTTATTGAAAGGTTGACCGAGTTGTTCAATCATATGTTGAAAGCAGGGAAGCTGCCACAGGACTTCAAAGATGCTTCAATCATCCATCTGTACAAAAACAAAGGGGACAGCCAAGTCTGTGACAACCATCGGGGAATCTCTCTACTTTCAATTGCTGGCAAAATATTGGCAAGAATGCTTCTGAATCGCCTTCTTGATCACCTCTCGTCAAATGACTTGCTTCCCGAGAGCCAATGTGGCTTTCGTAAAGAGAGGGGAACGGCGGATATGATTTTTGCTGCCAGACAGATTCAGGAAAAATGCATGGAACAAAATAAAGCGCTGTATATCACATTTGTTGACCTCACAAAAGCACTTGACACAGTGTGTCGTGAAGGCCTCTGGAAAATCTTGGCGAAGTTTAGGTATCCACCCAAATTCATCGCAATAGTGCGCCAGTTTCATGATGGCATGCAAGCTGCAGTCAAAAGCAATGGCAGTGTTTCAGAGCCCTTTGCTGTCACAAATGGGGTAAAACAGGGTTGTGTCTTAGCCCCAACTCTGTTCAGCATCATGTTCTCTGCAATGCTACAAGAAGCCTTTAGCTCTCCTCCTCAAGGGGTAAGCATCAAGTACCGAACTGATGGCAGTCTATTCAACCTCAGGAGACTTCAGGCAAAAACCAAAACCAAAAGTACTCAAGTCTGTGACCTACTATTTGCTGATGATTGTGCACTTCTGGCACACGATGAGGATAGCATGCAAAACTGTGTTGATAAGTTCTCTAGTGCCTGTGACAACTTTGGCCTCACAATAAGCACAAAGAAGACGGAAGTGTGTCACAAATCCCAGACTGGGAGATGTAATAATTATAACAAGACAACAACCACGAACGAACAAGTATAACACTTAACAAAACAACCCATCAGACTCACACATTTATTAAACATAAGATAAAGATAGAATTGCAATGACATACATTATATTACTTCAAGTTAACTGCCGTCCACGGCCTTCTCCCGTAAGCACACTTCCTCGGGTCCACAACCCGGTAATTACTTCTAAAGACACTTCGGCCTCAGCCCTCCACTCAGGGTCTTAATGACACACTAATATTCTTTCACACCACAGTCTCTCAATAGCGCCTCCCTATGGCAATACACCTTAGCCTCCTATACACCTCACGTGGCCATAGCACGTTAATACTTCAATTCACATGAATATCTCATTCGTACAGTAATACATCCATGTCACAGTAGTACATCTTAATAGCACATTCACGATCATATATACATCCCTGTCTGTGGCCAGACTGCCACGACTCATGTGCTGCGACTGTCCTACACCGACAGCTTCACTCCTGGCCTATGTGTGGCCTTCGGCCCTATGCTGGCCTATCCCCTGTGCTCACCGTAGGCGGCGCTTCGGCCCGACCCCGGCACCTACAAAAATAACATTACATTGGTATAATACCATACCATTTCTAATCACTTCACCCCTCATTACAACTCATGAAGCGTACACACAATAGTTCACATTTCACTCACCAAACATCTTACGGTAACACCTCCACCGTATCACACCCTACTCACTCTCGCTACAAATCCATGAAGCTAACTTCCATCTATCGCTCATGGCGCACATTGCTATATACAGTATCAAGGACTTCCACATTCCTCACATATACTTATTTACATCATGGTCGTAGACGAATATAATACATCAATCATAATTATCAATCATCGTTCCACCTACCAGTCATCACTGGAAAACACTGTCACAATCTCCCGACTGTTCTCACTCACGTCCGTCCCCTAGGACCTTCTAACTTGCAGTGATAGTAGTACAGCGCTCTCGCCTCATGCAGACCCCCCCCACTCACAACATGCACGCTTTTCATTACCCGTGGGCCGTGGGTTAACTTTACTCTACCCCCTTCCCCCGTAACTACTGATCCCAGCTCACCTACTCGTGACAAAATGCTCCATCAGCCTACTCCAGACGACAAGTATCCTGTGACCCCAAATATCAAAGTCCATGACAGTCTTCTGAAGGTGTCGGAGAACTTCGCCTATCTTGGCAGTACACCGTCTTCCGCGGCTCGTGTTGATACTGAAATTCTGTCAAGAATCAGCAAAGCCAGCTCTGCATTTGGCAGGCTTCGAAAGAGAGTATGGGATGTTGCCTTCATTCGCACAGACACCAAGCTGAAAGTGTACAATGCTGTGGTCCTTCCCACCCCACTCTATGGGGCTGAAACCTGGACAGTGTACCAATCGCATGCCAGAAAGCTAAATCACTTTCATCTGGCCTGCCTTAGAAAGATCCTAAGGATCAAATGGCAGGATAAAATTCCAGACACTGAGGTCCTCAATCGTGCCAAGGAATTGAGCATCTTCTGCCAACTGAAAAAAATTCAGCTACATTGGGCAGGACATGTTGTCAGAATGCCCGACTCCAGACTCCCTAAGCAAATCTTCTTCTCTGAGCTCTCCAATGGAACGAGGAATGTTGGGGCCCCAAAGAGACGTTACAAAGATACTCTCAAGCAATCACTGAAGGCCTTTGCCATTGATGTGAGTGAGTGGGAAAAGCTCTCGCTTGATCGTGCAAATTGGAGGGCGGCCCTTACCAGAGGCAGCAAAGCATGGGAAGCTGACAAAGTCCAGCAGGCTATCAAAAAAAGAGAACGGCGCAAGAAAAGGCCCAGTGGTACTGAACCAACGGAGCACTCTTGTCATTTATGCGGAAGGGTCTGCAGGACAAAAATAGGACTTATCAGTCACATGAGAAGCCATAAGTCATGAAAGAACAGTCTTTCCATTCTGTCCTCTGTGTCCTTTAGTTCTCTTTATTGTCCATGTGTTGAAATTCTCAACAATTTCTGTTCTTTATTCCTCTGGTGTTGTTAAGGTCATCATCATACCTGATGGAGGAACTATTATTATTATTATTATTAGAGTTATCTTTACAATCTGCTTTATATAAAGGAAGGAAACAACAGAAATATAATACATGATCCTAAAGATTCATTATGTTCAGTGTATTCTGTTGCAGCGGACAAGAGTCCCAGTGAAAGCTACTGTTCGATGATAATTCTAATTATTTACTGTTAAAACTATTTGGGCTGAATTTCTGTCAGTTCCTAGGGTATGTTGTAAATAACCTCCCTTTGATTGTGAAATCCAAGAGAGGATTTTTGAAGGGAGATAATGCAGCTGTTAGTTTATGTATCTGGGAACTGGCTGGTTCGGGATGTTCAATCAATGTCCCAAGTTTTCTATATGTTGTATGAATAATGCTTGTCCACAGTGCGGTCATCTTCTCAGTTGACAGGCGGGGGAGTTCACTTATCTACGACTTTACTGTCAGCACCTTCAGATTTTTGTATTGTTGTAGAAATTTAAAATTCAGACAAGTTTAACATTTTGACATTTTATATTTTAAAACTTCAGCAAAAGATAATGCAACCGAAAGGATGAGTTAGTGAGGCCCTCTATTTGAATTTTGATGCTCACACACACACAGATGCATGCCACTTGTAGTCTCTGGAGCATTTTGACACCTACTGAAGACATGTTGAACATTTCAGGACATGACCTACTTTGATCAGCCCAACAATCAAGTTTGCACTCTCATGGCAAAACTGGCTGGTGATGCAGCTTTAGTTCAGGGGGTGAGTCTGGGAGTCTTTTTTTTTGTTTTGTTTTATTATCCTGACATTTGTGAGTGTGCATGGGAAAACCCGGCATAAGTCGGCAACATGACATTTTGAATTCTGTACCTATAATAAAAGTCAAGACATTTCTGATAAATTGAAGTCAGTGACCCCCCTAAAACAAGATTTTGAGAAAATGGCATTTAATCCTATAAGTGGCAATAGCTAATTGACCAAGTGCTATTGGAGTGATTGTTGTTAGGAGGCCGTAGTCTAATTACAGAGTCGTTATAGAGATCATAGTGAGTAGTGTTCACTGCTCATCTACAGTTTACCCTGTAACATGCCACGGTTCCCTAAACAACAGCCAAGTCGGAAGTTTTTTGATCTTGTTAGGAGACCATAGTCTAATTACAAAGCCGGGCCTTTATAGAGATCATAGTGAGTAGTGTTCACTGCTCATCTACAGTTTACCCTGTAACATGCCACGGTCCCCTAAACAACAGCCAAGTTGGAAGTTTGTGTCGGACCCATATTTTCACTTCAAAGCCGTTTTTCTCAAAATCAGCTTTGCCGACTTATGCTGGGTTTTCTCATGCACACTCACCTTTTTCTGGAAGTTGAGTGTATGTTGGTCTTAAGTTCTTTTCATGTACATTCTGGATCATTGTTGACTTGTGCAGGTTTGACCAGAAATAAATGGCAAAAGCCTGGTCATAATGTTTCATGGAAAAGAATCCAAAAGTGTTGACCCCTGGGAGTCAAGAGGTTTGTGTTTATTAGTGGACAGTCGTGCAGTTAATTGGATGTGTTTTTTTTTGTTAGAGTTGCACCTTCCAAAACATGATTAGAAAGTGCTTGGGTAAGGACAGTTTCCATGTAAAGTCTATTACAGCTGATCAGTATTTTCTCTGTCCAGCTTGACATGGTACCAGGTCCCTACCCAGACATCTCTGTAAAATTAACTATGGTAACAAAATAGTTTGACCTACTTCTTTGCATCTCTGTTTTCTGTGACATTTTCATTAATGCGGGGGACAATCTTTACAGGCCACAGGATCTAAAGTTGGACTGATTCTAGAAGGTTTTTCCACAATTACCTGTGCTTTGGTTATAGCGTTTGTCTATGGCTGGAAACTGGCCTTTGTAATGGTGTCCTTCATGCCTCTGATGATTGCTTCTGGAATGTTCCAAGGTCATGTCATTGTTGGGGCAGCCAAAAAAGATAAGGCCCAATTACAGCAGGCAGGACAGGTGGGTATCTGGCTTTAGGGATCAATTTATGAATGTACTATGACACTTGTTTCCATAATGCCTTAACTTTCACTGACTTAACCTTCACAATCTTGGTACAGAGCAAGACTAAAAGCCAAAAGCCAAATTTCATAATTAAAGCAAAAAACATTTTGCATTGCTGACCTTTTTGTTCTTTCTTTGTGATTTTCCATTCACTGATGATTAAAAAAAAACAACAAAACCATCAACCAACAACCATCAGTTGTGCAAAAGTATAACCAGGGCAGAAAGATAGAGCTGAATTATTTTATTCTGTAAAATGATGGTAAATTTTACGATTGCAATTTCTGATACATTTTTTATGAATGTGATTTTCCAGATTTGCTCAGAGGTTGTAGACAACATCCGTACTGTGGTATCTCTGGGCAGAGAGGATTTTTTCATTCAGAAATTCAATGACTTGATTGATTACACCAAAAAGTAAGTATCATTTTATGGAAAACCGTGTATGTCACTAATTTTTCAAAGGCTGAATGTTGTAGCTCTGTACAAATCTCTAGGTTAAATTGCGTTACGACACGTGGAAATTTGGATATTGCAGGGGGAGAAAAACAGAAATAAAAAAAGTGTTTTCCTCATCTTTCATTACACAGATCCAGCCAGAAGATGTCGCTGGTGTTTGGTGTAACTTATGGGGTGAGCAACTGCCTCATTTACTTCGCATATGCCATTGCTTTTTACTACGGTGCTGTTCTCGTAGATGATGGTGAGATGGAGTTTTACCATTTGTTCAGGTGAGTAGAGCTGACAGAAAATAGGGTAAGAAATGTGTATAGAAACATGACTGGTGAAATTGTCTTCAGTATTTCAGTAATTAAAACAGTTGAATGTTTGTTAATTTTGTCACTGTGCTGACATTCCAGGCCCGTCTCTAAATTTGAAATCACTATAAGAGGCCCTTGCCCATGACTGCCAGAAGTGGAGGCAATTGATGAGACGTTCATTTGCACAGTCCCCCATGACTCTGGAAGGTATTAAAGGATCCAGAAGATAAGAATTATGAACATTTTCCTCCTGCCAGAGTTTTTTCTGCAATCGTATTTGGAGGGGTGGCTCTTGGGCGTAATTCATCATTTGGAATTGACTACACCAAAGCCAAACAGGCAGCTGCCAGAGTCATTTCTCTGATCAACAGAAAAGCTGAAATTGATGTCAGAGACACGGATGGGCTGACCTTGGTGAGTGAATGGTTTCAGTATGGACTAGCAGTGATTATTTTTAATATTTAAAATGTATGCCAAATGAAGTCCAGATATCTCAGCAAGAATTTTGTTTTCATCCGAGCAAAAATTAGTGTTTTCACTCCATCTTCTCTTAAAGCTGTGAGTAGTCTCCAAATTAAAGCATCTATTATTTGTCATAGTTTCATTTTGACCCCTTGAACTTTAAATCTCTGAAATAAGCGAGGGAAATCATAAATTTTGAATCCGCAGTGGAGGGAGTAAACAACAAATGTTAACAATTTGAGAAATTACAACGGGGGGGGGGAGTGATTCATTATTGTGATGTAATTTATCTCCCTTTCCTTTGTGCCTAACATCAAATACTCAAAAACTATAAAATGATTTTTCTCAAGGATGAACTAATGTAATGTAACCCAATTGGTTTTGTATTGACCACTGTTGTTAATTCAAGTTTCAGGCAGTTTTTTTAGTTGCAAAAAGAGTCAAGGAAATTTTCTTGTGTTAAGCTCATTGAGTTTGACTTTGAGTTTGGCTTTTATGGCTATCAGCGGCCTCATAAAGGTCACGTTGTGCCTTTCATGGTCTTCCTTGGGTAACCTATAGATGTTTGGTATCCAGAGCTTCATCAATATTAAATTTCACTGGTAGAAGTAAATAGTTCCGTTACCACATTAGTACCTTGGGAAAATTCTCGTAAATTATTTTGTATCGACTTGAACAGAATTTTGTAAAATGTGAATAAAAGATTTTAAATCAAGTTGTAGATCTTAATCCTCTTTACCGGGACATGATATATTTGATACCGGTTCATTTGGTGCGTTTAATTTCCCCACCTAAAAACTAGGGCGTAGCGCATTGATGCATTTGACATCTTTTGTAAGACTATAGATCATTATGGGAAACTTTGTAGGTCAGAGGACAGAGAGAGAAGGGCGGAGTCACAGGTTTAGCTTGGGTAATGCCGGGTACCCCATCCAGTGAATTAGTGCCTTTTTCGTAAATTTCAATCTGATTGATTGTATTCACTTTGATGTCAGAAGTATTTAGCTATTTTTCCTTGTTTTTGTGCTGTTCAGGAGAACTTCAAAGGCAGTATAAGTATAGACAGTGGAGTATTCCACTACCCAACCCGTCCCAACATCGCAGTACTAGATGAGATGAACTTGAGTGTCAACCCAGGAGAAACCGTGGCCCTGGTGGGGGCCAGTGGATGTGGCAAGAGCACCATGACCCAGCTGATGGAAAGATTTTATGATGTTGATGGCGGTTCTGTGGTGAGTCTGTCCTCCTGTACCCCCTTGGATTAGCTGAGCCACTCCTGTATGTTCTACTGGTTTATGAGCCTGTAGCATTGGTTAGCCACAAAATGGCAATGTGTAATTTTGAGATATAAGATTGGCAATGTGTAATGTTGCTATTTGAGATTGGCGGTGTGTAATGTTGCCGCTGCACATAACTCATCACTTTTGGAAATGGAACCATACACTTTATGACACAGCTTATTAGTTGTTCATGATTTGTTTCATAAGCAATTGAAATCATCAACTTTCCAACGTAAGAAAGGCCAAACTGTGATTTCGGCATTTCACTGAAGGTAGAATATACTTTTACTTCAAGAAAACAATTTTATGCATGTTGACCACTTTCGGCCTCAGGAAACTAGAATTTTGGCAAACCTGCAGCAGATTGTGATAGTTAATGATATGTAGAGACTTGAAGGGAGGGTGTCCAATGATATGGGGTCCATACAACTTCCTGACCAGATACACAGATACACACATACACATGGTTCTAACATACAATTAACTTCCTGTCCAGATACAACAGATACCCCACAGTTACACAGTCAGGGTTCTATTAGAAAACTGATGAAAATCGACATGATTTGAAAAACTGGATTTGGAGAAGAAAAAGATAAAACCCATTTGGGACCGTCCTGGACTTGAGTTCCAGGATCTTCAAACTCACAGCCCAGTCAGCAAATCTGTGTCAGTCTGACTATGTAAGATTAACCTCAAGGTTGCTCATAGGAATGCCATTATTCTGACATAGGTTTATTGGCCATGATATTGCACTGCTGTAGATGTAGACCCCCCCCCCCCACACACACACACACACACACCACCACCACCACCACACCCCCCCCCCTCCCCCCCCCCCCCCCCCCCCCCCCCCAGGCGCTAACCATACCAATCCTATGAAAATCCTGTACATCTATGTTGGACCGATGGATGTAACTATTCTGCCCGGGGACAGATCTTGTGTAGTCAAAGATCAATATTAGTGCCAACACTTATGTAAATCAATGCGAGACATTCACGTGGTTCAGTCACTTTGACACTGCAGATACTTTGACAAGTTCATTAGATCAGCACAAAACAGCTACAGCAAGGAACTTTTTTGCTCTTGTTTGTCCGGGTTTGTTAAGTGAATAGAACTTTTCTTAGTTTTACCTCAGCCAGAAACTTTCATGCAGCTGAGAATGTCACCCTGCCCTCGGTGCCCAGAAGTTTACTGGTATTACTACCAAAACAATTTTTGCTATTATTTCCAAAGCTTTGATGATGCACACAAAGAGCAGGTGCAAATTTATACCCAAAGGTTAATATAATATAATGTTATTATGTCAACTTCTTTTCCTGTTTTGTCCAAAGCTTGCTGATGGTCATGAAGTTCGTCACTTAAATTTGAAGTGGTACAGGAAACAGCTTGGCATTGTGTCCCAGGAGCCCACCCTGTTTGACTGTAGCATAGCTGAAAATATTGCATATGGAGATAACAGCCGTGAGGTGCCCAGGCCAGACATTATACAGGCTGCCAAAGATGCAAATATTCATTCTTTTGTTTCAAATTTACCACAGGTAAAATAAATCACCGAAATTTTTAGTGGTTCGTAACTTGTGAAATTTACGTTCATGGTGACCTTGGTCAAATCAATTCTGTCACTCTGGTTAGATTTACATGTGTTCTGCCACTTTGGTTACATTGATGAAAGAAATGCATGTCATTTCATGGTAACTAAATATTTCTATTTCCTTGCACGTTCTATTGAGAAATAAAACTGAATCAAAATTTGAAAAGAACTTTACCAAGATGTTCTTCAGGGATGTGAAATTCTCAGGAAATTTTGCTGATTACGAGATTTTTAATTTCTCTCCCCCTGAAGTGGAAACTGTCTGGGCCTGCAAAATGTGTGTGTTGCTGATGGCAGTGACGGGCGGCATCAAACATTTTTACTGTATTTCTGTCATGTGTACCCATTCCTGTGTATCGTCTTTTTAAAAATACACAGGCAAAATTGATATTTAGTACCTCCTTGGTATGTTTACGTTTGCAGCCAGAACATGATTCAGTCAAAGCTTTCTAAATATTTCCCAGCCTTTACTTTTCAAAGCTCTACAAGAAATGACTGCCATGGGAAATAGAAACTGCTGTAATTCGAAAGATTCTTTTGTGAATCATGAGTCTAAACTTACCATAACAAAGATTCAGAACACACAAACAGTTATACATCTGGTATAGAAATTATAATAAATCTTTTTTTTTGTCATGTTTTGTTGTGATTAAATTTTGTTCAAGAAGTTTCTGCAAGATTATGTCATGACCTCACTCAACTCCAGAAGGCCATACAAAACTGACTTGTTTCTCCAGGGATATGACACAAGTGTGGGCGACAAAGGGACACAACTCAGTGGGGGACAAAAACAGAGGATTGCCATCGCTCGAGCCCTTGTCCGGAATCCCAAAATTCTCTTGCTTGATGAAGCCACGTCAGCCCTGGACTCTGAAAGTGAAAAGGTACATTTCTTAAACATTTGCAGATTGGATTGGCCTATTCAGGTGTGTCAGTGGCACCGTTCAATATCATCTTCTTCTGGAATTTGCCACCTGAATGCTTGAGTTCTTGGTAACACACCAAAGTTTCCTACAGTTTCATTTTCAAAGTTAAAATTTCTAGGTTATTGGGAACATCTGCTGGTCAGTCTTGTCTGCCCACACAGACTACATAATTATGTATACATGCGTGCAGTGCAGTAGCTCTCAAGAGGGGACCAGACACTTTGAGTCAGGCTACAGTTAGGGGTCACCTAGAGAGTAAGTGTGGGGGGTGGGGGTGGGGGAGGGGTGCCTTGAGTGTACAAAAAAACAGACATGAAAGTAATCAGAAGCTTGTGGGAGTGAGAGAGAGAGCACTCAGATAATGATTCATAGAAAATGTGAGGTGAATGAAATGTGAAGTGTCTGGTTAGTGCTCAGAACCAAATGAAAACTCAAGTTAGTAAGAGACACCGGTTGATAGTTTGGCTGCAATTGTCTCTTTTTATTGGAGAGACGGAGTGGCTGAATTTTGTATTTTTTTTGTATTTCTTCATTATCAGATTGTTTTCTTCTATTTTAGATTGTTCAAGAAGCCCTAGACAGGGCCAGTCAACACAGGACATGCGTCACCATTGCTCACCGCTTGTCAACCATTCAAAATGCAGACAAAATTGCAGTTGTGAGTAAAGGAAAAATTGTGGAAACTGGTACTCATTCTGAATTGACGTCTATGAAAGGAGCTTATTACAGACTTCTCAAAGCTCAGGCTAGACCACAGAGAGGACAGACTAGTGAATGAAATAACTATTGGGTCTTTAATTTGGAGTTTTATCAAGGGCCGACTTTCTCTCTGGATTTTGTGATTGGTCACTTTATGTTTCTGCAGCTCTTCCAAGACCTCATTCCTTCTATATTCTACCAATGTTGTAATGTTCACTGCAGTCGCAATTTTGTGATCTTAGTTCTTGCTTGGTCCACTTTTTGCACAACTGAGAAATTTGGCGTTAAACGTTTGCGGCTTCAGTATTATGACAAGGAGTTAGAATAAATCGGAACTGTGAAACAGCCTGATATGTGCCACTTTGCCAGTTTCTCAGAAAATGGAGATAGAACAAACAAGAACTAAACTCGCAATTTGAAAAAAAACAACAACAACAACAACAGCTTTTATATGCATTGATGCATTGGTGCACATATGTTTCACACTGACAGTTAGTTTGATCTGAGAACTTCTTCAGCTGATGTCCATCCTTGAGACAAATCTTACTCTAGAGAGATCTGATCTCAACGGAATCATTCCTTATCAAACATTTGAATTCATTCCTCAATCTCCTCTGACTCGCAGGGATGGAGTGGGAGGTAGGGGTAGGATGGTAAGTGATGTCATATGAACTATTAGCCTTTGGTCAGTTTCCAAGAAAATGTATTTCCTTGCACCAGAAAAACATGAACTTCTATGTGGGGGGTTAGATGATAAATGATGTCATAGAACTATTAGCCTTCGGTCAGTTTGCAAGAAAATGTATTTCCTTGCACCAGAAAAACATGAACTTCTGTGTTATGTTCCTGGCAGTATTCACACAATTGGTGCTGGTATTTTCACTAGCTGTTTGTTTACGTATTTTGTACACAAATGTTTTCATATGTCATTGTAATAACATATATAATATATATATGGAAAATTGACTTATGTTTTATGCAGGGCTGGATAACTGTCGCGGATCGGGATTTTGGGGAATATAGATCAAGAGGTCCGCTTCCCAATCACACGAGCACAAAAAAACAACAATTAAACAACTTTCACTCTAAAAACTAAATAAATCAATTTGAGTAACAGACTGCAAAGTTTATATATCTAACAAATTCAAAGATAAAATATACAATAGATAACGAATACAATAGCAACTGAAAATGCTCAGCTAAGCTGAGGAGCAACTATGAAGTACTTAAGGCAATGTAATATGAAGTTATCTAAGTCACAATAAATTTACATTCAAAAGAATCCGCGCCCGAGGGCGACGGATCCTGTAAGGTTTAAAGTTCTATCTCTCTTCATACTAAAACATATTTATATAGCGTCTCTGCCAGGCGCGCTCTGGTGTAGTTCACACGTGGTCGCGGGAAATGCATGTGGTCTGGCAGTACTGGTCAACAGTCTACATGTGTAGGTGGCTGTAAATTCAGCATGGAATTAAAATCTTTAGCTCACCATTCGGCCCTCACAATGTGAGGGCTGTTGATATTAGCGCTGTGGGTTTAATGCTCAAACAAGTAGGCTTGGGCTCAGGAGCGTAGATTTCTGACAATGCTCCATCACTGTACATATCAGCTCAATCGCTGCGTCTCTATGACTTCTCATCTGGCTGAGAGCTCGCCGTCCACCTCGTAAATGGATTGTCTACATGTGGCCCAGAACTAAGTTCTGTATGGCCTTAAATACTGGACTGCATCTGCAGCTTACCGTCTAATTCCTGGATTGTGATTGGTGCAACCACTTCTAGCTCAGCTGCCGAACTGAGTTATTTTAAGTAACAGCCCTACGCAACGACTTTGGGTCGACATCAAAGGTCGAATCACTCAAGACAATAAAATGTAATTTTATAGCAATAAATTCTTAACATGTTCAAAACCCCGAGCTTTTACTCTGGATCACGGATTTTCTGTACGTCAACAGACGTCTCAATAACATTTGATTCCTACTCACCCCTTCCCTCTCTACTAAACCTAGTTCAAAACACGAGATATAAAAAGTGCTCAGTCATGCACGCCTACGCTGTCCGTCTATCCTTCCCCACACCTTCTGTCTATCTATTAGGAAAAAAACTGTTCAAAACAAATTGTTTACGAGACCAAGTTATGCTGGCTCGCACAATAATTACGTTTGTAAAAATTACTCACTGCTCTCTCACAAAAATTTACTCAGTGGAAACATTTATGAATCAAATCTGTTCTTGACAATAACGATTTTGTAGGCCCCTGGGCTAGAGATACTGTGAGGGCCCTGGTAATAAATAAAGCATGAAATTCGGATTCTTTTAATCAGTTTATTTAACTTCTACAACATAATGTCATATAAATATAAATCTCATATAACTGCAATGATTAACCAAACTCACCCAAATTTTCATAAAAATAGTACAATTTGTGTTAAGGAAAACGTCCGGCATCAAAAATCAAAATAAGATTGTGATATTTATAATTTCACTTACTCTCTGCTGGTCCTCAGCTCACTGGAGCCCCCTGGGCCATCGAGCCATAAAGCCCCAGCGTTAATCCAGCACATTAATTTCCATGAATTATTTCAGCAATGTTGTATTTTGTATATGTATGTATCGATATCAAAATATTAAAATGTCATTATAATTGTATTCTGTGTGATATTTCTTCGTGAGAAACAATAAATAGATTTCATAATAATGAATTTTGTTATTCCTTGTCATGTAATGCCTTGTCTGTCTGTCTGTCTATCATTCTGTAGAAGTCTGTGTATGTGTCCCAGTCTGATGGCTGCCAAAGGGAACGAAAACTCTAGTCCCAGAATACTTGTAATTATTTAGGCCCGAGAATTCTGGCCGGTTTGAGATCCACTGCAGCCAACAGTTTTTGTATACGGAACTCACTAGAAATGTGTGCCACTCTTCCTAGAGCTTTAATTTGACAGTCATGTGACTGAATGTATTGAAAGTTAGTGCTTGGACTACTGGTCTTCACGCCCTTAGTGAAATATTTTTTTGTCCTTTAAAAACTAATATTAATTTGTATTTTGCACGTGCAGTTTTGTAAAAATTCCTTTAGGTTTTGAGGATAGAAATTTAATAGTTTTACAAACCTAAAGTCGTCATTTCCTTTCACAAAAGTTCATAGTTGAGTTCATGGACAAGAAATCTATGCCTACACTGAACATTTGGTTGATTAGATTGGACAATAATTGATGTTCTGGGTACCCAGTCTGTAATGTTGATTGCGGGATGTGTCGTGAACTAGCAATGGTGCATTTACTGTAAAATTGAATTGTATGTAACATTTTAAAAAGATCAAAGAAGTTCTCAGCTTTGAAAGATTCCATGTTGTCTGTAGATTTTTACCGATCCGGAAATTTTAAGGCCATGAAAAATAGGATTGTATGGCCTGGGCAAAAACAACAACAACAAACAACAAACAACAATGACTGCAATACAGCAATGACTGCAATACAACAATGACTGCAATACAACAATGTCTGCAATACAACAATGACTGCAATACAACAATAGTTTTGTACAGAACTGCAGGAGACTGAGGGACGAGTTTCTGCACGCAGTTGACTAGATTATAATATTTTGGTCACCTGGCACCAGTCACATGCTACCATTGTCTAGATTGTGCATGAAATATTGTAAAAACCACAGAAAAACGGTGGGTTGTAGCAAGGCTTACAGCAAACTCAAAATAATGACAAATTGAAAAAAAAAACTGTAAGTAGCAAAGTCTCGCGTAAGAAATAAATTATACCGAAACTCTAGATCTACAATAAAGCCCAAAGAAAAAAGAAGGCAAATCAATATTATGGATTGAAACCGTCAGGAAAACAACAACATCAACCACAAAACAGGGCCTACTACAGATGCCAGTTACATGACGTATGTCCTTGGCACTGCCTACTGTACTTTTTGTTTTTGCTCTACCAAGTCAAATTTTTTAATCTGAGGTAATTAAAGTTTCTGATAAAATTTACCAGCGCCATTTTGTATGTACAGGGAAGTTGAGAAAGATGAGACTTCACACACGTGTGGATGATCCTGCGCTCACTCAACTCAGTGAAAACAGCGCCATACTTTGAGCATGGAGAATCACTCATTAGGAAAATAATTACATCGTGACTGAATTTTTTGGGGGATAACCCGTTGTTTGTTCAATCATAATGCCACTCTTTACAGATGTATCAACGGTGAACACCGCCCAGGCTTGAAGTAAGCTCCCCCCCCCCCCCAACTCCCCACCTCCACGCCCGTTCAAGTCAACAAAACCACGATAAGTCAGGCTTTTGTTATCTCCTCCTGGCAACCATACAAAAGCAGCCGTTCCACACTGTGACAGATGCGGTTTTCAAAGCTGCACAACTTACGTGTGCCAAAATAATGTTTTTATGCACAAAATGTTTTCTGTTGAAGGAAATCTATCTCAAGACAACCGGTGGCGCCGTCTGACGGTTGTTAGGAAAAAAAACAAAAAACGGGTTTATTTTTATGAATAGGCCCGGCAAGAACAGTTGTAACTATGGCAACATGGGTGGTATTTGTGTCTAGTTAATTATTAAAGTAATTATGTAGATTTTGTATAGTTTAATGGGTTGAGTAGGTCGGGCTGAGGGAGTGACATCCCTTTACAGCATCAACGAGGTTTGGCCGTGGACATGTGAGTGTCTTGGACACACCTAAAGAAATGGTTTGGAATTGTTTCCTTCCTGAGTGGAATTTGAACCTAACAGATTTGGCACCGAGGTCAAGCTCTCTAGCTAGATGTTGAGATAATTGTGACTGGACAGATTTACGTGTATGTGACAGAAAAAAATTCAGCAGTGACTCGGCATTACATTACACCATACTAATTATCTGGGACAGAAATCGAGTGGCTGTTGATTCATTGACACATGCAGAGTCACAATGTTTGATTCCCAGCTGTGAAGTGGAACGAATGGTTTCATGTGACTCCAAACGTGATCTCTTCCTTCTTTATGCACTTTGCTTTCTCATCCTCTCACCCTCTTTCTCTCTCTCACCGTCACTGTCTGTCACTTTCTCTCTCTCTCTCTCGGTCACTCTCTCTGTCTTTCTGCCGTGTGTGCGCGCGCTCTCTCTCCCACCCACTCACCCTTCCATTCATCCAACCATCCATCCTCCGTCCAGATGAAAACAACAGTCATGCAATTGTTAATATTCCTGAACACAACTGAGTGAAATGGGGAAGATGTTGGGTGTTTGGGCAAAAACAAGTAAAAAAAAAAAAAAAACAACAACTGAAGAATCTAAGCACTTTGGTGACCATCCCGTGCAGAACAAACTTTGTCATGACCAGGGCCCCCTCAACAGCATTATTGGCCCCTGGGTAAAACAAGAGGATTTTCTTTCCGCGCTGGAAAAACCAATGTACATTTGCATGCATGGGGCCCTTGGGCCTCCCTGGCAACTGCCGAATTTGTCCATGCGTCAAGACGGCTGTGGTCATGATGTTTGTGTACATGCAGAAATAGTCCAGACTGGATGTTGTTGAGCTGTCACTTGTCAATAATTGGAGTCTCTCTGTCCGATCCCATCAATATTTTGCTCACAGTTCGTGGATTACTACCCAGGCAACAGGAACAAAAAATAAGTTTTTAAAAAATGGTCCCACCCGGGAAAAGAGTTAGAAGGGTTAAAAGGTTAAGTTTATAAGACATGCCATTTTGTAATATGGATAAAAAATATGCCAGTAGATCTAAGACCATCCACGGATGTGACCGTTCCGATAGAGACTGTCCACTCCCACACTGACCTCTTCTGCTTCAGCAGAGCAGACAGTGCAAACATAATATAGTAACATATAGATGTAAACTTTGATGGTCACTTTCTATAGCAGCTACATCAAACACTTTC
Organism: Onchidella celtica; assembly: GCA_963931925.1. Lineage (NCBI taxonomy): Eukaryota > Metazoa > Mollusca > Gastropoda > Systellommatophora > Onchidiidae > Onchidella > Onchidella celtica. The sequence goes on from OZ007567.1 coordinate 1,098,886, forward strand.
ATATCCCCCCCCCTGCCCCCCTCCCCTTCCTTCCACGACGTAAATGTAGGCTGTAGTACATGACCTGTCAGTGTCACCCACACCAACCGCGAGATGCTGGCCAAAGTCCAGATTATGAAAAGCAGTCTTGAACAACAAAAGAAACGCAACGTCTCAGCTCCGATATTATAAAACCGATTATGTCTAATTTCCAAAACGAGCCCGTCTTATATAATATTTCTGTGTTGGATTGTACACGGACATAATTCTAACCAGAATAAGCAAAATAATCATGATTCACGGACAGAAACAAAACGGTTACGTCACCCTGAAGTTCTGAGGTTAGACCAGTTTCCCCGGTACCTTCCAGTGGACTGTCCGGACACGGCATGTGATGATGCATTCTTTAATAATATTATTATGGTTGTATCCGGACATAAATTAGACACGCTACTTATGTAATGAATATATGGGATGTAGATGATAGCATTTAATGAGATTCATTCCATGCTAGTTGCAAAAACCTTGTCAGGCTTTCAACAGCGTGTATTCACTGGAGATCTTTCTTATGGCATAGGTAAATCTAGCCTTTATGTTTGTGTATTGAATGATTTTTTGTTTGCACACTTTTTTAAATATACCAACTTTGACGTCAACCATTACAATCTTGAGTAACAAATTTGAATACTTGAGTTTAGCATTTTGTCTAGTTTGACCTCTGTTGAGACATCAGTAGAACCTTTGTTTGGTCTCTTTGAAGCATTTCCTATTCTTTGACCAGACATTTTTCATTTGAATATTCAATCATCCTGTGGTAAGCTACCCCCCACCTTTCCTGTTCCTAACAACAGAACGTTTCGTGAGTAAGACCGAGCAGTGAGCAGTGTAGCTAACTCTTCGAAACACTCACACTCCATTCACAAACATCAAACTATGACGTGTGTTCTTTCAGGGCATTGTCAGAAATTATTCTGTAGTGAGTGAAGATCTTCCAATGGATACAATGAGTGAGAAAAGACCAGTGGCGTCAGAAATACCCCTGGAATCTGTGACGTCACACACGGTGGAGAAAGCGGAACATGCTGACCTTTGTGATGACGCAAAGTTGACCACGGTGGTGACAGAATCTGATGACG
>OZ007567.1:1105000-1157500 GCA_963931925.1 Onchidella celtica
AAAACCCGTCTTGCCTTTAGATACAGCCTTGAGGACATACAGAATGTTTGAAGTACATAAAACCTTTGCTCGTGGTTAGTTTTGACTTTTTGGTCCCGCCACCTGGATGTGCTTCCATCAAACGTCAAGGAGTTGGGAGTCCAATAACAGATTTAAAATTATTGAAAAATCCAATAATTAAAAAGTATTTTGACTGTTGATGGAATTTCTGTGCCATGTCTAGTAAATGGAGTATGTGTGTGTGTTGTATGTATGTGCGTGTGTAGTTGTGTTTGTATGCATGTGAGAGTGGATTGTTCTTCTGTTTTTCTCCCTATAAAATGCCGTGAGCCGCCAGGAAATGGGGCTATAGAAATCTATATGTGACTTGACTGTTATTATTTCCATTGTGATTGTCTCACTGTGCCAAACGTCACCTTGCAGCACAGAGTCTGAATTAACATGTCCAACAAGATTGTTCTGTTTTTTCCTGGAAACAGAAACGAAACTACAAATATTGTAACTTTCATGTTCCACACAAAACACTGGGATTTTGTCCTCATGACTAACATGTTTGTGTGTCTGTCTGCCTGTCAGGTGTGAACCCCGTAGATAACACAACAGTTTGGATGACCACAGTGGGCAATGGAACAGTAGTGACTATGAGAGAGGTCATCCTGACCAAGCTCTCCCAGGTACTGTTGTCAACCTGATGTCAGCTGTTCAGGTGAAATGTCTAATTATAGCCTTATTGACAAACCTCTCAAGGCAGAAATTGTTCCACTAGACCGGTGCTGATGCGGGAATCATAGTAAAGAAAACAGTTTCAATTATGGTAATGGCTGACGACTGTGTGAACAACCAATGAAAACGGCTGTAGCTCAACTCGTTGGTTAGAATTTTGCTATGCCGAGATGACCAATGCTTTGTCATGGAAATTGAAACTGTCAGTTCGCTGAACACACGTAAACTCTGCCTAGATGTGAATAAAAGTTATGTCACAATGGCAGATACATTAGACATAAATTACAAACCGGTGAATGATAAGAAAATGATCTATGAAATAAAATAAATATTACTCTACTGTCTTGATTTCGCCCCCAGTTGTCTGGAAGTCTCATGTTGGCTGGGGCAATTCATTTTCTGATTGGGGCGACCGGTCTTGTGGGGATCTTGATTCGGTAGGTCATGTGTGTGTGTGTGTGTGTGTGGGGGGGCATCTTGATCCGGTATCATAGGTCATGTGTGTGTGTGTGTGTGTGTGTGGGGGGGCATCTTGATCCGGTATCATAGGTCATGTATGTGTGTGTGTTTGTGTACCTCAGTGTTGCTTTAGCTAAATACGAACGAATTTCTTCGATAGGGACAGTAACTGTTGCCATTCTGAAGCACACATATCAATAGGGAGACAGTTGTAAGCCTTGACGAACGTGAGGGACAACTATGAAACACCGTTGTGCCATAACTTTTGATTTCTCTTTTAGAACGTTATGTTTAGTTTGACACGGGCAGAAACAATACTACAGAGTTACCTTTGGTTGCATCTTAGGAAAATGCTGTTTCGCGTCTCTCTCTCTCTCTCTCGAAAAAGTATGAAATGACAATGACGCCCCTTGCAGAACTTTCTGACAGAAAGGCACTACAAATGATTGAAATACTTCGAAAATGGGCCATGCATACGCCATCTCTCCATCTCACACCGCACATCTCAGGAAGGTTTTCAGTTGGTTCCTCTGCCTAAATACATAGTTTACACCATACAAAACTGTTTTTTGTTTCAGATAGAAATTATAATACATGAATTTTAAATGAGGACATTGCAATCTTTACCTGCATCAATTGTGTTTTCAGTAATGTAATCCTTCTCAAGATGTGAGACTTAAATCCTAGACATTTGAGTTATTAGATCTATTGAAGTTTATTAATATTTGTTTTGTCAGGCTAACCCCCCCCCCTCCCACTTCCCTATTCTAAGACATGAAGGTCGCAGGATATGAACGACCATAGTCATCAGTGATGTCCGCCTGTATTCCCCCCCCTCCCCCCCCCTTTATTGTCTCCGCCACACCAAAGTTTGAAAAAAAGGGCGATAATCACAAAATATTAGAAATCCACCACAAAATTTCACCTACAAGAGAAAAGTTGTGGAACTTTCAAACTTGGAACAGAAATTTTCTCAGTTAGGCACTTTTGTGATGGTGGTTGTTGTTTCTTCCCCTCCTACAGTTGAGTCAGTTTGTGCTGTACAGTGAAGTTCTCTCATGTATGTAAAACCTTGATCTCACATTCTGTTTTCATTTCTACCTGTCCAGGTACATCGGCCCAGTGACCATTGTGCCCACCATTGTGTTGGTCGGTCTGTACATCTACAAGTTGCTGGTCAAGTTCAGTGAAACCAGCTGGCTGGTCTCGTCTCTGTAAGTTTCACTTTCACTCTCACTCTCAGCACTGTTGGACTGTCTGAACTACCCCAAGTATCGCTCAATGATCTCCAAACCGTTTCAGACAAACTTTGATAGAACTTTCTAGTCCTCCTGGCTTAGACGGGATAAGTCGAGATGTTTTTAATTGGTCAGAAATGCTAAATTTATATTGTTTCTTGTGGGAGCACGTGCGGGAAAACTACTAAAGATGCTCAGCTTGTTTTGTTCGCTTGAAATTAGTGCTGGGCCGACACTGGGACCTTTGGGTGATCCGGATTTTTGGACCACCCACTTCAAAACATCTGAATGTCCGGATCATGATCCAAATTTTGGACTAGTTAAGAAAATCAGGTCCAGATCCTCGGCCAGTAATGAAACACTTTGTCTCGCCGGGAAAAAACACAACAAAACCGCCCGTGCCCGGGATTTTTTTCGTACTCACTTTACCAAATTCAGGAGCGGGGCAGCAACACACCCCCAAACACAGGTCATCGGCTAAGGGATTTCTCGTCCTACCAAACACTGCCATGGGTGCTGCAATCTCTGGACTGTGCACCCTAAACCTAACCCTAAAATGACTCTGAACGTCATCGAAAATCCCTGTAATATGTTGGAGCTGTTGCTGCCACGCTCCTGAATTTGGTAAAGTGAATACGAGAAAAATCACACTGCCCGGGGGTGGACGGTGACGGTGGTGGTGGTGGTGGTGGTGGTGGTGGTAGGGGAAGTCAGATAAAGTTGCGATGTTGTCCCCCCGTCAAGCGGAGACGGGACAGAAAGACAAACTACATCGTTACAGAATGAGACTCTGATGTCAGCTTCTAAAACCACCGTTGGCAAACAGGTCATACTCTTGTATCCAGACAACTGGATTGATCCGTTTAATCCAATCTATACCTGGGCTCTCTCCTCCCCTCCCGCTCCCCCTCCCCCCCCCCCACTACTTGACACAGGAGCTCGGAATGGCTTTGGATCAATCAAATGAAATTTTTGTTTCTTTAGTTTTGTTTTGTAATATTAAAAGATGAAAACAAAACAAAAAGAAACGACCAGGAACAACAAAAACCAAAACATAAAAAATTTTTTACTTTCATAAATCATTTTTTTTTTTTCCACCTTAAACAAAACTTTAACCCGACATGTCTTTGTAAACCAATAATTTTGACCCGTGACCAGATTCGTGTTGTTGACTCTGTCTCCAGGTCAACCTTCTGCTGTCTGCTGTTGTCCCTGTACTTGTCCAACAGAAAAACTCCCATACCAATGTGGAGTCGCAGCAAAGGTTTTCACATCTTCTGGTACCCGCTGCATCAAGTCTTCTCGGTAAGGTCTGGAGCCTCACGCTCACAGCTAGCCTGACTGACCTAAACACAAAAGCTACCAAGACACGACTTGTTGCATATGAGAAAAAAAAAGGAGATAAAGTGCGACTGGGTTTGGGTTTGGGTTAGGAGACAGCACATGGACACGACAACGTTCACATAGTGGCAGGAAAAGCAAGACAATAGACAGAAAGACAGAATATAACGGGAGGGGTAGGACAGGGGGAGAGCCCCCCCCCCACCCCCCGCCTCTCCCCTACTCCCGTGCACATTTTTATACTCTTGATACCAATCCCCCCCCCCCCCCCCTCGTCTCCTCCATGGATCCTGGCAAGAGCCTCAAGACATGAAAACATTCAAATGTCCACAACAAAATTTTGTTGGATTACCATGTTCATTGGCATTTTGTAGGGCCTTGTGGAGGATTTCACTACAATCCTGAGGTTTATTCAATCCAACAATCCATTATGGTAAAAAAAAAAAAAAGGAGATGAAACCAAATTATTTGATTGATTCTCACAACTGATCAGCGTACATAGATCTAGGCTGTCCAGTCACTGTACATAGATCTAGGCTGTCCAGTCACTGTACATAGATCTAAGCTGTCCAGTCACTGTACATAGATCTAAGCTGTCCAGTCACTGTACATAGATCTAGGCTGTCCAGTCACTATACATAGATCTAAGCTGTCCAGTCACTGTACATAGATCTAAGCTGTCCAGTCACTGTACATAGATCTAAGCTGTCCAGTCACTGTACATAGATCTAAGCTGTCCAGTCACTGTACATAGATCTAAGCTGTCCAGTCACTGTACATAGATCTAGGCTGTCCAGTCACTGTACATAGATCTAGGCTGTCCAGTCACTGTACATAGATCTAGGCTGTCCAGTCACTGTACATAGATCTAGGCTGTCCAGTCACTGTACATAGATCTAGGCTGTCCAGTCACTGTACATAGATCTAGGCTGTCCAGTCACTGTACATAGATCTAGGCTGTCCAGTCACTGTACATAGATCTAGGCTGTCCAGTCACTGTACATAGATCTAGGCTGTCCAGTCACTGTACATAGATCTAAGCTGTCCAGTCACTGTACATAGATCTAAGCTGTCCAGTCACTGTACATAGATCTAAGCTGTCCAGTCACTGTACATAGATCTAAGCTGTCCAGTCACTGTACATAGATCTAAGCTGTCCAGTCACTGTACATAGATCTAGGCTGTCCAGTCACTGTACATAGATCTAAGCTGTCCAGTCACTGTACATAGATCTAGGCTGTCCAGTCACTGTACATAGATCTAAGCTGTCCAGTCACTGTACATAGATCTAGGCTGTCCAGTCACTGTACATAGATCTAAGCTGTCCAGTCACTGTACATAGATCTAGGCTGTCCAGTCACTGTACATAGATCTAAGCTGTCCAGTCACTGTACATAGATCTAGGCTGTCCAGTCACTGTACATAGATCTAAGCTGTCCAGTCACTGTACATAGATCTAGGCTGTCCAGTCACTGTACATAAATCTAGGCTGTCCAGACACTGGACATAGATCTAGGCTGTCCAGTCACTGTACATAAATCTAGGCTGTCCAGTCACTGTACATAAATCTAGGCTGTCCAGTCACTGTACATAAATCTAGGCTGTCCAGTCACTGTACATAAATCTAGGCTGTCCAGACACTGTACATAAATCTAGGCTGTCCAGTCACTGTACATAAATCTAGGCTGTCCAGACACTGGACATAGATCTAGGCTGTCCAGACACTTGAAACACCAAGATATAACACAACAATTTGAAGGCAGGAGTTTTATCTAACGCTGAGGTCATTTCAGGTTCTGTTTGGCATGATCTTTGGTTGGCTACTCAGTCTCATCCTGACCAAGTCCGGCTATTTCACAGATGACGAGAACAACACAGGTTACCTGGCCAGGACTGACGCCAGGTCCTACATCATTGAGCAAAGTGACTGGTTCATCTTTCCTTATCCTGGTATACACAACCTTTCTAATTCTATAGACATTCTACACCTTGGTTAACACTGGCGTGTTTAATTAGAGAGAGAGACAGAGAGAGAGCAGAGAGAGAGAGAGAGAGAGAGAGAGAGAGAGAGAGAGAGAGAGAGAGAGAGAAAGAGAGAGACAGACAGAGAAAGAGAGAGAAAGAAAGATAGAGAGAGAGAGAGACAGAGAGACCACACAGAAAGAACCTGCAGACTAGGAACTCCCATAGTTACCTGTATAATTGTACACTATTATAACAAACGGTTTTGCAAGTGTTTTTGCCAGGTGACCTTTGATGTCTTCAGCGTAATGTTTGCACATTTTCTCTCCTCCTCTGCTTGAGTTAGGATATCACCTTGACCACAGCTGGCAATGACAGAAGAAAGACCAAACAGGGCTGAATAATTGATGAAACATTCCTGTGTCTCCAGTCTAACTGTCAATGCGTCACTCTCCAGCTCTCTCTCTGACACTCTGAACTTCGTCCATTTTATACTCTCTCTTGGGGTGATCTATAAAGTATGTACACTGGGAGGGGGTGGGGGAATTGTCTTCAGGGTGTGAAATGTATAGATAGGGGAGAGGGCGGGGAGATTCTGTGAAGGACAAAGTATGCCTTTCTATTATGGGTTCATGAATTAAGGTCCATAGTGTTATTTTTTTTTGTTTGTCTACGTCGAAGATTGTTCAGATCTTATTCACCATCCTAAAACTTGAAGCTCATCCTCACCCACATCGCAGAACGTTTTAAATGTCCACTACAGATCATTATGTTGTACAAAGATCTTTCCTGTATCAAGCGCCAACAATGTGGAATTCATTTCCATCTCCGCGAGTGTCAGACATACAAAACAATACAGAAAAACCTCAGGGCTTACCTGTTTGCTCTGTAAACTTCCTAGCCTTGACTGATGACAATGTAAACTTCCTAGCCTTGACTGATGACAGTGTAAACTTCCTAGCCTTGACTGATGACAGTGTAAACTTCCTAGCCTTGACTGATGACAGTGTAAGCTTCCTAGCCTTGACTGATGACAGTGTAAGCTTCCTAGCCTTGACTGATGACAGTGTAAGCTTCCTCGCCTTGACTGATGACAGTGTAAGCTTCCTAGCCTTGACTGATGACAGTGTAAGCTTCCTCGCCTTGACTGATGACAGTGTAAGCTTCCTAGCCTTGACTGATGACAATAGTTCTATTTGTTTAATGTATTTGTGTTTTATGTGAAATATAGAAAAAAAAAATGTGAATCGCTCTGAGACCCCCCCCCCCCTTCCCCCCCTCCCCCCCCCCCCACAGTGGCAGGGCGCTGAATCAATACATGGATATTAAAATTACCATTATTATTATTATTTATTATTTAAAATGTTATGACTTCGATTTTGAACTAAATCAGGTGCAGGATTTCCATGCAAAATGTCATTTAAAGTTGTCTTGTCATAGACATTCAGCGCTGTAACGGCCAAACCCTCAGGCAAAGGGGAGTGGGTGTGTGCGGGGGGGGGGGGGGAGGAGTTGTAGGCTGGAACGTTGAAGCCAAGTGTATAGAGGTGGAGGTTTGGATGGGAAGGGGTTTAAATGGAGCATGCATACTTTACAGATCACCCCTTGAAGCAGAGAATTGCTCATGACCTCATGATGCAGTGCTATGAAACTCAATTCCAAAGTCAGGACATTTGAGATTACAATAGCTGAAAGCCGTGAAAGATTCGGCCAGCTGTTATTTTTATTGTTTCAAGAATTTTCCCAACGATTTCAGGTAAATTTGGATCGTTTTCCTTCAGTACTGGCGGCTTCATCAGTTTCTTCATGGCGACGCTCATGTCTGTGCTGGACTCCATAGGCGACTACAATGCTACAGCCCGCATTGTTCGTGTCCCACCCCCTCCCAAATACGCCTTTAACAGGGGCATCGCCGTGGAGGGGTTGATGAGTGTGCTGAGTGGGTCCATGGGATGTTGTCACGCCACTGTTTCCTATGGCAGTAGTATGGGAGTGATGAGCATTACACGTGTGAGTCTGAGGACATGTCGGTGACCATTTAAAGCATAAATCTATTATTATAAAAGTGAACTTTGCAGGCTATGTTAGCTAACTCCTCCGTTAATACTTAGCCCACACGCTTCAAATTTTGCAGACGTCGAGAGTATCTACATACCCAGGTTTTCGTCACATAAAACATACGAAAATCCTGTCCCCGAATTTATCAAATAGATTTTTTCGGTCATCCTATTCACCATTTTGAGTGAACCGGAAGAATGATACCATTGTATTATAATCATAGAGATACAATATCTCTATGATTATAATATTTCTTTTCCATAAACACATGACGTTATCACTTCCTGCCATGTGTTCACTAACAAACAAACTAACCCGTGCGCAAACCATAGCCATTTGACGGATGCTGGCGGGACGCGCAGGACGTCAACGCGCAAAGGGAGAGAAGTAAAACGTATCTAAAAACAAACAAACAAAAATAAAATAAAGCTAAAGGAACAGGTAAAATGAAGCAGGTTCATAATAATCACCCAGAACTGAAACTGATAAATCGATTTATACCGGGCAGGGCCGGGCAACTCAGCTAGTTTATATAATATATACAATTGCATAGATTTGCACAATCTTACGTAATACAAAGAAACTTCCAAATTGGTGTGCATGTCTCGCATTCAGGTCTGATTTCTGCAATGATTTACTTGAAGTTTTCTTAACAGTTGAGTTTCCCATTGGAGATGATTCATTGCAAGTTAGGCAGTCCAGCATAATGGCCCATGAATTTTCAGAAAAACAATTTCCCCAATAATTTTATGTTCCAGTGTCTGTGTTTTATACAGAAAATAACAAAGCGCCAATGCGCACGAGACTGTAATGATACATTTAATTTGGAAGAAAGGAAAAGGGAAACCAAAGTGTAAAGCAAATAAGTGGGTACATCCGTCCACATAGTATACATCTGAGAGGGAGAGGGGAGGAGTGAGTGAGTGAGAAAGAGAGAGAGAGAGAGAGAAAGAGAGAGAGAGGGAGAGGGAGAGAGAGAGAGAGAGAGAGAGAGAGAGGAACCCGGGCAACGTCAGACACCTGTCGTTAACTTAGATGAGGGCTGTACAGTAACGTACTGAATATCCCTAGCGCACACATTTGGACTGACAAAATCCAATCATTTGTTTTCCAGGTTGTAAGCCGTCGAGTTTTTCAAGTGTGTGGTTTGCTCTTCATCATCTGTGCCGTATTCGGAAAAGTGGGAGGGGTTTTAATTACGATACCGTACTCCGTACTTGGAGGGACATCATTTGTGGCCATAGGGCTATTTATTGGATTAGTTCTGTCGTATTTACAGGTGAGAAATATGGAAAGTTTGGTCAATTTTCTGAAATGGAGAATTCTTTGCTCTTTTCTTCCTTTTCTGTCCCGGGGTCAGAATTTCTGTGGAGAACGGGAACACACAAGATATAAAAACATGTATTGAAGTTTCACTCTCATAGAAACATGGTCAAAGTTGGAACCATTCTTACAGAGAGGACGTCACTCACGATGTCCTACCCCGCACCACCCTCTCTCCACCATATTCTTCTCACCATTTTTCTGGCTGTAGTTTTAATGGTATAATTTTCTAGATTTTACTGTTCCTTCCCAAGCTTTTACAGTTACTTGTTCACCATCTTTCTCTCTTCGTCTCTGTCTTTCTCTCCCTCTCTCTCTTTCTGTTTGTAAGTCTTTCTCTCATTTTCTTTCTCTCTCTATCTCTCCCTCTCTCTCCTTTCATCCAGATTATAATTTTGCATGTCTGTGCCGGACAATCTTACCATGCAATTTCTATAATCCTATTACAGGCTGTGGGTCTGAAGGTAGATTTATGATGTGGTAAATTAATGGTTTAAAAAATTATGTTTGATATTCTGTCTGTTACTTCTTTTATATAGGACGGCGATTTTTTTTTTTTTTTGTAGTTATGTTTTATAGCAGAAAGTGTGGGGAGTGAAAACCCTTCTCTGTTACATTTCTGTACGTTGCCTGTTCTTGTCACTTCCCTCCAGACTGTGGATTTAAACTCCACCAGAAACCTGGCCATCATTGGAAATTCTTTGCTTCTGGGACTTATGTTGCCATATTGGGTCAAGGAAAATCCAGAAGCTATTAATACAGGTATCGAATCCTCAGGTTATTTATACAAATTTTATACAACTCAACATGATTATACAGGAATCGTCACTTTAAACAATGTATGTAAGATAGCATGATGAGTCATCGTGACAGGTATCGATCTTAATATAATTAAACTATCAGTGGCCAACTGGTTTTATTATATTATTAAGTAGTAATACATTCACTCTTATTCACGTCAAATGTCACGGAGTCAATTTTTGCAATTTGAACACAGTGCAAGGGAAGCCATGACTTTCATAGCTCAATTATTCACAGACATTAATAGATCACAGGCAATTTGGCTTGTATGAAGTCACAGTTACTGACCTTTGAACTACAAAAAGCCATGTATCAGCACACCAAAAGCTTTTGATAGTAATGACGTCTAGAAGTCACCGACTGCACGCCTGGTGACACTTGCACAGAATTGGTACAGGTAAACAATTAATGATGGCTATTCTCTAACAGGCAATACTGACGCCGACAATGCCATCACTGTCCTGTTGTCCAATCCATCCTTTGTGGGCGGATTTCTTGCCTGTTTCCTGGACAACACAGTGCCAGGTAAGCTGAGAGATGCAAAAAGTTGAAAATTGAACGTTTTGAGAGGGCCACGGCTAAAGGTTGATGACCCGGATTTTGTTGTCTCTGCTTGCCTGTCTTGTAGTTGTCTGCAGCCTGATCCCCTGGCTGTCGGGACATCACTGGTTCGTGGGCCTAAGTCATAGGGTACTTAGGCTGGGAAGAGGGGAAGGGGTGACCCCAAAGAATAAAAGGCGTATCTGTATTTGTGGGGTTTCTTGGAAGCGTAACTACGCTTTCCAGGTATATTAGGAGGTTGAAAACCGAACAGAAAAAGGGAAAGTAAGTTTATATAAAATTCAACTATTTCTTATGTCATACAGCCAAATAGCCCAGGCAAAAATGTCACATATGATGTAGAAAGTCAAGGTCTCGCCATGGATATGCGCTGTTCTAACGGCCTGACGCTCCCACAGGACAAATGTCGGATGGCGTTGACTCCAGGGGTACCAAATGTGTGCATTGGGGGGGGGGGGGTAAAAGATAGCCAAAATGGAGCGTTTCTACAGTATGGATGTCACCAAATTCTAATGGCCAAAGAAGTAGTAGATAGGTAGGAGAGGGTGGGAGGTGGGAGGATTTTCTGGATTGGTTTGAGATGGTGGATATGGGGGTAGCAACTGGCTAGTCCTGAATTGTCTCTGAACAACTGTCTATTGCCCCATCAAAAGATAAAAATACAAAAGAAAACAGAAAGAAAATAATTTAATCGATTATCTCTCCACCTCCTTCCCCCCTCCCGCCAGGTACATTGAAGGAAAGAGGACTCCTGGATCAGATGAAAGATCTAGACGACAAGGAAGCCAAGAAACTGGCCGAGTCATACGCAGATGGATTAGAAGTGTACAGGCTTCCCTTCATTCCCGAATGTTTCCGGAGGACAAAGATCGCCAGATACCTTCCCTTCTTTGAAAAATATGAGGAATAAACATGTGTATAGCAATACTGTAAACATGTGTATAGCAATACTGTAAACATGTGTATAGCAATACTGTAAACATGTGTATAGCAATACTGTAAACATGTGTATAGCAATACTGTAAACATGTGTATAGCAATACTGTAAACATGTGTATAGCAATACTGTAAACATGTGTATAGCAATACTGTAAACATGTGTATAGCAATACTGTAAACATGTGTATAGCAATACTGTAAACATGTGTATAGCAATACTGTAAACATGTGTATAGCAATACTGTAAACATGTGTATAGCAATACTGTAAACATGTGTATGCCAATACTGTAAACATGTGTATAGCAATACTGTAAACATGTGTATAGCAATACTGTAAACATGTGTATAGCAATACTGTAAACATGTGTATAGCAATACTGTAAACATGTGTATAGCAATACTGTAAACATGTGTATGCCAATACTGTAAACATGTATGCTACTTGTCTGGGAGAGTGTACATGCTTGTTCCACTTGTTGTCACAAAAGTTTCTCTTCACATTTCTTTCTTTATCCCAGAATTTATTATTTATTACTGCAAATTTATGATCAAACTCAATTATTTCCGTTGCGGATACTAATGTTTCCTTACTGCTCAACATAGTCCTTGTGGCCTGCAACTTGAGTGCTGTGAAAATGTGTACACAATGGGTTTGGTACCACGTGACATCATACAACTTGTGAAAAGCAAAACAAAACAACACATTTTCTTACTCAAAATGGCGGCGAAGCATCGCTTGACCATACAAATCTCAAGTTTGATGAGGAAAATGAAAATCATCATTGTAATTGTCTGCGTGTACGTAGATACAAGCGTACGCTGTATTATGTGTGTTTTTTCGGGAAAGGGGGGGGGGGGTATTTAAGATATTTTCGACTTAAATTGGTATTTACCAAGTAACGATTTGCCATATATTTGTGTATAATAAGAGGATGTAGATTCTATGTTAACTGAGTATAATGCAGCGAATTGGCGGTTTAGATTCCGTGTGCCCAGAAATTCATGATGTCATTCCACACAATAATTATGTACAGTAGTCGCCAATATAATTTAGCTAAGTACTAGTGCACTGCTGGCCAGGAAAGATTTGGGTGGAGCACAATTTTGACCCAGCTCAGTTGACGGCGAGGAGACGAAGACAGTCATGGACATGGTCACTGAGATTTGTCAAACTTTGAAAATTGTCACCTACAGCTTTTCTACCCCTCTATCCCCTCTCTTACTTTCCCCCAACTCATCATCATCCTTTTTAAAAGAGGAGGAACATTTTATGTAAGGTGTATGCCTCTGACCAGTGAGGTAAGTCTAGTACATACCTTAGTGTGTCATGGACCAGTGAGGTAAGTCTAGTACATACCTTAGTGTGTCATGGACCAGTGAGGTAAGTCTAGTACATACCTTAGTGTGTCATGGACCAGTGAGGTAAGTCTAGTACATACCTTAGTGTGTCATGGACCAGTGAGGTAAGTCTAGTACATACCTTAGTGTGTCATGGACCAGTGAGGTAAGTCTAGTACATACCTTAGTGTGTCATGGACCAGTGAGGTAAGTCTAGTACATACCTTAGTGTGTCATGGACCAGTGAGGTAAGTCTAGTACATACCTTAGTGTGTCATGGACCAGTGAGGTAAGTCTAGTACATACCTTAGTGTGTCATGGACCAGTGAGGTAAGTCTAGTACATACCTTAGTGTGTCATGGACCAGTGAGGTAAGTCTAGTACATACCTTAGTGTGTCATGGACCAGTGAAGTAAATCTAGTACATACCTTAGTGTGTCATGGACCAGTGAAGTAAGTGTAGTACATGCCCAGGTGTTGTGTTCTGCAGATAATCTGTTAGTGACGGATGATGCACCAACGGATGATGCATGTGTAATGTGTTGTATTGGCAGGTTTTGGAGTTTCAGTCAATCTTGAGTGAAATTTGTTACGATTAATGAATGTCAAAAACAAACAAACAAAAACAAACACCCACACAGAACAAAAAGATCACTGACAGAATGACGTCAGACACTGGCCAGAACATTAAAATTTCTCCACTTTAACAACAGAATACGGAGGCGGCGCGGACCATCCTTTCTGTCACTATATTATGTCCGCAACTTGCCTGAGTATAAACATGGTGAGTACTACTCACAGAGCTCTGTGGTACTAGACTTGTTCGTTCAACTATGAAAGCGGTGTGGTGCAATTGTTGCATGTTGACATGGATGGTACGCGCGCAAGTCGACGGACGGAATTTGGCGAATTGAACCGGCTCGGTATCATGTGTCTCGAGTGAAAGTGATAGAATTAAATATTACAGAACACGTCAGTACAAAAACAACCTGCCAGAACAGTCTATCTCTCTCTCTCTCTCTCACACACACACACACACGGACACACACACAGTGCATACTGAGATAGAGTTCACTGACAGGACATGCGGGCGACATAATTTTTATTGAAGAAAAAATGTGAAAAGTACACAGAAGGTGATACATAGATGACTATTTTCTTGTTCACCTCTGACAGAACGTGATGAACAATAATACGTCATGCTAGATCATTTTCAACAACGCAGTTGTTAGGGGACCGTACTAGTTTATATTCTGTAAGCTGCAGCTGAACAGAGGACACAACTCAGGACTTTCTCTACTTGGATTTGCTGATTTCTCCCAAACAAAAAGATATTCAATTTGTTCATGAAGCTAGGAGATTTTAGTATGTTTGAACATTCATTTATTTTGTCAATCAGTTAGACATTTTTAAAATCCACTGGCCTGACAGCCCTGGGAGAGGGGGGTGGGGTGGGGTGGGGTGGGGGCGGGGGCGGGGGGGGGGTAGGAGCGTGTTGTATGATGGGATGAACTTTGAGATTGTCTGAGGTTTGGGGCTGGGGGGGGGGGGACCAATACCCTTACAAAACTGCAGCGCTGTGGGATGGTACATTTCGTTTAGTGTTTAGAATTGAAATTGAATAATTGAAAACGTGTGAGATGGAAAAACGTGCACATTAATCAGTGCACGCCCTAACGCGGTTAGTCATTCAATCAATACTAGAAGGTCAGTCGCATCTGGTAAAACACTCCGGTCTGTTAGTATTGCCACAGTTGTCTCCCATTCAACATATCGTCATTCAACTAAACCATGAGGCCTCCGTTCAGTAGTGTATATCTATGGAGGCCTCAAAGCTCCGGACTACAGCAGCTGTAGGTGTCAACCTTTCAACTCGGAGACAAAAACTGGATGACTGAAAGAGATGAAATTTAGCATCTGTTCAATGCAAGATTACACCTGGAGTGCGGGTGACAGTAACAACGGGAACAAACCGAAAAGGAGACCAGATAGGAGGAACCGCTGGACATTTCACAACATGGCAATATTTATGAATCCACATCCAGCCAGAGTTTGAGGACCTTCGGTACAGAATCAAAACGATGCTTGTTGTAGGAGCTCAATGGCTCACAGCGGTTCTTGCTGCTAGAAGTCAACTTGATTGGTCTGTCAAAAACAGAATCTGTGTCCCTAGACATTTGATTTTGAATGGAATTCGCCATGGGTGATTTATACATTATGTCTGTTGTAGATACCAGTAGGCTAAATTGCAGTGAGTTTTGAGAAATGTGTAAAGCGAAAACTGCCGAGAATTGCGCGGGAATCAGAACAACTGGGAGACTCATGTATTCAACATGTCGACATTAAAAATGCTTTCAGGGGAGATTATCTTTTAGAAAAGGGACAGAACTAGGAGTGTGCTGATTCATTTACATTGCACCGATCTATTATTTAAACATTGATGGATGTTATTAAATGTAACACGCATTTGCTGCAAACTGATGTCACTAGACGGCAATCAACGCACCCGGTTCAACAAGAAAAACAGCAACAAAACATATTGTAAAAAGCCTGACACACTTGTGTGGTATAGAACTGGGAGAAATCTTTGCTAGCTATTTGTCGGCAAACTATAAACTGGGGCTTAAATATAGTCACAATAAAAAAGGACAGAAAAGCGACCAGCACACACAGCGTTACTGCAGTCTGTTTCACTCATTGGAAATCAAGACAGAAAATATGACAAAATTGCCGAAATTCACAAACAAAAATGTCATCAGTGAATTCGTGGGTTTCCGATTAAGAGACCGTTCCTGTCCTGGTTAGTTGACTTTACACTCAAAGAACTGCCCCTGTTTACATTATCAGGCTGGTTTCACGCTGCGAAACTGTCATTTATCATGTAAACAACATCAGCATGTAGGAATGTGTACATTTATTTCTAATTTCAGATGAAAAATGAAAATATCCATTTCCTGCCCCAGCCACCAGCATCATACACAACAATAACAGTGTCAGATCTCAAAGCTAAAGGTACCGGTACTTATTGGACTCAGTCACTCCTCAGTGAACATTACTGACCAGGGATATTATTTTATTGTCTGCTTTGATGGTCCCGGCTACCAGAAGGCCGGCCATTCAGGGCCGATTTTAAACTGTTTGGAAAAGGTCGCCCCCGGCGGAATGTAGGTCAAGGGCGATTACGTCATGGCCAACACATTTTTAGTTTTAGATATTATATCAAAATGCCATCATTAGCGTCTTGCACTTCCGGTCCATCTTTGATTGGCTCGACACATTCTAGATGGTGTGCTTTCGTCTTAACTTAAACGGGGATCTACTCAGCTGGGGATATTCTAACTGCAAACGTCAGGATCGGCGAACCTTTGTGTTTGTTTGTTGTCTGTGTTCTGACCTAGTTAGCGTCGATTGTTGAAATCTTGTTTATGTCACCCTTATCATACTGACCTTTGAACTCCTCAGAAGGACCTTTGTCTGTAGTAGATTCTGTTTTGACTGGGCGGGCTTGTTTGATGAAACTGAATGTTTGTGAATACAGACTCGCCACTCGTTTGTTGCAGATATAGGAGAGGAAAATAAACACTCCCTGTAAACCATTGAGGAATATTGCAATGAATCTGAGTGGATGGTTGTAAGTGGCCTCGCCAATGATTGCAACAAGCCAGAAAGTTCCGGTCATGCTGGACAATTTGAGATAAATGTACAAATTGTTACGGTCGGCCCTGCTGAAGCTGACATGCTGCTCAACTTTCTTCACGCCAGAAATTTTCCGAATGGTCGCCAGGAAGAAAAAAGAATTGCAAACCAGTATGATGCCAACGGGAATTCCCAGTGTCAAAATGGTGGCCAAAGTGGAGTCCAAGAAACAAATACTCGAACCGTAGCCGATTTCATTTCCTCCAGATGTCAGAGAACTGGCGAGAATGACAACAGACACAACTAATGTAGGAATTACAAGACAGACAGAGATCCGAATGAACAGATTTTTTCTTTCAACTTTAAGTGAGTAGCGCGTGACGTGCGTGTCTGCCGTGAAGACCAGGAACATGTGGAGGCAGCAAGTAAAACACCAACAGAACATGTTCAGCCATAGGAAATGTGTTGTGATGCCAATAGCACAGCAGAGCGGCCCTGTGGTCATCACGTGAGAACTGACCAACAAAAATGCCTGAGCCAACAACAGCGTGAGACACAGGAAAATGTTGTTTGTTCCAGCCACATTGCGCAAGACCGGGAAGCTGAAGTAGGTCAGAAGGGTCAGGATAAGACAAAACATGGAAACTCCCAGGCAAATTAAGGTAAAAATGTATTGCCAGTGCCAGATTTCTTTGTCTTCATCATCTTGTGTAGAGCGCAAGTTTTGGATTTTGGCATTCAGCAGCGACTGGCAGACTCTGAGACCGCCGTCATCGTCAACAGACATTAAATTGACATCAGTTTGATCATGAAATTCGTAATATTTTGTTTGAAAATGAATTACGACCTTTTTGCCTGGAGGGAACTCTTCTTTGTTGGAAACCCAAGAATATTCAGATTGGTTAAAAACAACAAAAGGACAGTTGAGTGTGGGGCTCAACTCCAAAAATTTCTGCATTTCTTGCCAGATTTTCCTCCAGGAAAGATCAAAAATGATATCAGCCCGTGACGCATAGACGGACTCCATGTTAACCGTGAAATTACAAGGTCTCAAACTAACTCGACCACGTGACATACTCTTGGAATAATCGCACTCAAACAGGTTCACACCGCGATACGACAGCACATTGGGTGCAATAGAATAGGTGGTTTCTTTGGTATCGATTCTTAGGCTCATGTTTGTGGTTATGAAGTGATTTACCAATTGCTGCTCTACATGGTCGCGACTATATGACTGATTTGCAGTGAAACTAAAGTCAACTGCCAACCACTTCAACTGTAGGACTTGATGAATTTTCCCCTCAACCTCGCTGACTATTTCTGATTGTTCGAATTTGAAATCGGTAGTGTTCCCCGTAATCGAAACCCCGCAAAATATCATTGCGTCCACCAAAAGATCTTCGAGAATGTTCAGGATTTTATTTTCAAGTAATTCGATATATTTCGCTGATTCATTGACAATTGCCGCGGACAAGGTTTCCGATGTACTGCCGTTGAAAAAGCCAACGTCAACTTCCGGTTCAAGGGTATACAGAAGACTGAGGTGGTAGCCCAGTCCGCTAATAGCATCCACGGCTGTGTTACAGGTCCCATCTTCTAGAATTTTTCCTGGAGAACATCGCAGAGGCAGGCACTGTCCATCTGGGCTGAGCCATTCTGTGAGGTCACCACACTTCGGATGTTTCCCAGAATCATCATGGGCGTCTCCACTTTTCTGGGACCCAAAGTTCAGTAGCAATGTGAAAGGTAGATGATAATCTGGACCTCCTTCATTGATGGGTGTTCGAGCATTACAGTATGTGTAGTACTCTGGATAGGTCGCTGAGTTACAAATTGCACAGAATACATTTTTGAAGTAAACTGTCGAGGAATATTTTTTGATGGCGAGTGTACGATCGACAAGTCTAGTATTTTCTCCACAAGCTCTGCTGACGTCATCATCGTACTGCGACCAAAGTCCAGTAACATTGCAATCTTCGATGATTTTCTCAAACCATCGCGGTTCACAAGTGTGGTTGAACTGCAGGAAGTCTGGGAAAGTGTGTTCGAGCATACAGGTAGGCCAAAGGTCAAGGCTTAAGCGTAGTAATTCATCGTAACTGCGAGCTTTGTAGACGTCCAGGTAGTGACTGCACTTGACTTTCAGCTCCCATTTCGTCATCTGTGATGAGAACAAGTACAACTTTAACTCTAACCTGGTTTTCATTATTGAGATTCACAAAGACAATCGAGATCGAACCACTCTTGTATTGTTGAAAACCAAAGTTTGGTTAAAAATGTTCTTTTGTTGCATTGCAAACTTTACAAACTTTACAAACTTTACAAACTTTACAAACTTTACAAACTTTACAAACTTTGGCCAACAGAACATCAAAGTGGGAAGAATTTAAACCAGCGTAGTTATCACTAAGACTTCTGGGAGTATGAACGGTTTTGTCTCCCCTGATACAGCCGTCGCTAATGTGACGTAAAAGAGTTTAGATTTAAGGCTAATGTTTGTACATGATTTACCGTAAATATGTAGTCTTCCTCCCTGCCCCTCAACATTTTTTACTTCCATTAAACTTTTGTGGGACAAAATGTAGAAAATGTTTAGGCCTTGAGGATACCATGCACTCATCACGGAATACGCTTTTGGCCATTCAAATAAGTTTTAAACAAACTGGCGACGCCAATGCTGGAGAGAAAGAAAAAAAAACAGCAACGCAGAAACGATAACCACACTATCAGCAAAACCTTGGGGTGAAAGTTTAAAAAAAAGGGGTTTGGGGGGGTGGGGGGTGGGGTGGGGGGGAGACATACCATATTAATTTCTTCCATCAGGAAAGAAAAATGTAGTTTAAAAAACAAAACAAAACAACTTACCTTTGAGACTCCATGACAGGCCGCGCAGTAACGGTTGCGATAATGAATTTGTGTGGAATTGTCCAGTACCATGATCAGCGTGTCCACATCCAGATCTGTGTCTAGACTATCTTGCTCGCATTTGGCTCGCACCAAATCATCTGAAAATGAGGGCGGACATCTCTTGACGTACAGATACCCCCCTTCTCCATGCCTCTGACACCCCACGGACAGCGACGCATTCTGGGCCGATATTTCATCCTTGTCCACCACTTGTTTCATGTCTGAGGTGGGCGGGTCAGGCTCTGAGATCACAGACACTTTAATGCTATTGTCTGTCAAGAAAGCTACAGAGTCTGAGGTAGGAGATAACTCTGGACAGCAAGTCCCGTAGATCTCACACCGCGGTTTGTCGCAGTCACAAGGATAACAGTGGACTTCCTTACATTTCATGTAGGTATTTCCTGGAATCAGTTCAGTTCCGTCACATCTATCCGCGCAGTAGGACATCTGATAGGCTCGGGGGTCCAGCAAATGTTTGTCCCAAGTGAAATAATACGGGTATTCAATGTTTAAACCATCAATGTCTATCACCACAAAACTGCCTGTAAAGGTAGGAAATGTGGTTTTCTCCTTGACCACTTCCAATACTGTTTGGTTTTCAGTGGCCAGGGAAGTCACTATGGTCGTGATTAAAGCGTTCCATATCAACAGCTCACCAACACGCCACATCACGGCAGGTCTGGACAGATCGCTGGACCACTGTCTTACAATGAAGATTTCTTTAATCTCAGGAATTAGTCTTCACTCTGTGGGAGAGTAACCTACATTGATATACAAATCTATTCACAGTTTTCAGTGTCTTTGAAGAAAATTCCAGTTCTGGTTCAGAAAGAAAGAAAATAAAATAAATGTCATTTTTGTTCGTACGCCTTCCCGATCTACGTTAAGTCAATCTGTGGCCGGCAGCTTACTTTCTGGTGTTAGTGTCATTGTTATAGCATAGCAGGTTGTCCCCCTCTATCTCCCACAGTCAGACTTGCAATCTAAACTATAATGTCACATGTGCTCTATTTGCCATTGTGAACAAGCGTAACTCGTGGACACACCAAACGGCGCACTAGTGAGGGCAGTAGAGTTGGAACCATTTATATAGGCTGTGGGTGGATCAGGAAGTAAGCAGTTTCTGTAACTCAAATCTCCCACAACAGTGACCAATAAAATGGATGACATTAAACATTGACCATGTTTGTGAGACAGTAACGGGACAATGGGAAATTTGATCATCGACTTTGGGCCTGAAGACAGAGCTGAATCATTGATGCAGGTAGTCAATCTGTCAAGTACAGCAGGCGGCTGGGACCGTCATGACGCGTGCAGTGTACTTAACTATTTATCAGCTGAGTTGTGATCTGTGCCAGGTGTAGCTGTCAACGATGATCCTGGACTGGCGTGTGGCCAGAGAGTGGGTGGGCAAGGGAATGACCAGGCTGTGTAAGCTTGAATGTATGCAGTTAATGATGTATTGGTAGACGTCAATTGAATTAGTTTCTTCTCTCATGCTCAGTTAGATGTGCCAGGGTGGAACATTTTTTTAACTGTCGTCGTTGTGAAATGGATCCAAATTTAATTCCGAATAGAAATAATGCTAATTTAATAATAATTGATAATAAAAATAATACAATGATAACAACACTATTAATAATTAATGACGATAATACTATAAATTTTGTTTGTTGTTTTTCATTGTATTTAAACCCTGGAGATTTTTGTTTTTGTTTTGTTTTCTTTCAAAACTGAATAGGAACAGAAGGAAAAAAACACCAAAAAAACTTCATTTTCATAAACTAGAACAGCAGCAGTAAAGTATTACAATACGCTCTCTCAACCTAATGCTAACTCTTCAATCTCTTTTGCTGTATGTGTGTGTGTTTGAACTGTGTGTGTGTGTGTGTGTGTGTGTGTTTACCCATGCTCGAGAGCACATGTGTGTATACAGTATGGTGTGTATGTATATGTCGCAGAACACATGTACAATGTAAGTATTTAGTACATGTGCCCTGAAGGATTACATTACACATTACAGTGTTACATTCAAGAGCATGACGTCAGCAACACTGATCTGCTCCAGGAAATAGACAGTGAAACGTGTGTGGGTACCAAAGATCTTAAAATAGTATTAACCTAGATTCCCTAGTCGCGCTGCGAGAACCAGCTCGCGGCGTCCCGGGCGTGGAGAGCGAAAACAATGGCGGCTTGAGGTCAAGTTGTCCAAGCGGCGGCCTTGCAACGCTACTGTTTACCATAGGAAACACAAACCGTTTGCCTCGAATTTGATAGTAGGCCCACGATGTAGTACATAGTAAGCCTAGCTTGTTGTTTTACGTTGTCGAGAAAAGTAGATCTTGAGTGCTACAACAATCAGGAAAATGTCAGAGATTCTAGAATAAGAGAACATTGTAGGCCTACAATTGTTTTTAATACATGTATAAGGAGGTCTAGAAGAAGAAACTCAGAAGCTTGGACCGACAGACTCGCAAATTCTTACTTCAACGTATGTGTTAGAGAGAGAGAGAGAGAGAGACAGAGAGAGAGAGAGAGGGAGAGAGGGGTATTATAAGACGTACCACCATAACAGCTACAAAATCAGAAAAAATGAAAGTAATCGACAACCTCACCACCCCCCCCCCCTCTAATAAAATAAACAGACGGATATCAAGATCCAGCAGAAGCTCAAGTGCATGGGCAGACACTCACTAGTAGCATGTGAGAGTGTGAGGGGGGGGGGGATAAGGCGCAAGCATGATAATGGCTACATAAAATCATAATTTGCTACGTCAACAGCAGCCTCCAACTACCTGTGACAGACACCCCCCTCCTCCCCCCCCCAAAAAAAGACAGAGAGAGAGAGAGAGAGAGAGAGAGAGGGAGAGAGAGAGAGAGAGAGAGAGGGAGAGAGAGAGAGAGAGAGAGAGAGAAGATCTAGGGGAGACAGACATGTAGAGGAGAGGGAGAATAAATTTCCGGGTTCAGTCCCAGAATTACCCGCTCCAGATTAGACTTAACCATCTTTTTCTTTTTTTTTTGTCTTATAAAAGTAAATCTGTGTGTGTGTGTGTGTTTTTTTTTTTGGGCCAAGTAGGCCTAGATTGTATGGATAGGCGCTAAATTCTAGGTCTACCTTCCTGCATTGTAAGTGTATGATTGGGTCATCGTCCAGTTCGAAAATTCGATAATCTGAAAGTTGTAGCTGGGGATGGAGGTGTTCGGATTATCGAGACTAGACTGTAGACTGTTGGAATAGAGATCTATACAACACACCTTACTACTACACTACACCGACACTACTATAGGCCCCTAACTAGTCTAGTCTACGACACGTCACTTCAACTTGACTAGATCTACACAAACTACTACATAAACTAGATCTAGCTCTAGATCTAGGTTCTCTTTAGAACTCAATCTGAATGCTAAATCAGCTGACTGAGTTAGAATGCATTACTGCCATTGAGACCATCATGGAATGAATGTGGCTGGAGGAAGGGGGGCTCGTTAACTTCTTAAAATGTTCTCACCTGTGAAAAGATCGGTCCGTTTCCTTGCTTCTACGATGTGTACAACCGGGGACGACACAAACGTAAACAATGCTGACGATGTGATCAGATGTTTTGGTTTCGCTTTCACAGTGCTTCTCCTTCCCTTTACAGAAAAAGTAAACCAGGCTAACCGGAAGAGTTGTTTCTGACCTCAATGGCCGAAAGCGTTGAGGTACGGTGACGTGACGTCACTAGGGAATCTAGGTTAATACTATTTTAAGATCTTTGGTGGGTACGAGATGTTTCTCTTTATGACAGATGATATTGATGTCATGATTCAGATGTTGTTAAAACTCACGCAGAGAGTGAGTTGTTGTTGTTTTACCAGGGCCATGAGAAATTGGCTGGTGGCCTTGAACGGCCCTCGCGAATTATAGTTGGTGAGTAAATAAATGTAAAGTTAAACTGTTAGATGCACGCTTGTCGGTTTTAATGTTCGTGATTAATAAGTAATGGAGTAGGGGTGAAACAAGGTGGGGATAGTTGACATTGTTAAGTATGACTAGACAAGTTTTTGCACGTTAACTGGCTGGTAGAATAGTGCAGACGTATTACTACAATTAAAATGGTGGGAGGTTTCGACCTATGAGATAGCTGAACTAATTGGGCCAGCGGACTAGCACTGCTGGGTAGCCAGATAGTATAAAACATCGTGTAACGTTCAGATTTAGTGAATACAGACGAGCAGAAGCATCGTGTCGTGAAGTATCTCCGGTTGGCCAGTACCTGTGTCAAGAGCAGATTTAATTCATAAGAGTAAATTTTTGCGAGAGCAGTAAGTAATTTTTAGAAACGTAATTATTGTACGAGCCAGCATAACTTGGCCTTGAGCTGGTCTCGTAAACAATGTGTTTTGAACAGTTTTTTCCCTGATAGATAGACAGAAGGTGGGGAAGGATAGACGGACAGCGAAGGTGTGCATGACTGAGCACTTTTTACATCTCGTGTTTTGAACTAGGTTTAGTAAAGAGGGAAGGGGTGAGTAGGAATTAAATGTTATTGAGACGTCTGTTGACGTACAGAAATACCGTGATCCAGAGTAAAAGCTCGGGGTTTTGAACATGTTAAGAATTTATTGCTATAAAATTACATTATATTGTATGAAGTAATTCGACCTTTGATGTCGACCCAAGGTCGTTGCGTAGGGCTGTTACTTAAAATAACTCAGTTCGGCAGCTGAGCTAGAAGTGGTTGCACCTATCACAATCCAGGAATTAGACGGTAAGCTGCAGATGCAGTCCAGTATTTAAGGCCATACAGAACTTAGTTCTGGGCCACATGTAGAAAATCCAATTACGAGGTGGACGGCGATAGTCCTCAGCCAGATGAGAGACATAGAGACGCAGTTGAGCAGTCCATTGTGAGGGGCCTGATTTAAAGCTCCAGAGCCTAAGCTACTTGGTTTGATATAAACCCACAGCGTTTACATCCAGCGCTCTCACTCCCAGTGAGGGCCGCATGGTGAGAGTCTATACTAATTTGTAATGATGAAAGTGAACCGTTCTACTTACTTTTGAAGACAGTTTCAGAGCTACCGCCAGACAACGCATGGTTGTACAAGCATTCTCCATGGCGTGTCTAGAGGAAATGTTCATATCATAACATGTCTCATTGAATTAATAGAATTTAAACTGTTATATCCGTCGCCACGTGCGCGGATTCTATTTGCCATATAACTCATATGACCTGCAAGTAGTTAGATTGAATTCGTTAGTCTTTATAAAAGCTGTAGTTCCATTAGTTAGATTCAGTTGCCTTTGAATTGATATTTATATTTATAATTATATTTGTTACATTAATTCCTGTAATTAAACTGCCCTACAGTTCTGCTAAAATTGAAAGCAATTGATTTATTTAGTTTTTAGAGTGCAAGTATTTATTTTTGTGTGTTCGTCGATTGTGGGAGCGGACCTCGAAAGAGTGTCAGTCGAAATATCCCCATGTAACCCACATCGCGACAACCTGAACTGTGTGGTTTGAAGACTAGAAGTCCTTGCTAACGGACTGACTGAGCTCTAGAAAGAAAGGTCTGAGTGGGCTGACCTTTGAAAGCCCACGCTGCGCTATTTTGATGTTCGCGCCTACCAGTAGGCGTGACCAATGGTAATATATCTTATTAGTTCAAGCATAATAGAAGATCAGAGATAGAGAGAGAACCACAGCCTCATAGGAAGTCTAAGGAAACCCCAGCTGGCGCTCGACGACGAGTGGCCTGTGTTATAGAATTAATTCCATAGTATGATTGAAGTAATAGGGCACATTGTTGATGAATTGAATAATGATTGTTGTCATGATTCGGATATTGTTAAAACTCACGCAGAGAGTGAGTTGTTGTTGTTTACCAGGGCCATGAGAAATTGGCTGGTGGCCTTGAACGGTCCTCGCCAAATTATAGTTGGTGAGTAAATAAATGTAAAGTTAAACTGCTAGAGTCACGCTTGTCGGCTTTAATGTTCGTGATTAATAAGTAATGGAGTAGGGGTGAAACAAGGTGGGGACAGTTGACATTGTTAAGTATGACTAGACAAGTTTTTGCACGTTAACTGGCTGGTAGAATAGTGCAGACGTATTACTACAGTTAAAATGGTGGGAGGTTTCGACCTATGAGATAGCTGAACTAATTGGGCCAGCGGACTAGCACGCTGGGTAGTTAGATAGTATATAACATCGTGTAACGTTCAGATTTAGTGAATACAGACGAGAGAAGCATCGTTTCGTGAAGTATCTCCGGTTGGCCAGTACCTGAACTGTGTGGTCTGAAGACTAAGAAGTCCTTGCTAACGGACTGACTGAGCTCTAGAAAGAAAGGTCTGAGTGGGCTGACCTTTGAAAGCCCACGCTGCGCTATTTTGATGTTCGCGCCTCTCAGTAGGCGTGAGCAATGGTAATATATCTTAATTATTCAAGTATAATAGAGATCGGAGATAGAGAGAGAACTACAGCCTCATAGGAAGACTAAGGAAACCCCAGCTGGCACTCGACCACGAGTGTCCTGTATGATAGATCTATTGCCATAGTATGATTGGAATAATATAGCACATTGTTGATGAATTGAATAGTGATTGTGCATAAAATATAGTCTTTTGGCAACTGCTTAAATTACCTACAAGCCGAAGAGTGCTTCTGTAGGCTTTGAACGTACTGGGCTCTCCTAACATTTAAGCCCATATGATTTATGGAGAGTTTGCCTGGCGACTGGCCAGTGGCGACTCAACTGTCACTTTAAATTGATAATTATCCAGTTTCGTATAATATACCTATTTACTATTGATTGCAGTACCTCCATAGTTACATGAATATCATTGGTTAAGTTATTAATTAGAGTTTTTGGTTTGAATATATACCTCTATTGTCTTTTGTTTTGTTATTAATATTTATGTAAACTATGGCCTGACCGGCCTGACATATATACGCTCTAGTTATTTAGTACTTTTCTTGTGTGGTTGTGTCCGAGTGTGAGTTAGCTGCCTCTCGTGCAGTCGTAACATCCCCAAGACCCTAACTCTGCTCGTGACAATTGTGCATATATATAAATAGTTTTTTTGCAACTGCGTAATTACCTACAAGCCGAAGTGTGCTTCTGTAGGCTTGGAACGTACTGGGCTCTCCTAACATTCAAGCCCATATGATTTAGGGAGAGTTTGCCTGGCGACTGGCCAGTGGCGACTCAACTGTCACTTTAAATTGATATCTAGTTTCGTATAATAGACCTATTTGCTATTGATTGCAGTACATCCAATAAGGAACCATAATTACATGAATATCATAGATTAAGTTAGTAATTAGAATTTATTGCTTTGAATATACCTCTATTGTCTTTTGTTTTGTTTATTAATATTTATGTAAAACATGGCCTGACCGGCCTGACATATATAGATACTCTAGTTGTTTAATACTTTTCTTGTGTGGTTGTGTCCGAGTGTGAGTTAGCTGCCTCTCGTGCAGTCGAATGCTCCCCAATACCCTAACTCTGCTCGTGACATCTGGAGAGGACCCCAATGACATCTGGAGGGGACATCCTCACCACTCGTGACAATTGACAAATCTCCCCTGGTGTCGACCATCCAAACAGATACAGTTGTTGCTGAGCCAGTCACGTGTGTAGCTCTGTGACGTTATCAATGGAGTCAGGACGTAACCATCGAGTTCCAAAGTTAAATGACAAATAAGGGAGAAAACTTTGTATTCGAAGTAACTACACTTTATGTAAGTTGTTTCCCTTAACAGGCAACACCTGGCAGGCGCAGAACCATCAACTGTCCCCCCCCCCACCCCTCCCCCCCTCCCCCATTTCCCAAACTTTTCACACACGTAAAGACAAGACGAGAAATCTGATTTCTTCATTCCTTCAGTGTTTCTCTCCGTCTTCTCCTGCTCACTCACTCGCTAACACACACACACAATGGCACACTGGACATGCGGGAAGAGAGAAAGAAATTAATAAGATGAGAGAACAAAAAGACGAATGGTGTAGCAGGATGATGAAGCTGATGATGTTGTCGGTAGCTGACGCCAAACTACTGACCAGTGACTATTATCACCATCATCATCATCATCATCATTGTCATCATCATAATCATTTTAATCATCACCATCACCATCATCATCATCATAATCATTTTAATCATCATCATCACCATCATCATCATCATCGTCAATATCGGAACTGCTATCCACATTAAGGTCACATTCACAACTAGTATTTGCCAAGAGAAACACCAGCCGTGTCCTGGCCGTAGTTTGAGCAAACTTTATTGCCATTTCTAAGATAAATTGCTGAAATGTGATCAAAACGGACACATTTCTGCCCAGTATGATCAGATAGCCAGAAGAAAAAGTCAAACAGGACAATATCTCCAATCAAAATCTGTTTCTCCCCCACAAGTGTCAGGTCCTCAGTGACTTTAACATCGTGGTCAAAGAAACAAAAAAAAAAATGAGAACAAGAATGTTTACAACTACAGCAATGGCGGCCAAATGAAAGAAAAGCGACGGCGATGGTAACTGAACACAACACACAATACAACTAGTCTAGTGTTTTTTTTCTGCAAAATTTATGAATGCCGAAATACCATCAAAATTGTGACACATCTCTGCGCTCCATTGCACGGCAGCTGAACATCTGCATTCGCGAAGATAATTCTTTTTATAGGGCAGCTAAGCAGACGACTTCCAATAAATAATATTGACTGCAATAAAAAAAAATTACAACAACAAAAACAAAAAACGTGCAACTGTGGAGACAAGGAAAGCTATGTCAATGGAACTTCCCATGAAAGACGACATCAGATTCAAAATTTGGTAGGAACACAAGTTCTAGTGACGTCAAGTGAAACAAACCAATGGTCACGGACCCACGAAAAGCAGGGATGAAAAACAAAGATGGATCGCTCGTTATCATAATGTCTCAGTATAAGCTTTCCATATCATCAAATTTCCATATGCGGGCAGATAAAATGAAATAGACGGACGCTGAGATAGTTTGATAATATATTTAGTCTCAATGTCCAATCATTTCCACGGATTTGTTAGGTCAGATCTGGAGTGAATCTTCACCAGCCAACACTCACAATGTCTTCAGATGTCTTCACGATATCTTTACCACAGTGATCCACATTCTCACTCACACCGCCTTTCCCATCACAAGTATCACCCGGGCTTTCTGATTCCATCTGCACCTGGTCTGGCAATTTGCTTGGATTCTCCCTAGACTCGTCTCCCTCACGAACCTCTTCACGTGGATTTATCTGAGACGCTATCTTGGTCAGCGTGCCCTTGTCGGTCATGGTTGAAACGGGAGTGTGGACTTCAAGGCCAACGGCGACCATGTACAGTTTCAGTACGCGCTTGTTGCAGATGTAGGACAAGAAGATGAAGACACCTTGGAGACCGTTGAAAATGATGGCCACAAACCGGAGAGGGTCATTGTCCGTCGCTTCAGCCACAACTGCAATGGACCAGAACAAGCCGGTCATAGTGGACAGTTTGATGTACACGTACAAGTTTTGACGGTCAGCAGAGTGAAAATTTTGGTGAGTTTGAAGTTTTCTGACTTGATGGATTTTGATGACGGTCAGGGTGAAAAATGTGCAGTTACACAGCAAGACCAAACCCAGAGGCGTAACCATGGAGATGGCCACTAACACAGCTGAATCCAAATAACAAGAATTATGGCCATATCCGATCCTTTGATGACCAGAGGTCAGTAGACTGGACACAACAACTGTGATGACAATGAGAGCAGGAACGGCCAGACAGAAGATGATTCTCTGAGCCAGATAGATTGTCTGTGCCCGTGCTGTGGAGGGCTGGACTGACCGTGTCTGAGAGGTGAATACCCGGAACATATGGCAACAACAGATCCAACACCAACAAAACATGCTCAACCATAGAAGGTGAGTAGACATGCCGATGACAGTACAGACATGGCCTTGAGTTGTGGTGTGAGAACTGACCAATAGGGAGATCTGGGCCAGCATAAGGGTTGCACTTAACATCATGGAGTTTTTACCGGCAACGCTACGTAAACCTGAGAAAATGGCGTATGTCATCAAAGTGATCACTAGACAGAGTATGGATGCACTCACACAGACGAGAGTCAGAATACATTGCCAGTAGTGTAACCACGAGGTCTGCGCTTTCAGCAAACTTTGACATACCTTCAGTCTGTTCTCCTCGTCAATAGACAACAGATCGAGTTCTTCGGCTTTACTGAACACAAATGTCATGTCATGTACCCGGAGAGTGATGCTTCTGGCTGGCGGAAGTGTGGCTTCATTCACTTGAATAGAGTACTCACTTGCATTGAACATTAGAAACGGACAGAACAAGTGGGGGGACCATACCAAAAATTCCACTTTATTTTTCAACAATTCCGACGAGACTGGTTCTCTAGTATTCACCGAGAGATAGGTCAGTCCGTGTTTGTGTGGAGTTTTACATCTCATCATGATGTTGTTCCAGAGTTCAGTCAGGACCGGATTTTCGGACTCACACTGTAGGTAAGGTTTCTGTGCCCAGGGGACCAGGTGAGATTTCAGCACTAAAGGTTTTGTTCTATCAATGGTCACATCCACGTTTCTGGCCAGCAAACCTCCCAGCACCTGCTGTTCAAACTGATCACGTGGAATAGCCGGGTCCGACACAAGACAGATTTCTACTGCAAACCATTTTATTTCCACCGTCCTATTAGTTTTCTCTGTGGAATATTTAGGTGAAACTGTGGGTTCACGTGTCACCAATTTGATGTTTATGTATAATCCATGGATGTGATCAGATAGCGCGTCTTGTATATTAGTCAGGTAACGGCTGAGATACGCCGTTTTTAGAATGGTCAAGGCCGCGGGAAGGTCACCAGGGGAATATTTAGCATATGTAGAAACATTGGTCTGGAATGGTTTGTCAGGAACGAGAATGAGACGGAATTTGTAGCCAAGTCCTCGAATGTCACTCAAAACTGTCGTACAGTTACCGGCCCTGAGAGTTTTACCAGGTGCACAATGAAGTTGGAGACACCGTTGATGTGGACTCTGCCATCCTCCAGTCTCAGCACATCGAGAGGATGGAGATGGAGAGAGATTCCCCAGTCGTTCATTCCGCAGGCTGAGTGATACGGAGAAAGGTAGAGATATCCTAGCTGGTGCCCCAAACTGCTTTTTACAAGGGCTAATGTGCCTTGGGTAGTTCTGCATATTGCACATAGCACAAAATATGTTTCTGTAATAGACAGCCTGAGACAGATTTCTGGAGATCACCCGGTCCCTGATGTCTGTTTGAGCATGACAAGCCTTTTCAATGTCAGGGTCATAGGTCAGCCATTGTCCCGTGACATTACAGCAATCTGTCACGTTGTGCGCAAACCATTCATCGTAACAAGGGGGCAGGTCAAGATAACCTGGCACCTGGTGAATGATCCGGCAACTTGAGTTAGCCCCAAGACTGAGCCGCACTAGTTGGTCCAAGTTTTCAGCGTGATAAACCCGCAGATAATGGTCACACTCAACTGTGATCTCCCAACTCTGCGGCTGATGGAATTAAGAACACACAAAAAAAAAACATTTTTACAGTGTAGTTCACAAATAAAAAAGCCGAATGCATTAAGTTTCTAATACATGATCTAAAATTATCTTTGCATCATCTTCAAAGTTTTTTTAACACCCAATTGATGGGTTTGATGGGTCACTCTACATTCCTCCTGAAGTGAAATATACCTCAACACTAAAGAGCTTACCTTTCTCCTCCCTGTTTCACCCCAAGGTTGTCTCTTACAAAAGTTGATTCATGTATTTCCTGACCTGTTGTTTTGAAACTTTGTGTATGACGTGACACTCTTGTCCTAAAACGTTGCTGTAGTTTAGTAAGTTTCGATAGGTCTGAGTAGCTCTTATACTCGCTACAGATTGGGTATCTAATACCCGGTCTTTCTATTTGAAATTTTAATAATAGAGATTTATTATTAGATTGATAGGGCTGGAACTTCATATTCATGTGGCGTTTGGTATGCTGAGAGTAATACAGTCACATTTAGGATGGGAAAAGTTTTGATAATTGATTTGTGATTTCACACGTGATAATCAACGAGACCGTGAAAAATCAACTCCTTGCAAGTCGTGACCCAGCACGGCATTTATATTACTTAAACCCTGACATCCCCCACCCCAGTGGAAATTTTAAGAAAAATTTACACGATAGGATCGAAGAAACCACTAAGTTATTGTGGTGGGGCCTAAGTACTACCGTAGAAAAGTCAGCCTTAAGCTTGAGAACAAAAAATCTAACTAAGAACGTGCATATTGGATGGACAAAAAGCATACAATTATTGATGCCACGTTCTATAGAATCTAGTCTATCGAAACATTCTGACTCCACACAATCAAACTTCTCACGAACATGTATAATAACAATGAGTATATCACCGTATACTGCTGAATTAAAGTATAACTACTATCAAACAATCAGGCCTTACTGAAGGAATAGGCTCATAATTATCTAGTCAACACACATAATTGCTGCTTATATACACATTCACAAACAATATATTGTTAATTAAAATACTGTGGTATCCAATGGCAGCAGTAGCTCTGGTAGCTTGGTTTGCCATGTCTCCATCTCATTGACCCGCTGACAAGGGCGTCAGGTTTGTCAGAAGTTCAGGTCACAGTCCGGAATGACGCTGGTGGAAAAAGGATATTCACAAAAAAAAGGATTGTAAAACTGGTTCATAAAGTAGTGAACAAGATAATGTGAATCCATCCACCGTCCAGAATTGAGGGGGAAAAGTACTATCCAACCCCAATACAAGACAGACTCTGTAATAGAGTAATGAAATTGTGGGTCTGTCCTACAACGGATTTCCGTATAATGAAGCCGAAATAAAACGGCGAAAAGTTAATTAGCTTAACGTTTACATTTCAAACTCGCGTGGTGCTGCGTTAAATGCAACAATAGTATAGAACTTTCTCAATTAATAACAATATGATTTAATTTATTTAATCTCCGTATCGAATCCGGTATAGATGAGATGGCACGAGGCGATAGCTAGTTAATTTAATGCGCTTTACGCAAGCCATGCACACGTCAAGTGTCACAGTCATCTCGGTATATAGTCATATCTGGCATTACGTTGGCTGGTCCACGGAACGCGGACAGCCTAAGACATAATCGGTCATATAAAAAAAACCACTCTTCTCCACAACTTCTTAAAACGCGACAACGCAGTGTCCTCTGTTACCACTGCAAAATCTCTCTCAACGCGACGAATCAGTGTTCTCTGTTAGCACTGGAAAAACTCTCAAAACGCGAAAATTCCCTTTCTTACCGGTCGGTCTTACACTGCCCGTCGGTCTTACACTGCCTGCGGCCTTACACTGCCCATAGGTCTTACACTGCATCTCCGCGTCTTACACTGCCTGCGGCCTTACACTGCCCTGAGGCCTTACACTGCCCTGTGGGGCTTACAATGCCTGTAAGAAGGTTCAACTCTCTCTCTCTCTCAATATACCACGTGTCTTTTATAATGACATTACCTCAATACTGATACGAACAAGTCCCATGAGACAATAAACTCTTTGCTCCTCGGGCGGCCGCTCAGCCGAAAATAACACCAATATTCACCACATATCCCTACTCAAAAAAAAGTTACCTCCCTAAGCAGCCTAGTACTGCCTTTTCGGGGACTCGTCAATATAAAGACGAGATCGGTTATACATAATGCTTAATAAGCTCCATAGAACAGGCAGCATGCTAACTGCACGGGTTCCAACAATTCAATAAAAATGCTCACTCAAACAGTGTTGTCACTGTACAACATAGGAGGATTAATTAAACCTCATTCCTTATTAAACCAGATTACACATGAACTCACTCACCGTGTCACAACACGTGAACGAATTCAGGTATGCAAGAAAAATTAAGTATAAACAAAAAAGGTAAATACGATATAACGAATGTATAAAAAAAAGGTACATTACAAACAAGACGCAAGACTTACGAGGAAGACGAACGATAACAGACCCTACAAGTCCTAACGTATATTACAGAAAGTTTAAGAAAAAGACAGGAGAGACATCTTCCTAAAGAAATGTGAGGAAGCAAGAGAAACGTCACAATCTATACGAATAATGGATCCCTAATAGAACTATTCACAGTGAAGCAAATCCCCCCGAGTTATCAATAGCCACCAAGGCACTCCAATATCCTTCGTAATGGCAAAGAAGATATGCTATACTATGATCCCAACCAACCTCCCGCTCTTAAACTAAACATATAGTAAAGGAAAAAAAGCCTGTAAATACTGAGAGCGGAAAGCACCTCGCCCTCCTCAAAACTGACAATCAGATGGTTCACTTAACTTTCTTTTGAGGAATTCAGATGGTGATGTCCTCAATCCATAGCTCGTTCCAAGTCCAAAAAAAGTGTCGTGTTTCTGTTAGAGGTAGATATCTAAGGTGAATGGTGTCCCTCGCCGGTGTCGTCGGGTCAATGGGATGATCAGCTCGTTATATGAAATTGAAAGAAAATGTCATATTAATACAACTTAACTATAACCTAAAGTAAAAAGGACCTGAAATCACAATGTTATAACAGTACAATATGAAATAATGGAATAAAATGCAATAGATCTAAGGGTAAGTCTGTCAATAGGTTTTAAACATAATTTATCTAAATGGCATGGCGTTCTTTAAGTTCTTTAAGGGGTCCCTCTCCAGTGTTACGAGTCTGGTACTGGGTGGTAGTGCCCTCTAGCTGTTATGACGAGGGTCTTCTCAAAGATGGAATTATGACTGCATTTTAAATCGAGAGGTATTTACTATTTACTCTTTCGTACCATGCCACACACTAAGAACAATCTGAATAAGTTTCATAAACAGACCTGCAGGGCCACAAATTTAATTACATTAATTACCCTAACAATTTTGGTCTAGATCTATTACATAGTAAAGACAACATCAGCAGCATCAAATCTAAATTCAATAATATGTCACTAGAAGTCTTCTCTAAATTCCTATAATATTATGATAATTCTGACTCACTAACAATTTAAGTATTAATTATCTATCTCTCAGATATAGTCTGCCTACTATCTATCAAGCAATATACTAATGTCTCTGGCGACGATGTCATCTCAACTATTTGTGCCTACCGCTTATAATGGATCAAGCTCGTCAATATAAACTGACGTAGTTAAGTCCATTGGTTCTACTCTAGGATGGGCTGGCAATCCCCAGCCTCATCCAGACAAATCAATACCAATTCACAGATGTGTATGCCAAACATTCATACTAGTTGCAAGTCAATATAAATCTTTGTCTTGCATTCTTGGGTAGCACTCCTAGCATATGCGGCAATCCTGTCCTACTGGATAAATTATGTTCAGCTCCTCGTTCATTGTTGAATCATCAAAGGACAAACACTTACACTTGGTCCCTGGTATTAGAAAAACCAGGGAACAGTAGACAATAGCAGTGGGCATATCTCATTCAAGCATATGGCTTCATCTCAATGCCTATAATGGACTAGACATGAATCAACAGTCTTATGATTCTTCAGGCAGAATCGTGCCGACGCCTGCACAGATTGGAATTTTCTGTATGGAGTAATGGACATAGGTATGGCTACACTTTTATACTGTGCAGCCACCTGCAAATTACCGTCCAAATCCCTAGATTTGATTGGTGCATCCATGCGAGCTCATCTCGCAGTATTAATATATTCTACGTGGGAGTTGGTCACGGCCTTGTACTAAAACAGACAAGGTCAATTTAAAATGTCAAAACAATTACTGAAATCTTTAAACCCTCGTGCTTTCTACATTTTATGTACGAATTTCTGAACGCGACTAAGCGTCTTAAACTATCTATCCTTATTCACCCCTTCTCTTCCCTTCTAAGTGTTCATCAAAATCACGGGGTCGAGAATTGCACTGTCACTCCTAACTTATCCATTTATTCTATCTCGCCCCACTTTCTTTCCATCTCTAAGAAAAAAGTGTTTCAAAAACAAACTGTTCACGAGAACAGTTCAAGGACAAAATTACGCTGGTTATAATCAACGAGACCGTGAAAAATCAACTCCTTGCAAGTCGTGACCCAGCACGGCATTTATATTACTTAAACCCTGACATCCCCCACCCCAGTGGAAATTTTAAGAAAAATTTACACGATAGGATCGAAGAAACCACTAAGTTATTGTGGTGGGGCCTAAGTACTACCGTAGAAAAGTCAGCCTTAAGCTTGAGAACAAAAAATCTAACTAAGAACGTGCATATTGGATGGACAAAAAGCATACAATTATTGATGCCACGTTCTATAGAATCTAGTCTATCGAAACATTCTGACTCCACACAATCAAACTTCTCACGAACATGTATAATAACAATGAGTATATCACCGTATACTGCTGAATTAAAGTATAACTACTATCAAACAATCAGGCCTTACTGAAGGAATAGGCTCATAATTATCTAGTCAACACACATAA
This sequence comes from Onchidella celtica, assembly GCA_963931925.1. Taxonomy (NCBI): domain Eukaryota; kingdom Metazoa; phylum Mollusca; class Gastropoda; order Systellommatophora; family Onchidiidae; genus Onchidella; species Onchidella celtica. The sequence goes on from OZ007567.1 coordinate 1,140,800, forward strand.
TTGCTGCTTATATACACATTCACAAACAATATATTGTTAATTAAAATACTGTGGTATCCAATGGCAGCAGTAGCTCTGGTAGCTTGGTTTGCCATGTCTCCATCTCATTGACCCGCTGACAAGGGCGTCAGGTTTGTCAGAAGTTCAGGTCACAGTCCGGAATGACGCTGGTGGAAAAAGGATATTCACAAAAAAAAGGATTGTAAAACTGGTTCATAAAGTAGTGAACAAGATAATGTGAATCCATCCACCGTCCAGAATTGAGGGGGAAAAGTACTATCCAACCCCAATACAAGACAGACTCTGTAATAGAGTAATGAAATTGTGGGTCTGTCCTACAACGGATTTCCGTATAATGAAGCCGAAATAAAACGGCGAAAAGTTAATTAGCTTAACGTTTACATTTCAAACTCGCGTGGTGCTGCGTTAAATGCAACAATAGTATAGAACTTTCTCAATTAATAACAATATGATTTAATTTATTTAATCTCCGTATCGAATCCGGTATAGATGAGATGGCACGAGGCGATAGCTAGTTAATTTAATGCGCTTTACGCAAGCCATGCACACGTCAAGTGTCACAGTCATCTCGGTATATAGTCATATCTGGCATTACGTTGGCTGGTCCACGGAACGCGGACAGCCTAAGACATAATCGGTCATATAAAAAAAACCACTCTTCTCCACAACTTCTTAAAACGCGACAACGCAGTGTCCTCTGTTACCACTGCAAAATCTCTCTCAACGCGACGAATCAGTGTTCTCTGTTAGCACTGGAAAAACTCTCAAAACGCGAAAATTCCCTTTCTTACCGGTCGGTCTTACACTGCCCGTCGGTCTTACACTGCCTGCGGCCTTACACTGCCCATAGGTCTTACACTGCATCTCCGCGTCTTACACTGCCTGCGGCCTTACACTGCCCTGAGGCCTTACACTGCCCTGTGGGGCTTACAATGCCTGTAAGAAGGTTCAACTCTCTCTCTCTCTCAATATACCACGTGTCTTTTATAATGACATTACCTCAATACTGATACGAACAAGTCCCATGAGACAATAAACTCTTTGCTCCTCGGGCGGCCGCTCAGCCGAAAATAACACCAATATTCACCACATATCCCTACTCAAAAAAAAGTTACCTCCCTAAGCAGCCTAGTACTGCCTTTTCGGGGACTCGTCAATATAAAGACGAGATCGGTTATACATAATGCTTAATAAGCTCCATAGAACAGGCAGCATGCTAACTGCACGGGTTCCAACAATTCAATAAAAATGCTCACTCAAACAGTGTTGTCACTGTACAACATAGGAGGATTAATTAAACCTCATTCCTTATTAAACCAGATTACACATGAACTCACTCACCGTGTCACAACACGTGAACGAATTCAGGTATGCAAGAAAAATTAAGTATAAACAAAAAAGGTAAATACGATATAACGAATGTATAAAAAAAAGGTACATTACAAACAAGACGCAAGACTTACGAGGAAGACGAACGATAACAGACCCTACAAGTCCTAACGTATATTACAGAAAGTTTAAGAAAAAGACAGGAGAGACATCTTCCTAAAGAAATGTGAGGAAGCAAGAGAAACGTCACAATCTATACGAATAATGGATCCCTAATAGAACTATTCACAGTGAAGCAAATCCCCCCGAGTTATCAATAGCCACCAAGGCACTCCAATATCCTTCGTAATGGCAAAGAAGATATGCTATACTATGATCCCATCCAACCTCCCGCTCTTAAACTAAACATATAGTAAAGGAAAAAAAGCCTGGAAACACTGAGAGCGGAAAGCACCTCGCCCTCCTCAAAACTGACAATCAGATGGTTCACTTAACTTTCTTTTGAGGAATTCAGATGGTGATGTCCTCAATCCATAGCTCGTTCCAAGTCCAAAAAAAGTGTCGTGTTTCTGTTAGAGGTAGATATCTAAGGTGAATGGTGTCCCTCGCCGGTGTCGTCGGGTCAATGGGATGATCAGCTCGTTATATGAAATTGAAAGAAAATGTCATATTAATACAACTTAACTATAACCTAAAGTAAAAAGGACCTGAAATCACAATGTTATAACAGTACAATATGAAATAATGGAATAAAATGCAATAGATCTAAGGGTAAGTCTGTCAATAGGTTTTAAACATAATTTATCTAAATGGCATGGCGTTCTTTAAGTTCTTTAAGGGGTCCCTCTCCAGTGTTACGAGTCTGGTACTGGGTGGTAGTGCCCTCTAGCTGTTATGACGAGGGTCTTCTCAAAGATGGAATTATGACTGCATTTTAAATCGAGAGGTATTTACTATTTACTCTTTCGTACCATGCCACACACTAAGAACAATCTGAATAAGTTTCATAAACAGACCTGCAGGGCCACAAATTTAATTACATTAATTACCCTAACAATTTTGGTCTAGATCTATTACATAGTAAAGACAACATCAGCAGCATCAAATCTAAATTCAATAATATGTCACTAGAAGTCTTCTCTAAATTCCTATAATATTATGATAATTCTGACTCACTAACAATTTAAGTATTAATTATCTATCTCTCAGATATAGTCTGCCTACTATCTATCAAGCAATATACTAATGTCTCTGGCGACGATGTCATCTCAACTATTTGTGCCTACCGCTTATAATGGATCAAGCTCGTCAATATAAACTGACGTAGTTAAGTCCATTGGTTCTACTCTAGGATGGGCTGGCAATCCCCAGCCTCATCCAGACAAATCAATACCAATTCACAGATGTGTATGCCAAACATTCATACTAGTTGCAAGTCAATATAAATCTTTGTCTTGCATTCTTGGGTAGCACTCCTAGCATATGCGGCAATCCTGTCCTACTGGATAAATTATGTTCAGCTCCTCGTTCATTGTTGAATCATCAAAGGACAAACACTTACACTTGGTCCCTGGTATTAGAAAAACCAGGGAACAGTAGACAATAGCAGTGGGCATATCTCATTCAAGCATATGGCTTCATCTCAATGCCTATAATGGACTAGACATGAATCAACAGTCTTATGATTCTTCAGGCAGAATCGTGCCGACGCCTGCACAGATTGGAATTTTCTGTATGGAGTAATGGACATAGGTATGGCTACACTTTTATACTGTGCAGCCACCTGCAAATTACCGTCCAAATCCCTAGATTTGATTGGTGCATCCATGCGAGCTCATCTCGCAGTATTAATATATTCTACGTGGGAGTTGGTCACGGCCTTGTACTAAAACAGACAAGGTCAATTTAAAATGTCAAAACAATTACTGAAATCTTTAAACCCTCGTGCTTTCTACATTTTATGTACGAATTTCTGAACGCGACTAAGCGTCTTAAACTATCTATCCTTATTCACCCCTTCTCTTCCCTTCTAAGTGTTCATCAAAATCACGGGGTCGAGAATTGCACTGTCACTCCTAACTTATCCATTTATTCTATCTCGCCCCACTTTCTTTCCATCTCTAAGAAAAAAGTGTTTCAAAAACAAACTGTTCACGAGAACAGTTCAAGGACAAAATTACGCTGGTTATAATCAACGAGACCGTGAAAAATCAACTCCTTGCAAGTCGTGACCCAGCACGGCATTTATATTACTTAAACCCTGACATCCCCCACCCCAGTGGAAATTTTAAGAAAAATTTACACGATAGGATCGAAGAAACCACTAAGTTATTGTGGTGGGGCCTAAGTACTACCGTAGAAAAGTCAGCCTTAAGCTTGAGAACAAAAAATCTAACTAAGAACGTGCATATTGGATGGACAAAAAGCATACAATTATTGATGCCACGTTCTATAGAATCTAGTCTATCGAAACATTCTGACTCCACACAATCAAACTTCTCACGAACATGTATAATAACAATGAGTATATCACCGTATACTGCTGAATTAAAGTATAACTACTATCAAACAATCAGGCCTTACTGAAGGAATAGGCTCATAATTATCTAGTCAACACACATAATTGCTGCTTATATACACATTCACAAACAATATATTGTTAATTAAAATACTGTGGTATCCAATGGCAGCAGTAGCTCTGGTAGCTTGGTTTGCCATGTCTCCATCTCATTGACCCGCTGACAAGGGCGTCAGGTTTGTCAGAAGTTCAGGTCACAGTCCGGAATGACGCTGGTGGAAAAAGGATATTCACAAAAAAAAGGATTGTAAAACTGGTTCATAAAGTAGTGAACAAGATAATGTGAATCCATCCACCGTCCAGAATTGAGGGGGAAAAGTACTATCCAACCCCAATACAAGACAGACTCTGTAATAGAGTAATGAAATTGTGGGTCTGTCCTACAACGGATTTCCGTATAATGAAGCCGAAATAAAACGGCGAAAAGTTAATTAGCTTAACGTTTACATTTCAAACTCGCGTGGTGCTGCGTTAAATGCAACAATAGTATAGAACTTTCTCAATTAATAACAATATGATTTAATTTATTTAATCTCCGTATCGAATCCGGTATAGATGAGATGGCACGAGGCGATAGCTAGTTAATTTAATGCGCTTTACGCAAGCCATGCACACGTCAAGTGTCACAGTCATCTCGGTATATAGTCATATCTGGCATTACGTTGGCTGGTCCACGGAACGCGGACAGCCTAAGACATAATCGGTCATATAAAAAAAACCACTCTTCTCCACAACTTCTTAAAACGCGACAACGCAGTGTCCTCTGTTACCACTGCAAAATCTCTCTCAACGCGACGAATCAGTGTTCTCTGTTAGCACTGGAAAAACTCTCAAAACGCGAAAATTCCCTTTCTTACCGGTCGGTCTTACACTGCCCGTCGGTCTTACACTGCCTGCGGCCTTACACTGCCCATAGGTCTTACACTGCATCTCCGCGTCTTACACTGCCTGCGGCCTTACACTGCCCTGAGGCCTTACACTGCCCTGTGGGGCTTACAATGCCTGTAAGAAGGTTCAACTCTCTCTCTCTCTCAATATACCACGTGTCTTTTATAATGACATTACCTCAATACTGATACGAACAAGTCCCATGAGACAATAAACTCTTTGCTCCTCGGGCGGCCGCTCAGCCGAAAATAACACCAATATTCACCACATATCCCTACTCAAAAAAAAGTTACCTCCCTAAGCAGCCTAGTACTGCCTTTTCGGGGACTCGTCAATATAAAGACGAGATCGGTTATACATAATGCTTAATAAGCTCCATAGAACAGGCAGCATGCTAACTGCACGGGTTCCAACAATTCAATAAAAATGCTCACTCAAACAGTGTTGTCACTGTACAACATAGGAGGATTAATTAAACCTCATTCCTTATTAAACCAGATTACACATGAACTCACTCACCGTGTCACAACACGTGAACGAATTCAGGTATGCAAGAAAAATTAAGTATAAACAAAAAAGGTAAATACGATATAACGAATGTATAAAAAAAAGGTACATTACAAACAAGACGCAAGACTTACGAGGAAGACGAACGATAACAGACCCTACAAGTCCTAACGTATATTACAGAAAGTTTAAGAAAAAGACAGGAGAGACATCTTCCTAAAGAAATGTGAGGAAGCAAGAGAAACGTCACAATCTATACGAATAATGGATCCCTAATAGAACTATTCACAGTGAAGCAAATCCCCCCGAGTTATCAATAGCCACCAAGGCACTCCAATATCCTTCGTAATGGCAAAGAAGATATGCTATACTATGATCCCATCCAACCTCCCGCTCTTAAACTAAACATATAGTAAAGGAAAAAAAGCCTGGAAACACTGAGAGCGGAAAGCACCTCGCCCTCCTCAAAACTGACAATCAGATGGTTCACTTAACTTTCTTTTGAGGAATTCAGATGGTGATGTCCTCAATCCATAGCTCGTTCCAAGTCCAAAAAAAGTGTCGTGTTTCTGTTAGAGGTAGATATCTAAGGTGAATGGTGTCCCTCGCCGGTGTCGTCGGGTCAATGGGATGATCAGCTCGTTATATGAAATTGAAAGAAAATGTCATATTAATACAACTTAACTATAACCTAAAGTAAAAAGGACCTGAAATCACAATGTTATAACAGTACAATATGAAATAATGGAATAAAATGCAATAGATCTAAGGGTAAGTCTGTCAATAGGTTTTAAACATAATTTATCTAAATGGCATGGCGTTCTTTAAGTTCTTTAAGGGGTCCCTCTCCAGTGTTACGAGTCTGGTACTGGGTGGTAGTGCCCTCTAGCTGTTATGACGAGGGTCTTCTCAAAGATGGAATTATGACTGCATTTTAAATCGAGAGGTATTTACTATTTACTCTTTCGTACCATGCCACACACTAAGAACAATCTGAATAAGTTTCATAAACAGACCTGCAGGGCCACAAATTTAATTACATTAATTACCCTAACAATTTTGGTCTAGATCTATTACATAGTAAAGACAACATCAGCAGCATCAAATCTAAATTCAATAATATGTCACTAGAAGTCTTCTCTAAATTCCTATAATATTATGATAATTCTGACTCACTAACAATTTAAGTATTAATTATCTATCTCTCAGATATAGTCTGCCTACTATCTATCAAGCAATATACTAATGTCTCTGGCGACGATGTCATCTCAACTATTTGTGCCTACCGCTTATAATGGATCAAGCTCGTCAATATAAACTGACGTAGTTAAGTCCATTGGTTCTACTCTAGGATGGGCTGGCAATCCCCAGCCTCATCCAGACAAATCAATACCAATTCACAGATGTGTATGCCAAACATTCATACTAGTTGCAAGTCAATATAAATCTTTGTCTTGCATTCTTGGGTAGCACTCCTAGCATATGCGGCAATCCTGTCCTACTGGATAAATTATGTTCAGCTCCTCGTTCATTGTTGAATCATCAAAGGACAAACACTTACACTTGGTCCCTGGTATTAGAAAAACCAGGGAACAGTAGACAATAGCAGTGGGCATATCTCATTCAAGCATATGGCTTCATCTCAATGCCTATAATGGACTAGACATGAATCAACAGTCTTATGATTCTTCAGGCAGAATCGTGCCGACGCCTGCACAGATTGGAATTTTCTGTATGGAGTAATGGACATAGGTATGGCTACACTTTTATACTGTGCAGCCACCTGCAAATTACCGTCCAAATCCCTAGATTTGATTGGTGCATCCATGCGAGCTCATCTCGCAGTATTAATATATTCTACGTGGGAGTTGGTCACGGCCTTGTACTAAAACAGACAAGGTCAATTTAAAATGTCAAAACAATTACTGAAATCTTTAAACCCTCGTGCTTTCTACATTTTATGTACGAATTTCTGAACGCGACTAAGCGTCTTAAACTATCTATCCTTATTCACCCCTTCTCTTCCCTTCTAAGTGTTCATCAAAATCACGGGGTCGAGAATTGCACTGTCACTCCTAACTTATCCATTTATTCTATCTCGCCCCACTTTCTTTCCATCTCTAAGAAAAAAGTGTTTCAAAAACAAACTGTTCACGAGAACAGTTCAAGGACAAAATTACGCTGGTTATAATCAACGAGACCGTGAAAAATCAACTCCTTGCAAGTCGTGACCCAGCACGGCATTTATATTACTTAAACCCTGACATCTGCCAATAACTAGCGCAGCCTAGACAAAAAACGCCTCAAAACTCAATGGATCGCAGAGGTACCACCTCCTAAGAATTTAGGTGCTTTGAGTGCGGCAGATACGATGTTAAATTCACGTACAAAACCCAGATGTTCATAGTTAACATTCAAGCGCATTGTCACTGCACTTGTTTCACTCGTCGGTCATCAGAAGCTAATACTACTCCAGTACATATCTTAGTTACGTTGTTAAACATGCCTTAGTTACGTTGGTATATATGCCTTATTTGCGTTGTTACATATGCCCTAGCTGCGTTGTTACACACACTTTAGTTACATTGTTACACATAGCATAGTTACGTTATTACACATACCTCAATTATGCTGTTACACATAGCTTAGTTACGTTATTACACATACCTCAATTATGCTGTTACACATAGCTTAGTTACGTTATTACACATACATCAATTATGCTGTTACACATAGCTTAGTTACGTTATTACACATACCTCAGTTATGCTGTTACACATAGCATAGTTACGTCATTACACATACCTCAATTGCGTTATTACACATACCTCGGTTACGTTGTTACATACCTCAGTTACGTTGTTACAGAATGCACAGTATTTGTTCCAGTAGACCAGCTCTGTCCGGTTGTCATGGACACGCCGTAGAGTTGACGTGTCCAGTTGATGGACGGGAATGCTCTCTTCACATCTGGTTCTCACGCGGCCCTCTGGATATCCACGTGGACAGGATCTGATAGACAACTGACCCCCGTCACACACAACTCGTATCTGGTTTGCGTCGCTCTGTATTTCATTTGTTGTTTGACCGTCACTGACCGAGCTGCCTGTGGCTTCAGTCACGCCTCCAGACCCTCTAGATGAATTCTTTCTTAAATGAGTGGAATCCTCTGGGCAACAGTTACCGTAGATCTCACATAGCCTGTGGCAACTGCAGGGGAAACAGTCCATTTCACTGCATCGTCGGCGTATCAAGATCTCGCCACGGCAAGTGGCGCTGCAGTACTCATCTTGATACGGCCTGGGGCTTTGTCTAACTTTGTTCCATTTAAACACAAAATATCCTTGGACGGAACTGCTGTCCATAGACCCATTAGGAAGGTTCGTAACTGATGGGCTGGATAAAGTAGAAATCTTTCTAGAGTTGTCTGACAGAAATCCTGGCAGGTACAGTAAGGCAGTGGCCGTAACAACCATGACGTAAGTAGTTCTCAACATTTTTGTGATTGCTACAGAACTGAATTCCGTCTGTGAAGCATGACCAACTTTTTTTTTTCAGTAATGAAAAATAAATCTTGTGCTCTCTGAATTAAATGGGTAGAAGATAATTTGTGAGAGTCGACGATTCAAATGCAAATACAGCCATTGAACATGTGCATGACGTCAGTGTCAGAATTAGATGTTTTTTTTGAAGAGAATTCACGTGAAATGACATTCAGCTGTAACTCCGATTGACAGCATAAAGAGTATCAATATCTATAATAATAATAATAATAATAATAATGAAGATCATTTATATCAATGTGTATTCTTTCTATCTCAAGTCCAGAGAACATTCTATGAAACTCTGTCAGACTGCTGGACCAAAACATTTACTATGAAAGATTTGGGCGCACCCCGTTCACACACAGCTAACTAGAATACCCCCCCGCCCCCCCCAGCCCATGTCCCGATTCCCTCACCCGAAATAACATCGCCACAGAAATGTAACGATGGCATTTTACAAAGAGCCGTTTATGCAGACCTGTCACTGAGTGGGAACTTTTCCAGCATTTGTAGCCAAATATCTGTCCACACAAATACCAGCAGGTCAATGGACAACAAAAATGTCACTGACCAATCAGAAGGAAATATCACTGGCTTGCCTGACCCGAAATGTCACGTGAATGCTTCTCTCTGCATAATCACGTGATGGCAGTGATAAAACATTTCTGTTCTGGTCAGGGCCGGGAAGACAGACAGACAGACAAGACGTTTCCCGACTGTCTGAATAATTCATTGTTTATGTTGTATGATAGATGACATAACTGATTGCCCTGTGTGACGTCATCGACTGATCACTGAACTCTTGCCGTCAACACGCGATGGTACTGGGCATAACCTTCCAGGATGTTCTAATCTTTATATTCTGTAGAACTATTTGATTCGGCTCCAAATCCAAGAAAAGACTAGAAATCGATGAATCAAATTGTCAAACTAGGTCAGTGCGGTAAACAACCATTTCGGACGAGCCAGCTGTACCATAAAGAATGTGTGGATACGCTCTAGCCTCTCTGTGGGTTTTTCATATATTTTTGTGGTTGACTGAAATGTACAGAGCTATTGGTCAACTCTCTGTCTCAATGAAAACGTCCAGACGGGCAGGCAGTGTTTGCAGGGCTGATCTACAGTTGGCTCTATGCTCTACGCTAGCTGTGGTTCACCGCTACTCCCGTGTCCGCCAGTGCAATCGAGCAACAGCGCTAATCTCCCTCCTTACCTACACAATCTCTGGTTAAATAACTGTAAATCTATCCACACAAAATAAATATGGACAACTTAGCGCGCGACTGCATCGTTCAGACAAATGGATCATGTGATTACACAAAAACTACCAAGACAACACTACTGTCGCGATGTGGGTTAGATGGGGATAATTCGACTGACACTCTTTCGAGGTCCGCTCCCACAATCGACGAACACACAAAAAAAATACTTGCACTCTAAAAACTAAATAAATCAATTGCTTTGATTTTTAGCAGAACTGTAGGGCAGTTTAATTACAGGAATTATGGTAACAAATATAATTATAAATATAAATATCAATTCAAAGGCAACTGAATCTACTAATGAAACTACAGCTTTCTATAAAGACTAACTTATTCACTCTAACTACTTGCAGGTCATATGAGTTATATGCCAAATAGAATCCGCGCACGTGGCGACGGATATAACAGTTTAAATTCTATTAATTCAATGAGACATGTTATGATATGGACATTTCCTCTAGACACGCCATGGAGAATGCTTGTACAACCATGCGTTGTCTGGCGGTAGCTCTGAAACTGTCTTCAAAAGTAAGTAGAACGGTTCACTTTCATCATTACAAATTAGTATGGACTCTCACCATGCGGCCCTCACTGGGAGTGAGAGCGCTGGATGTAAACGCTGTGGGTTTATATCAAACCAAGTAGCTTAGGCTCTGGAGCTTTAACTCATGACGCTCCTCACAATATGGACTGCTCAACTGCGTCTCTATGTCTCTCATCTGGCTGAGGACTATCGCCGTCCACCTCGTAAATGGATTGTCTACATGTGGCATCTATCTAAGCTCTGCACGGGTTTAAATACTAAAGCTATGTCTCGACTTTCCGTCCAGATTCATACATTTGATTGGTGCAACCACCTCTAGCTCAGCTGCCGAACCGAGTTATTTTAAGTAACAGCCCTACGCAACGACCTTGGGTCGACATCAAAGGTCGAATCACTCAAGACAATAAAATGTAATTTTATAGCAATAAATTCTTAACATGTTCAAAACCCCGAGCTTTTACTCTGGATCACGGATTTTCTGTGCGTCAACAGACGTCTCAATAACATTTAATTCCTACTCACCCCTTCCCTCTCTACTAAACCTAGTTCAAAACACGAGATATAAAAAGTGCTCAGTCATGCACACCTACGCTGTCCGTCTATCCTTCCCCACACCTTCTGTCTATCTATTAGGAAAAAAACTGTTCAAAACAAATTGTTTACGAGACCAAGTTATGCTGGCTCGCACAATAATTACGTTTGTAAAAATTACTCACTGCTCTCTCACAAAAATTTACTCAGTGGAAACATTTATGAATCAAATCTGTTCTTGACAACTACCCTAACCCTAACCTTACATCTAACTCATACATACAAGAAAAGCCACACGGTCATCAGACCTTACCAAAGCACCCCTCCTCCCCCAACCCCAAGCACCAACTAAGACAACATTACCATCTATCATAACCCCAACCCTAACCCCAACCCTAACCCCAACCCTAACCCCAACCCCAACCGGCATTGACAAGAAAAACCAATCAAGAACAATAACTCTTCACCGACCTAGGTCCCTACAAAAAAAATCATTTTTCTTTGTTTTTTAACACATTCGGAGATTCTTGTGGTCAATCCAACCAGGCTCTCTCTCTCTCTCTCTCGCTCTCTCTCTCTCTCTCTCTCTCTCTCTCTCTCTCTCTCTCTCTCTCTCTCTCTCTCTCTCTCTCTCTCTCTCTCTCTCTCTCTCTCTCTCTCTCTCTCTCTCTCTCTCTGTTAGTGATATGACCATATCTAGCACCATCATCTTTAGTATAACCAGATTAATTTGAGGAAAATCACTGCCACAAATATCGACAGATCTAACTTTATTGAGAAAAAAATGTTTACATAGTACATTTCATGGCTTCGTGTTACATCAATAAATTGCCGGAGAGGAAATCTTGCTACAATGCCAGGGCTCGCTGATTGACACACTGGTCCTCCTCCGTCCTCCTCTGTCCTCCTCTGTCCTCCTCTGTATGTCTTCAATGAAAACCTGGATTATCTTCCTGGCTACTCGTGACCATCCAGTGCCAGTTGATCTGAGAGCGAGTGGAGAAACTCAGCCCGAGAACTCTGAGATAACTACAAAATCTAGAAAATGCAGTTTTTTTTTTTATTTATCTCGAGTCCTGAACACCAGTGTAGCTTTCGTTGAACAAAAGCAACTGTGGGTAGACTTTTATACACTTGATATACAGCTAAGACAGTTTTCAAACTCAAGACCCACCTATTCCCGTTACCAAAGCTTTCCTGTCCGTGTGTTAAAAAAAAACAACAAAAGTGTCTACTTCCGGTGTCTACTATCGGTAGTCAGGCAGGCAATACCTTCCCAGTGCTGCAATAACTTATCAAGGTATACAATGTCTATCAAAAAGCTGAGGAAAGCATCATTGTTGTAATCCCGTCTACTCTGTCTGTCTGCAAGTGCAATAGGGAAACTCTTGGGCAAAGGTGACTATACGAGATCTCCAGAAGCAGAGTCCCCGTCAAACAAGTGTTTCAGCCTTTGATTTCCTTCTGCTCTAAGGTGACTGGGCCACTTGCAGGCCTTAAGTCATAACTAGTAACAATTATGGACTATTTTGTTAAGATACTGATAGATTAGGACCGGGATCTGCCACCAAGACGGGGTACTTACAATGACTATGAAGAGAGCCATTGGCAATAAGGATGTAGTTGTAGTACCCGGTGTCTGATGTCCACGAGACCTGATCATGCAGTTGATCCTGTGTGTGACTCCCAGGTGGTCACTAGATCAACTCTGATGCAAGGATCCAGGCCGTTAGGAATTGTGTCCAGCGACAGACAGAATGACGTATTTAGTTCAAGACTTAAGTTCAAACAAGTTTGGATGTTAGAGAAAAAGTAGTTTGTTGACATAGAAAACCAAAGACTTTTTTTTGTTGAGAACAGTAATATTGTTACAAAAACGTATGTATATAAATGTTATTGTGTATAGTTTATAGTTAATATCACACACACACGCACCTACACATACATAGACAAACACACATTAACACAAAATAATAAAATGAAATAAAAATAACTACGTCATGTGACCGTATTGGATGTCTACACCACAAGTTGTCAAGTCCAGCAGGGATCAAATCTGTTCCAGGCCGTCAAGTCGTCGCGTCAAACACGCGCATGATTAGTTGGATCTGATTTACTTCCGGTCTCCTTCACAGCGTCCGCCATCTTGCTGACGGTACCCTTGTCTGTCACAGATGTAGCAGTGGCGTTATCTTCATAGCCCAGGGCGCGTGAGTACAGTTTCAGTACGCGCTTGTTGCAGATGTAGGACAAGAAGATGAAGACACCTTGGAGACCGTTGAAAATGATGGCCACAAACCGGAGAGGGTCATTGTCCGTCGCTTCAGCCACAACTGCAATGGACCAGAACAAGCCGGTCATAGTGGACAGTTTGATGTACACGTACAAGTTTTGACGGTCAGCAGAGTGAAAATTTTGGTGAGTTTGAAGTTTTCTGACTTGATGGATTTTGATGACGGTCAGGGTGAAAAATGTGCAGTTACACAGCAAGACCAAACCCAGAGGCGTAACCATGGAGATGGCCACTAACACAGCTGAATCCAAATAACAAGAATTATGGCCATATCCGATCCTTTGATGACCAGAGGTCAGTAGACTGGACACAACAACTGTGATGACAATGAGAGCAGGAACGGCCAGACAGAAGATGATTCTCTGAGCCAGATAGATTGTCTGTGCCCGTGCTGTGGAGGGCTGGACTGACCGTGTCTGAGAGGTGAATACCCGGAACATATGGCAACAACAGATCCAACACCAACAAAACATGCTCAACCATAGAAGGTGAGTAGACATGCCGATGACAGTACAGACATGGCCTTGAGTTGTGGTGTGAGAACTGACCAATAGGGAGATCTGGGCCAGCATAAGGGTTGCACTTAACATCATGGAGTTTTTACCGGCAACGCTACGTAAACCTGAGAAAATGGCGTATGTCATCAAAGTGATCACTAGACAGAGTATGGATGCACTCACCGACACCAGAGTCAGAATATACTGCACCAGAACTAGAACAGAATTCTCACCAATAATCATTATCTGATCGGTCTTCAGATTTAGTAAGTCCTGACAAACTCTGAGTTTACCTCCCTGGTCAATAGACAATAGATTGAGGTCATGAGATCCGCTGAATGTCAGAGTGACCCAGTCTAACTGTAAACTGATGCTCCTGAATGGTGCTACCAAGACATCTTTGTGTTTGAGAGTATACAGGGAAGCATTAAAACTGACCACGGGACACGTCAGTTCAAGTGAAAATCCTATGACGTCATCTCTGTAAGATTTAGTGGCCCTGTTCGTTGCATAGTTATCTCTCCTGCCGCGGGAACAGGATTTTTGGATGCCTGCAGAAAGCGAGGAAAATCCTGGTTGGCTGGAGTTGTCACAATAGTACAGATTTAAATGTCCAAGCCAGTCACGCTTTTCGCCATTGGTACAGTTACTGAATTCTTCCTCCGTCTCTGACAAAAGATGTGGCACCAAAGACAATCCTTTCACTTTCTCATTTACTGTTAGCTTGAGTGTAGGTGTGATCAGATTTTGCACAATGTAATTTTCAAACTCGTCTCGACTTAGGGATGTATTTGCTTTCAGATATGTGTCCAGGAAATAAACCCACTGGCAATGTTGAAGGGCAGCAGTAGCAGCGGACATATTTATCAGGCCATCAACTGGTACTGGCGACTCGTTTGAACCAAATTCACGGGAGAACAAGACACTGTATTTCGTATCACGAGCATGTGTGGCATAAGCGAGGGTATTTTCTATTTGCTCTAAGTAACTCTGGAAATAAGCTTTTATCACTGACAACATCACAAGAGACAGGTTGTGTGCGGACTGGTTCCCGTGTGTCGTGATAAAGCTTGTGAGGTTTACATCTGGGAAAAACATGAGTCGCACGCGGTACTCCAAGCCCCGGATCTCAGCGATGACTGTTTCACAGGTCCCGCCAGCCAGGCGTTTTCCTGGTGCACAGTGCAGGGGCAGACACCTCCCGTCTGGGCTGGGCCACTGGCTGTCCACCAAACATCCCTTCTTCTCTAAATCATCTGTGAGTTTTCTCCCATTGTTTGCCTCAGACGAGGACCGCAAGTTCAGTAGCATTGAGAAAGGCAGCCTCGCCGAGAAGTCTGAACTTCTGGTGTCTTCTTTTGGTGATCTGTCACAAGTTGTGTTGTATGCTGGGTAATTCTCCATATTACAAATTGCACAAAATATATTATTGTAATACAGTGTTTTATTGGCGGTTTTGATACTGACACGGTCACTGGTACTTGTGTAGTACTGGCAGGCCAAAACCACGTCTTCGTCATAGTCCTTCCAGTCTCCAGACACATTACACGTGTTAATGTTCTCATCAAACCATTCCACCTGGCAATTTTCATTCTTGTCACGGAAAGGCTGAACTTGCCTAGCGTGACATTGAGAGTCTGGTCCAAGCGCTTGTCGCAGAAAATCGTCATAGCTAACAGCGGTGTAGACATGTTGATAGTGCTGGCAGACAATGGACAGTCGCCACTCTGTGAACTGGTGAGGGGAAAAAGCATCATTAGCCACACCACAATTGTGATGATCACTGAGATCAAAGGACAGAATTATTGTGTTAAATGTCTATGAAATAATCCACATCCTCGCTAATTCTAACATTCACGGGAGCTAATCAAAAGCATCAAAATCGGGGAATTGCCATCTATAATGAATTCACGGCAACAATTTCTGGCTGCTTTGACACGTCATTAAATAGATAAAATGTTCATCTGCCTGTAACTTTATAGTCTTGAAAAATTCCACAAAGCAAAACCTTTTTGGTCCTGAGCACCAGCGATTCCCGTCCTGGCGTCCTTCTAAGATCTCGTCATGATCCAGATGGTGCAGAATCCGCAATCCAATGCAGCTGTGAAGACCTCAAGACACAGAACATTCGCACTGCTATTTTAAACAATTCCCATAAAAGCAGGCCACAATGCACTCATCCCCCCCCCCCCCTCGGGAGGGTAAGATATAAATAGAGAAAGATATCATCACTTCTGCCAAATCGTGAAATTAGGTCAGCGCTGTAAACAAGGATTTGGAAAGGAAAGGACCATTTGCACCATAAATAGTGTGTGGATCAGATCTATCGGTGTGTGGTTTCTCCACATTTTTGGCTTGATTGAAGCTGCCAAAATGCCATTAGTAAAATTTCTCTCTCTCTCTCACCCAAAGAAAACGTACAAACGAGAATTGTTTACCGCGCTGACCTACTTTTATCTCTATGCTAACTAATTAGCTGACTCTCCCATGTCAACTACTGCCATTGACTACTGGCGACACCTCTCGCTACTTGCAAACTGTTTGGGGAAACACAAAGCACTGGGATTAGTGGTGGGTCACAAACCTCAAGTTCCTCGTGACAACGGGCGCAATATTTGTTATAGAAAGTCACGCCTGTTTCGTTACTGGTGACGCGAGTAAAGGTAGCCAGATCTTGTTTGTCCACAGGTGTGTCCATCTCACATT
>OZ007567.1:1162500-1232500 GCA_963931925.1 Onchidella celtica
ATGCCAGGAATGATCTAACAGAAACTGTCTTGACTCGTGTCGTCCTGGCCAATAACCAGAGCAGAACGTTTGCAGATTTAGAGTGCGAGTAGAGCAAAGCAGAGGACTCAAGCAGACCTACACCAGAGTACTCAAGCAGACCTACACCAGAGTACTCAAGCAGACCTACACCAGAGTACTCAAGCAGATCTACCCCAGAGTACTCAAACAGACCTACACCAGAGTACTCAAGCAGACCTACACCAGAGTACTCAAACAGACCTACACCAGAGTACTCAAACAGACCTACACCAATGCACACTGAAGTGACTAAAGTGTTGTCAGTTGTTGAGTAGGTAGCCTAAGTCTATACACAATCTCAATGTCGGGCCGACCAAACAAAAATAAAGTCCGGGAAAATTTTGGACCGCTCTCCTCTGCTGGGAGTCTGCAAGTCCCAGAGCTCATAAATCATGACTTTGCAGGAGAGACAGAAAAAAAATTCACCGTAAGTGATCAGGTATGTGAACTGGGCAGTTTGGCATGGTAGAGAAACTATTAGACCTTGACCTTTGTCCGTCTAGACACCATTGACTGGCGCAGTTTGGTTTCTTGCCTTTCAGGAAGATTGGATTTCGTGTTTTTTGTTTGTTTTTGTTTTCAAGGGTTTATTTAGTTCAAAGTAGATCTATGTAATCAAGGCATGTAATCACGGCTTCAGGGACTTGATCATGATATACAATGCATGTTGTCCCATTTTGCTTATGAAGGTGATCATGTATAATGTGTGAAATGTAAGCTATCATACCTCCGAAGGCTTGACCTTTTTGCTGAGTTTGCGATCTGTAGAAAAACAAAACAAAACTCTTTGTCATTTGAACTAATATTCCTAGTTATCCCCCCCCCCCTCCCTCCCTTCCGGTGAAGGGCAAAACTGGGATCTTAGCGGTGTGTTACAAACTCAGTAGCGGTTTCTGTTTAGAGAAGAAAGAAGAAAATTAATTGATGGCGTGTTGTTCTATTTTCTGCATGGGAATCAAAGAATTTGGAATAAAAATGTTCAAAGTTTTCCTGGGAACCTGAGTTGTTTTTTTTTTCCACGCCTTGAGCCTTGTCCTACCCGAGACATAGGCTACCGGGACGAACCCATTCATGATATTCCCTCCGTCGATTTGCGAGCGTATCATCAATGTCAACATTGCAATAACTCGCACCATACACCTTCGTAACTGAACGAAAAAGAGTAGCTCACTGAATTTATCAGCCCACCATTTGTGGACATACAACAGTGGCAGAGGGAATGTTTCCTTCCGGTATCCTGTGTCGCGGCTATTTATAGACCGGTGATGCTGAGAGGAGAATCAGATTGGTAAAAAGTTGCCAAGGAAATCCTCAGCGTCACAGTTTTTTTGTTTTCCATCTAGTTTTGCCTTTCAGAACAATTTCTCCACTAACAAACTCTGTAAAAACCAACTCTTTTCCCATGGCGTTTCGTCTCTTCAAGTTTTGAAACTGTACGTTCAGCTTTTTATTTTTTTTTTCAAATGAGAACATCTAAACTCCCATAGCCTGCCATATCCTCCTATAGCCTGCCATAGCCTCCTATAGCCTGCCCTAACCTCCCATAGCCCCGTAGCCTGCATAGCCTCCCATAGCCTGCCATAGCCTTCTATAGCTTGCCATAGCCTACAAGTTACAGAATTATGAGAGGTAATTTATCAGTATCACGGACACAAAAATTATTATTGTCTCCACCTGTCTGCTGTTATCTTTAAAATAGAAAGAAACATATAACACAGCGCAGTATGAAGACACACTATGGTCAGAATGATTCAAACTCATCATTTTCTGTCGGTTGCCAAGCTGTAGTTTTAACCCAACTGGGGTGGGGTGGGGGGGGGGGTGGGGGTGGTGTCACACTTTACACCCAACTGTTAGATTTGACTGAAGCCAGGACTTAATCTCATTATACAATTAATAATTAATCACTTTTCTAGGCCAAAACAAAAACCAAAAAAAAAAAAATTAAAAAAATTGACTTGGTCTAACAGTCATAGCGCACTAAATCAGGATTTGAACTCCACGGTGTCTACATCTCACAGTTAAGTCCAGGCAAAGTCAGACTTGACACATTGAGTTAGGAGCCTTACGGATCATACACCAGAAAAAGGGCTCATGCGCTCGGGATATGCACAGATTGTATTGGGGAAATTCCCTCTAAGTCTGTCAGAGAATTGCAAAATCCACAGTCCTCGACATGACGCAACGGAACATTCAGTGCCCCCTCTCCCCCCCCCCCTCCCCCCCCCCCTTGCCTGTCAGCTGACAAGATGGTGGTTAGTAGCGAGCAAAATTTAGTCTTTTGGTGATAGTACAAGAGGAAAAAAACAACAACTTAAAAGCCAGGGCAGGTTTTCAAACCAGGTGGTGCATTATGGGAATGTCTCCTCCTTGAAGAAGTACTTGTAGAAGATGAGAAATACACCGAACATTCCAGAATGAGCAAGCATTGAGCGTCTGATATTTCACTACTCGCGTTTATAAAATCCAACATTAAAAAAACAAAAAAACCCAGAAAGTAAGAAAGGAAGAAATATCAGGCCCTCCCTCATAAACTCTCGATACGTATATAAAACTTCTCTAAGCATTCATCATACATTAGTCAATTTAGTTTGATGTTCAATGATAAAAAAGACGTATAAAATTAGTTGAGACAAACTAGAAAATGAATCGTTCATAGATCAATAAATATACAAGTGGAAACAATTATTTCAAGATCTAATCAATTTTCGTGTATTTTCCACATCTTGTACAGAGCGACATGAGCGATTTCCATATCCTACAATCTAGTGATGATGTTGAAACCTTGGGCCAGCCGGCAGGGAAAACGCTAGAAAATCTCCCTGACTTCTTTCTTGTACTGACTGCCTTTCTTTGGATACACCTACATTTGTGCACAGATTTTGAAATGCTGTTCGAACCGATATAGGCCCATTGCGGATAGCAATTATCAGGACCGACGCATAACCATGGCGATGGTAGCATTGATTTTGATTCGTTAGCTGATTTGCACCGTGAACACTTCA
This sequence comes from Onchidella celtica, assembly GCA_963931925.1. Taxonomy (NCBI): domain Eukaryota; kingdom Metazoa; phylum Mollusca; class Gastropoda; order Systellommatophora; family Onchidiidae; genus Onchidella; species Onchidella celtica. The sequence continues at coordinate 1,165,566 of OZ007567.1, forward strand.
CGCGTCGCGAACCAATGGGCGGCGAGCTAAAAAAAATTTCACAACAGTAAACAATGACACGTGCGTTCACGCACATAGGAGACGTTCGGTCAATCCTTTCACTTCCTTTCCCTTGTTTACACGGATGGTAGGGAATCTGACCAGCTTGGATCCATCCTTTCAACCCCTGTCATAACAATCAACTGCAATGCAACCAGCAGGCATTTTAACCGCTTAGACATATCTCGAAGTTACACTCGTCAGCTGATCCACCCGCCATTTTAGGTGTCGGAAGTACAAAACAAAAACACTCAGTGGCGTCATTCGCAATGGGCCTATACTCTGGTGTATCTTCCTTGGCAGCCCTTGAGATGCATGTGGTGAATGGCATCCTGTGGCTCGAGCCTCCTCACCGCATAGCCCAAGGAAGCAGTCCAAGAAAACAACAACAACGAGACATCTTTATCTGGCTCGTCGACTGATTCCTTCAGTGCTTTCAACATTTCCATGTCAAAGTCTGATCTCTTCCTATGTTTCGTTGTTCGCAAGATGGGATTGTCCACACCGGGTTTAATAAAGTGGTACATTCATCACTTCGTTTAAAGCACATTCCTGTTTTGTTTGATGCTCAGTCTTTCATCCACACATTTCTTTCAGTTTTTCTGTCTTCCTCTGCCCTTCCTCATCGTCAAGCAGGTTTGTGACAAACGCGATAGCCAACATTTGTTCATAACTCGCGCTGATTCACCGCCAGTCGCCATTTTGTTGAAGCAAGATCAAGTCATATTTTTAGAAATGCACTTTTTAATTTTTTTTTTTTTTAAATGTCCATTGAAACGATTCCAGAGTCTTACAGATGAAACCGGAAAAAGCGCATTGACAATTCTAACTTAGAAATGCGTCAAAAATGTTAGAAAGTAAAATTACAACCATTTTTACGCACCGTTGAAACACAGAAGAAAATTCGGAAATGGAATTTTAGAATGTATCGACTTCTAAGGGAGAAGGAAAGTTAGGAAAGTGAATCTAACAATGTAAACATACCTTTACCTTTGGCATGTTTCGTGGCCATCTTAGGGGAATGTTTAGTGTGAACATCCATAAATTCCTCCTTATCAGTGTCTGTGGAGTATAGCTCATACGATATCTGCTGTATCTGTTCCCTGGAATAGTTCACACATGGACGATCAGGATACATGACAGATGAATGTTGCTCTGAAATATTATATGTCTTATTATGGACGATCAGGATATATGGATAGATGGATGTTGTGCTGCAATATTTCATAGATGATCAGGACACATGGAAAACTGGATGTTTCCTTATCTCAGATAGGAATGTTTTATAGACTGCTGCTCCCGCTTAACAAATATGACAAGTACTCAGTGTAAACATAAAAAAAAACTGTGCTATCAAAACTTTGAAACCATACCATAGTGCTGGATTTGTTACCATTAGGAAATTCCGTCTGTTTCGTGTCCCATCGCCTTGTAGGACGTCACAAATAATAACTGAAGCAGATAAACGCACGATAGATTCGGAAGTGTTTTGAAACAATTGACCAGTGAGACTTTCTGCCAGTTTGTCCATGGGTGGTCATGTGGTCATCTGTTTTTGTAAGCCCCAGTCGTACCGGCACCTGAAACTCTGACTTTCAACCATTTCTTCACTTAGGGTCAAAGTTTGAATTAGGTGTTTGATAGGGTTAGATTGTCTACACTACAGCATGGAAAACGTCTCTATTAAACTGTTCACACCGGCGATCAGTGTCCGGCTGCCTGTAGGCCGAGATTTTCACTCACTTACTCTCTCTCTCTCTCTCTCTCTCACATACACCCACACACACGCACACACACACACACGCACAAACGCACACATACACATACACCGAACATCACTGCGCATCGCATGTTGGACATCAAAACAACAGCTCTAGTTTTTATTTTGTTTGTTTGTTTTTGTTGTTGTTGAAACAGAAGAAAGAGCAAGGAAGAAAGTGGCTACTGAATACTTCACTTTTATTTTGTTATGTCTGCAATAAATATTTGTATTCTGAAATGACGTCATGTCATTCTGTGTGTTACTCTCGCGCTTGGAACTGGTTACTACGACATCGTTTTTGTGTTGTTTAGAATTCTCTTGTGGACAGGAACTTCTTGGTTCAGAGTGACTTGAGAGTTCTCGAATGTTCTATTTCAGAAAATACAATCTTTAAAGGTATGAAGCTTGTTTACGACCTTTCTGTGACCTTGAAGCACATCTTTCTAGATTTTGCTGTATAGAACCGACGGTTCCATCTCGAACCTCGTCTACCATCGTGAGAGACAGGACATAATTTTTCTTTATTATTGCAATCGTAAGTAGATCTACCTAGATTCTCTACCTTCTCTATCACCATTTACTTTACTAGTTATAAACAATTTTTCTTCAGTTGATTTTTGTTTGAATTCACTGCTCTAAAATATAAACTTCTTTATTTATGTGAACGAGATTGTAAACCAGCTTTTGGGTGATTCATTTTAGATTATCTCTGTTTACTGCCGTTCAAATCTAATTCTAATCTGTCGATCTTTCGTCTCGTCACAGTTCTCAACGAGAATCAGCTAAAGAATTTCCAATATTTGGTAACACAGACTGTATGGCAGATACAGATATGTGTGCAATGTACATTAGAATAAGCTGGAAACGTTCTATCACTTATTCCAACTGGCAGCGGGTCTGCTGACGTGACGTCAGTTGACAGGGTAACCAAACAAACCTATCTGAATAGAGATTCTGACGCAAATAATAATTTTGAGGGCAGCAATAAAAGTGAAATTTTACTGACGGTTTGGCCCTGAAATTGAAGCCAGAATGAGGCTGGTGGCACTTTCATGCAACATACAGAATCTGATAGCCCGGGTTGGACAAAAGGAAACGTGTGCACGGACATTGGAACTCTGGCGTGAACGGCCAATAAGACTGATTTGTGTCGCAGACCGGAATGATGTTGGGGGATTAGAACGATTACTCGGGAAAGATTCAACAGACCCCCGACCACTAGAATTGTCTTGATTCTGAGAGGACCACATGACGAAAGTACGCTAGGCATGGATAGAGATGTGAAAAGTTTGTCTTGTCCTCACCACTCAGAAGGCCGCAGCAAGTTAATATGGTCCATGGCCAGTCTGGACCGAGGGTGATCAGAGTCCATTCTGAAATATACAAGACAAAGAGAGGCATCGTCAATACAACACTTGGTATGTTTGAAAAGCTAGTGGGGGGGGGGGGTAGGAAAGCACTGAGTCAATTCTGCTTAGCGTCTGGTTTGAGCTCAGTGCACGAGATCTTTCCCGCAGCGACTATAGAAATTCTCAGCTAGTTATAATTTATATTTGTCTGTCTTTATCTTAAAGAATGTTAAATTTGGTGCATTCCTCCCTACCAGGGACAAGATACGTAGGGCACCTGTGGGCATGGACATTTCTGTATGACACGCATTCAACTTGGTGAAATAATTTCCCTGCCAAAAAAGGAGAATCAAGTAAACTATGATAGCATTGGCAGCACATTGACAAGGCTGAACATTATGGGAAACCTTTGAGCGCTTTTCATTTAGATGATCCATTAAAAGATGTTGTCTGTGTATTGGTGAAGGCGTATTTCAAATGTTGGCTCCTAGTCCAGAAAACTACCGTAAACACCCACCTCCTTCCCCCCGCCCAACCCACGGACAGAGATGGACCACAAACATGGATTTCGTATGAGTTTGTAGGATGGAAACGTCATGACAGTTGAACATTATACGTTGTATTAAATAAATCTGGCTACATTTTACGGCGTCAACTAGACCTTTCCTATGTGGTACTTGTCAGCACTTGAACACACACATGCCAGACAGTAGGTTTTCTACAATATTTTTTGGTTTGCTATTGGAAAGATATTTCTACCTGTCTCCCGGGCTGTTTACTCTGAGTTGAGAAGTGTTACCTGTGTCAGTTTGACATACATGTGCATACTTTGACTGGTTCAGATGCAAAATTCGTACACGTCATCTGCGCAGAAAGTATGCCACAGTGTTAAAATTGTTCTGTAAAACCTGTTAACGACCAACTACTAAAACATTTGTCAGTTTTATTGGATGACAAATTGTCTTGACTTTCATTCAGTGCATTGGTGACAGAAAGTACAAAATTACCTGCCCTGGAATATATTCTTTAACTGGATCAACTTCAGCCGTTCTCGGTAAGTCTTTGCTTCATACCTGACAGGAGGGAGTTTGAGTTTGGGTTGAAGGAAGCGTCAGCACGAGAGCAGCCCCTTTGCGCCTGTCATCATTTTTCACCAGAAAATTTTCAAGTTTCCCACAAAATTCTTTGATCCGTAAAGTTTTCAAACATTTATCTACAGATCCATGAGGAATTTTGTACTGGCTATAAAAAACCTTCAATAAATTCACAGAGTTTAACCTTTCACAGAAAGACGCGCTGTGTACCCAAGACAGAAAATAATTCGTTCATGGGTCCGCAGGCATGCTGCCTTCTTCGGATATGCATGAAGTCTACAAATTCAATTAAAAATGTAAGATAATGGTTTATTGCTAGTTGACAAGGGGCGGATTTCTCCCTAAGGAAACAACAGTGTGTGAGGCGGCTAACAGAGTCTACCAAAGATAATTTCATGTCTTCGGTTTTGCTGAGAGACATGAGCCAACTGTCCAAGATCAGTTGATAAAGATCAGTTCAGTTTGGACAAATGACAGTTTAGTGGTTTGTTCAGGCCTTTTTTCCCGCCCTCTCCATTTAATGAATTTATTTCCAGCAGCTTGAAATTCAGTGTGTGGCATTTTTAGCTGTTCTGGCGAACGTGTTTTGTTTTGTTTTGTTTTGTTTTTGGCTAGAATGTCTGCTGTTTCATGTCCCTTGATGCTCAAGTGGTCAAGGATCCAACAGAAAACAGAGTGTGAAGATGTAACAGGTTATTGATTTCATGGGGTTTCATAATTGGGCTTTTCAAAGTCTGAAAGGAAGTCAGTGGAATCAGAGAAGATAATAAAGCGCCCGCGTTTGGAATTTTATGTAAAGTTCATGGTGAAATTGATTGTATGAATTTTAGCGGTAGAGACAGAAGGTTTGGGGTTGAGGTTGAGGCATCTGGTTTTTCGTCTGTATTAGAAAAATTGGTGGCCCCTAGTGAATCTTGATCTTTGGAGCCGCCTATGTACAATGGCCTGTGATCAGTGTATTTATGAATAATTTCTGTAAATATTTGTTTGTAAGTGCCTGGCATGGTTCTGTTCTTTGTCTTTGGACATGACACACCATCTAAGATACTGAGGGAAACTGAAGTCATAACTGTGATGGTTGTGATAAAGAATGCAGTTATGGTTTTTGGTAGAGTATGGGTGGGTGGGCTGCTGGGTGGAAGTTTGGTAGAGTGGGTGGATGGATGGAGGGCTGGATGAATGGAAGGTGCCTGCATGGATGCGCGAATGACTGGATGGGTGGATGAGTAAATGGTGGAACTGGAAAGGTGGATGGATAGGTCGTTAGATGGATGGGTGGATGGATGGAAGAATGGATGGGTGGATGGATGGAAGAATGGATGGGTGGATGGATGGAAGAATGGATGGGTGGATGGATGGAAGAATGGATGGGTGGATATATCCATACATAAGTGAATTATCAGATGGATGACTAAACAATTAAATTATCCATCAAACCAATGAATGATTGAATGAATGGATGATTGATTGAATGGATGATGAATGAATGAATGAATGAATGAATGAATGAATGATTGATTGGTTAATAGAATGAATGAATGAATGAATGAATGAATGAATGATTGATTGCTTGATAGAATGAATGAATGAATGAATGAATGAATGAATTGTTGAATGAATGAATGAATGAATGAATGGATGAATGAATGAATGAATGCTTACCTTCTCCTGAGGAAGAAGATCAAGTCTATTCCCAGAAAGACGGTACTGATTAGAATGCAGCCCATGACAATGATGGAACTCAGTCTGAATCTGTCCCTGCCACAACACAAACACAGCATGGTTATCTCAGTGACAGGAAGGGGAACTCTGCGTCTCCCTGGAGGATGCCACTCTCAGCAATGCTACTTGCTAGTTTAGAACTATTTTGTCCAACCTTATCCAAAGATATTGTCATGCCTCGACCTTCACCTTGAGCGATTGCAATTAAAGGGCAGTGGTTAAAAGCTAAAATAGTTCGTTTCTATCTCTCCTTGCACCTTGACAAAAAGGTATTCCCACCTCCGGAACAAAATGAGTCGGCCTAGCCACACAGACAACAACTAGAACCACAACAACAACTACAACAACAACAAGAACAACAACACTAGAAAACAACAACCAATAATTACAACCACATGCACGGCAACTTCACTGAATCACTGTCAATTCCATCTGGAAGCCATAATCAATGTAAAGTGAAAGAATGTGGGTCATGGGTGCAATCACAGCTGAACCTTCGCAATCTTTTCTTTTCTTTTTGCTTCCTGGGATTTTTTTGCCTTGTAAGTCAAAGACAAAAGTTGGTTTTATTTATATTTCCTTTTCAACAAAGTAACTTGTAAGTTGTAGGTTGCAAGTTGTAGGTGTTGAGTTGTACATTGTTTTAGGTGGTTGTAAAGTGGAGATTTTATTTTAAGTTATATGTTGTAAGCTGTAGGCTGAAAGTTGTAGGTTGAAAGTTGTAAGTTGTAGGGTTTAAGTTGTATTTTGTAGGATTCGATGCCAGTCAAGTACAACTCAATACAAACTGTCATTCAAATCTTACTACATCGAGGCGTTATCACGGGCAAGCAGTGAAGCACATTCTGGGTGCTGCACGCTAGGACAATTTAAAGGGGAGGGGGTTAAGGGATTTGTACCCAGGCGTATGAAAAGCGTCCGTGCTTTGGGGGCGGGGGTGGAGGGGTTGTGTGTGTGGGGGTGGGGGTGGGGATGTTATGTGTGTGTATGGGGGGGGGGGGTGAGAGGTCACAGATATCTAAACTTTTAGCGTACGTACATATGGACGATCCCTTACTCTTGAAGTCGAGGGCGGAGCAAATGAGAATGGATCCAAACTAGCTAATCACAAGTCCATAGCCCTTCCTGCTCTAAAACTTTAGAATCTAAGGCCGGTCATGATCCACCACAGTCTCGCCGTGAGCCCGATATTTTACTGTCTCCTACGGCAGCCTGAAGTCATGACACCTTCATCTCTCCAGTCTGTCCTTCAGCCATCTCTCGCCCAACCCTTGTTCCCGGACTTGGGCCAAATAACCATCTACATGACCTACATTCTACATCTAGTGACCTACATCCAATGACCTACACACAGTGGCCTAAATATAGTGACCTACATCCAATAGTCCACCTTACAAAATGGCACCACCCCTGACCAAGTTCCATTGTCCAGACAGCTCCAGGTCAAGTCTCCTTTCACGTAATGAAAATTTTTGTGACATGCAAACCGGGCAGTTGACTCATTCATGGACACAAGATAATGGCCAAGTCTGGACAAGCTGGGAAAGATGGAGAGAAAACATTTACACAAAAACAAGAAGAAATTTTTGTCCTTGTCTGTAGACTGGGCTGAACATCTTTGTTTCTAGGGGGCTGTGCCCCCTCATCCTTTTCCTCCGGACCAATCGGCGTGTGACAGTAGATAACATTTTTTTTTATTACATAAATTGCAATCTGCAGGCTATGAACTTATTATAAAAATTATCCTAGAAAAAAGATTTAGCAAGATTTGAATTAATTGTGTGTGTGTGTGAAATGCAGCTGTCCAGCTGGCGCGCGTATCTTCACCTTATCCCATTCTGGCTGAGCCCGTGTGATGAACGGGCGTATCACAATTATGACTAACTAGCTAGTACATGTATCTCTATACCAGGGTTTTGGTAATACGCCGATGATTCGTCATACACAGACCAGTGTTAGACATTGACTGGGGTGAACCTACACAAATAAAGGAGAAAAAAAAAGGGGGGGGGGAGGGGGGAGGGGGGAGGGATCCGTAAAGAGTCGGAGCTCAGGGGGATAGAGAGGAAGGGAAGGGGAATTTGTCCAAGAACATAAAAGGCCAACGTCTATTTGGCGGGTGGGTGGGTAGGGGGTGCTGAAGGGAGGAGTCAGATTTGATGAGCGGGCGTGGCGCCAATAGTTCCTGGTGACCCAGTTCAGCTGTAGACACACCCAACTGACGTCACGGCTGCGCCAACCACTCAGGATTTTCAGATCAGCATTTTTCCGTCTGAGTGAAGGTTTGCTAACGTCCTTGACATTGGTAACTTCTCTATGGAAAACTGGGACAAACCTCTCTGGGAAATGTAGCGTACATAAAGAAAATCACGAGCCAGAGAAGAAAGGCCAACCCACCCATTGGTATGACCGATTGGCCTGTTGGTTTCATGTTATTTTCATTTGGTTCAGATTTCATTCTAAAGTTTTTTGTTTTTTTTTTGTTCTACAATGGGATTTTGGTATTAGTATCTTTTTAAGCGGCACTTTACCTTTGCAGTTGACACCTGCCGAAATCTCATGGTACCTCCAGCTTTACTTTGTTTTGTTTTGTAATTGTACGTAAAATAATATTTTTTTATTATGATTGATATGACATGAGCCTAGTCCATCCTCGTCACAACAGCAGCCCTGTGGGCTCGCAACTCTGCAGGTCCCAGCTTGGACTAAGGAGCCATCTCTGCATACACAGATGAATATTGTACAGATAGTGAGATACGTCCTCCTCGGATACCAGGGACCACCATGATGATATGACATGACGAATGGGTGGCCAAACACTTAAGACATCAAACAAAAGTCAAGACTTGCTATAGATCTAAGTAAACAAAAACCTTTTAAATGGGAAGTTCGTGTGGCATCTGCGCCTGGTCCTTGCTTGGGTGTGGTAAAACTTCTTGTTGGTTTTAGGAAGCCTGGCTGGTCCAGTTCTAGCCATGGTAACATTCAGAGTCCCTGAAAACGGCACGCGATTGTCTTAGTTGTCTGTGATCTGTGATCAAAAGGTTTGTCATCATCGAGGGCGAGGAATTTGATGTGTGGCAGCTCACACTTCGTCAACCATGAACAGTCGTCAAAAGAGCGTCTGAGACAATGATGTCAACAACGCATGACGTGTTTCCTGTAATTTGGACTTGTCCGCAACTACCATTCTAAAAAAAGAGAATTCATCCAGATGCAGTTTTTGACTGATGGGCAATTCCACGAAACAAACATTTAATGTTGTATTTCGGCCGTGTATGGAGTTCCTTGGGCCGGGATAGATGGATTTCTTTAACTCAGTGCAGGTGACTGGAGATGAACATAACATGCCTGCCAACACAGAGATTTTCTGAATTGAAACATTCGCATTTGAAAGTTTACATGTGGGCTTCAAACTATCCAAATCTCCATTAAAATGTTTTCCGATCTTTATATTTAAGTCCCCAGTTGATCGTGAACGATCATGGATGTACAAACAAAGTATTCATTGTCCTGCCTATCTGCACATCTGGGGCAACGTCGTCTGTGACTGTGGAGACCAATGTGAGAGTGGCAGTCTCTCTCCCAAATGTCATTAGAGATTAACCCCCCCCCCCCTCCCCTGAAAGAACCGAAAAAGAAAGGGAAAACAGCTGCAGTTGGACCTGTCAAGCCCAGTTTTAATAATTGCTGAACAGCAAATTTAAATAGAAAGGCACACTCTTCCAGCCAGTAAGACTTTCTCACACAACTGGAAACCACAAAAAGCTATTCTGTTTTGAATTTGTACAAATTGTTCCAGTGGCCACCACGAGCTCGGGTTTGAAAGTAATTTTTTGATGTACAGAAATCCATGAGGCTTTTTTTCTTTTTGTCATCCACTTCTCTACCAGGCAGGGATGAATGAAAACACGAAATTATGTAGGGGACGGGTCTTTGGCAGATCTTTTTAGCGAGCATTCTGGAGTCTTGGCAAATAATTTGTAAGGATTTGTGATTGAGGTTGAGACGCTGGAAATATCACTGGAGGACACCAGATAACGCACAAACACAAGAAACACAGATTTAAAATTACACATTAAAATAGTTTTTAAATTCAAGATAGAATCAGAATCGACTGTTTTAGGTCGCCTCAAGCTTTAATCATTCGGGTTCATTTAATTTAAACCTCAAAAACCCAGCAATAGCCCAGAGTACACTGTTTCCAGGTCTTTCACGTGGCATAATATTGGCATTACCATAGTAACTGTCAACACTGCAGAATCTGGATGAAAGACGAGAAGCAGCAACAACTATTTAAAACAGTACTAGTTGTCAGTGTGCTGGTCGATGATGTACCCCCCCCCCCCAAGCAATGCTGTGCTGTGTGCATAACCCGGAATTTCCCAGGGGACGCAACTCCAAAATTATTCGTTGTCATACAAAATTTGGCCATTGGAGTTTTCACTTTGCATTTCCTGGACATGCCCGAGGAGTTCTTGTTGTTGTCCTCTGGGACAGTTGAATTTCCAGTCATTGTTATAGGAAATTGATGGAACAAAATATCAACAGGATTGAAAGCGTAGTTAATGACATGCCCGGAGAGATTGTCTCATCGGATTCTCACCATACTGAAACAAAGAATTGTTTCAGTTTACACCAGAACACAAAACTAGATGGATAAAAAAAAGGGGGGAGGAGGGGGGGGGGGCATCAGAAAACTGAAAAGTTTAAACGCTACATTTCCGTCAGAGTTTTGGACCATTAGTAAAGGCAATAATGTCAGACATGTCCAAACATAGAGTTTCGCATGTCATCTCGTTTTCAGACCATTGAACAATAACTGTGGTTTCATTCAATAAGGCATCGTGGCACTGTTAGTAAATACGTTTAGTGCTAGATAAATCTGTGTGGTCACATTAATTCAGTGGATTGTTTAGTCAAGTCGGGAAAAAGTAGAGTGAAAAGGAAGGGACAAGACGGCATTCAGAATGTCGGAAAATATTGTGTAAAGTGTAGCATTACTGTAATCAAGCAGAATTGCCAGCTACCGGCTTTGCTGGGGATACATTTGCTTGGGTCCTTCTCACTCCTCCAGTTCCTTCTCTCTCCATCTGTCTCTCATTCTCTCTCACTCTCTTTCTCTATCTCCGTAATCTCACTGGCCAAACTATATTCATGCTTTAGCAAAGTGGTCTGACGTCACAACACAAACTTCCAGAAATGTCTTTCACGTAAAACCACAACCGTCTGCAAATCAAAGTCTGTCTCAACACAGATGGGCTGAGCAGATCTTTGACAGCTCAGTTTGATGCGGTCTGGTTGGATGGATCGGGCGATTCTCCTGACTGAATGCCAGATCTTTACGGCAGCATTCAAAATGATCAACTGGTGAGTTTTGTTGAAATTGCTGCGCGTGAATGGGTGCGGACTTGGGGGGCGGGGAGGATGGTATAGACGTAAGTGTGAATTGTCTCAGCGTTCACTGACATTTAAATATAATAAAAACATGTCGCAAGGAAATAGTTGAAAAAAAAAGAAAAGAAAAGAGCTTATTAAGGCAGAGAGAAAGTCCCGATGTGTGGACATGGGGCAACCGTCACGTGCAGGTGCACACAAATACCCAGGCACGTAAATATAATTATGTAATAAATAGGATGAAAAAATAACCTGGATTAATAGTGTATTGCCATCTCCTGTGTCTGTCTGTCTGTCCACTACTGATGCTCTCAGGGTGAGCTAGGATGGAATGGAGGGCGGGGGGTGGGGGAGGATAATTCAACTTTGTGTCAACCCGGGCGGGCGAGCTGCCAGGAGATGTGAATGATACATGAAGGTAGGGGTCGGGCATGAGGAGTGTTTTAGTCCAGGTCATGTTAGTCTACACTCTACAGGCGACAGTCTGTCTGCTTTACTGGATGTTGCTAGGTCACATTGTCCTTTGTCAATACAGGCCCCAGGAAAGTGCTAGGGAGGGGGTAAAGTGGTTTTGTGTGTGTGTGTGTGGGGGAGGGTCCAGTCTGATGAGTTTGGTATTATTGAAGTGTTACAGTGACCTTTTCTGATATTCATGACCTGTCAGCTATCACAGGATTGGGAGGCCAAAATGTTTTTTCAGGGCTTGTGGGGATAAACAGAAGCTGGACGGTTCTCTCTCTCTTACTCTCTCTCTCTCTCTATCTCTTACTCTCTCTCTCTCTCTCTCTCTCTTACTATCTTCTCTCCACCCCTCTCTCTCTCTCCCTTACTATCTCTCTCTCTCTCCCCCCCTCTCTCTCTCTCTTACTATCTCTCTCTCTCTCCCTCTCTCTTACTGTCTGCCTCTCTCCCTCCCTCCCTCTCTCTCTCTCTCTCTCTCTCTCTGTCTGTCTCTCCCTCTCTTTCTCTTATAAGTGTAGAATAGACCAGAACCATTGTAATAATTTGATGTAGATGTGTACACAAAGCGGCTTTCTCTGTTGCCTTAGATAATCTCCCCTTGCTCCTGGAAAGAGATGACGCAGTTGCGACAACTCTGCTAGCTGACACTGAGGGCATGACGTACACGTGTAGGGAGATCCTGACCTTTCCACTTCTATACGGCGTCAAGTGTTTTTTTTTTTGTTTACACCTTTCAGCTCGTATGTACGGCCAAATTAGTGCATTTAAAAACTATTTGGGCATTTCCTAATTTTTTCCCTTGGGGTGGTGGGTGGGGGTTGGGGGTTGGGGGGGGGGGTGGGGGGCTTTCAAAGTGATTTTAAATACCAAAGCTCTTTGCTTTTCATCCATACCTGTAAGTGTTTCAGAAGATCAGAATTTGTATTTTCCAAAGGCTAGGTATATTTGGGCCGAATACGGCCTAAATAGCCCAAAACCCTGGTTCCGGGTTATTTGGGCCGATAGTGCGAGTTGGCAGTTTGCACTGTTCTGGCGTGTTTTTTTTGTGTGTTTTTTTGTTGAAAACACAGAATTTGTGTCCATACAATATTGCCTAAAGGTAGCGTCAATTACCACGATCGCCAATGGCTACCCCAGCCCTCGCCTGATTAGTCAATCTGACTAGCGCCCGTTGATACAAACTGACTAGACCCTCACGCCCCCAGGTCCATCTGACCATATCAATGCACACTTGAATCGACAATGGACACCGTATTCCGCGGTGGCAATTGACACTCTCATGCCTAAAAAGTAAAATACCTTCGGCCCAAATAGCACAGCACCGGGTTGCATAGGCCTTATTCGGCCTAAATATACACTTCCTTTTCCAAAACCTCTGTAAGAACTGGCAGAGAAATATCATGAGACAACACCAACAATTTCAGCATTGAAACCTGCCCTGGAAACATCTCGATGGCCAATGACATTTATAATTGTTTGTACGTCACGTAATGACAAAGAAAGAGGGGGAGGGGGGGAGGAGGGGATAATGAATGGTGTCACAAAACGTACGGATGATAAGTCAAATGATAAAAAGAATTTGGATGAACTTTAGCATTTACCTGACCTGATAGGTAGAAACTCGGACTAAAGTTTCCTCTGACAAAAGTGAATCGGTGCAATTTTTTTATTTAGTTTTTCTTTTCTTTCAAAAAGAATTGACGGAGAGGATAAGTATCGCTTGAATTCATCTCTAAACAAAGAAATTTCTCAGAAATATTGTTTTGGTCCTCCAGATTTCGATAATGAATAATGAAGAATGTAATTAATTATTCTATCATTCAGCTGGCGCTTGTCTCCGGGATACATAGAAATGTGATAATATTTAAAGTTGATTTTCGACCAGTCACCTGTAAAGGGATAAGAAGCACAAACATTCCTATCACAAGTTTAGATATTACCCGATGAAGATGCGTCATTGTGGCTAAAATAGTAGTAAATAGATGACAGTAAAGGCTTATGGGCTATTCTCAAGACATAGATATAGAAGTTTATGTAGCTTTCAGATGTACACAAAATTATTGGAATAGTTTGTGATTTTGTAGTGGAAAGGATGAAGGATGAAGGATGAAGAATGAAGGATGAAGGATGAAGAATGAAGGATCATGAACAATGGCAAAATCTTGCAGCTTTATACGATGGGAAATTGCAACCGAATATTTCCCATAAACTATGACCTATGAGAACTAGGTGGTCAGTATATAATTGACACTCGAGTTCAGCCTTGAGTTTCCAGACCTGTATGACAGATAGGATTAAATCCGCTGCGAGACAGGTCAGTCTAATTGAAGATTAACTTCCAATAGTCAAAGTCCTGTTAGCCTAGCTGCTCAGCTACTGCTGGGCTAATTATGCTGGACATAGCTAAAGCAATGAGGGCTCGTTACGCAAACTATCGGCTCAACACTGGACATGGGCGGCTTCTAGGACATGTTTCTGTGTGGTAAACTGAGCGCAGTGTCTGCACGATGAGCTTATCTCTGGTATGTCGATTTGATACTTTGATCGCTGTAAAGCAAAAACAAGCCAAAACCGGGGGAAAAATAGACTAAAGAAAAGTTTACTGGAAACACCACGAAGGTTTATGTTGTGACCTACCTATGCCTTTCTGCGACATCCACATGCTAAGCAATGTCTGTGCACTGTAAATGGAATTGTGCACTGTGCACTGGTAAAGGAATGATATGAAAAAAGATTTGAGTTTCAGTACGTGTGATTGTCAAGACTGGCACAAGAAAACAGATCATAAACAAAGATGGCCGCTTTGTGAGGCCGTGAGCCAAAGTCTTCTTCTTTTTTCGGGAGGCGATCAGATTTAAGGCCATTTTCTTACAAAGTTATTCTGGCCAGATCACCAGTGAAAAGATTATTGTGGCCGTGAACTGCTGACCATGAAAACCAACATTTCCAGTTGTCATGATCACATTAGGATCATAAATGCCGTGCTAGGCCACGACGTCAGTGAGTTAATTTTTACGATCTTGTTGATTATAACCAGCGTAATTTGTCCTTGAGCTGTTCTCGTGAACAGTTTGTTTTGAAACACCTTTTTTCTGATGGATGGAGAGAAGGAGGGGCGAGACAGAATAAATGTATAGCTAGGAATGACAGAGCAGTTCTCGACCCCGTGATTTTGATTAACATAGATAAGGGGCGAGTAAAGGTAGTTTATTTAGACGCTAAGTTGGCGTTCGGAAATTCGTGCATAAGAGTAGAAAGCACGGGGTTTGAAGATTTTAGTAGTTAATGTTTCGCATTTTAAATTTTGTCTAGACCGTAAAATTGACCTTGATTTTGGCGCAAGGCCATGACAAGCATAAATTAATATTGCAGGCTGAGCTGGAGCGGCTGCACCAATCAAATGTATGAATCTGGAGGGAAGGTCGAGACATAGCTTTAGTATTTAAACCCGTGCAGAGCTTAGATAGAGGCCACATGTACACAATCCATTTACGAGGTGGACGGCGATAGTCCTCAGCCAGATGAGAGACATAGAGACGCAGTTGAGCAGTCCATATTGTGAGGAGCGCCATGATTTAAAGCTCCAGAGCCTAAGCTACTTGGTTTGATATAAACCCACAGCGTTTACATGCAGCGCTCTCACTCCCAGTGAGGGCCTAATGGTGAGAGTTCATACTAATTTGTAATGATGAAAGTGAACCGTTCTACTTACTTTTGAAGACAGTTTCAGAGCTACCGCCAGACAACGCATGGTTGTACAAGCATTCTCCATGGCGTGTCTAGAGGAAATGTCCATATCATAACATGTCTCATTGAATTAATAGAATTTAAACTGTTATATCCGTCGCCACGTGCGCGGATTCTATTTGGCATATAACTCATATGACCTGCAAGTAGTTAGAGTGAATAAGTTAGTCTTTATAGAAAGCTGTAGTTTCATTAGTTAGATTCAGTTGCCTTTGAATTGATATTTATATTTATAATTATATTTGTTACATTAATTCCTGTAATTAAACTGCCCTACAGTTCTGCTAAAAATCAAAGCAATTGATTTATTTAGTTTTTAGAGTGCAAGTATTTTTTTTGTGTGTTCGTCGATTGTGGGAGCGGACCTCGAAAGAGTGTCAGTCGAATTCTCCCCATCTAACCCACATCGCGACACCAGTGTACAGAAATTCCACTGTAAAATGTTTGCTTTCTATTCATTTCTATTTTGTCCTGATGCGAAATGTTTCATTCAAAATGTCTTCAATTCTGACGACGTGATGGACAAATTGCAAGAGGTCACATTGACTCATTGTGATTGTGTCCATACAGCAGCGACAACATCACTAGGTAAATCAACTAGGACTTCAAACAGACGGAAAAAGCTGCTCGGGGTAAAACAACAACAACAACCATTCAGAGGACTCAAACTGCCCTAGTCAGGACTGGACAGGAAAGAATAATAATAATTTATTAAAAAAAAACAAGACCAGAAAAGGAATAAAAACAACAACAGAAAAATTGAGGTGTAAATGCCCAGGGTAGAAAATCTCACAAAACAAAAATCTACACACAGACAAATAGCTTGCCCGAGGTGGAGGAGAAAGTCTGTGGGGCTCTGTAGTAAAGTCCCTCGGCCTCTTCATTCTGACTAATCTCAGTCTATGGTAACAAACAGCTGTTATATCCGGAATTGATTCTCTTTAGGCCGAGCTGACAGAGTTGATACCCGTGTCTTTGTCTTACAGGACATGCAGGGGCGTAGCTACAGATCCCAACAGGGCCTGGGGGTGCGACACGGTAAAGGAATGCCGACTGAGCTGCTGTGTCTAGGAGGATCTGTGGAGACATGGGAAACGTTACGAAAAGAAAACAGTGCCTGTAGTTTTTAATAACCAGATAAGTGAGATCTAGCGTCATAAACAGAGAGGCCTTTCTTTGGAGTTTGTTGTGACAGGGATGATCAATTGTCTAAAATAGCGGTGACAATAATTATCTTGGTATTGTGTTAACTACAACTTTGAGAGATAATTATAGATAGCAGCTATTTTATACAATCCTAGTACAACAAAGTCCAGTCAGAGGAGCTCTCATTTTGTATTGCTGGGCCTCATGTGGCAGTCATCTGGTATGACAGCAGTTTAGGCTGACATTCATTGTAGCCTTCACTTGGACTGGACGACGCCACGTCACCATATATGCCAACCAGTTTTTAGTCTCAACTTTGGCCCGGACAACCAATTGTTTGTTAGCCAAGGCACTGCAGAAGGGCGTGTCCACTGCTCCTGGCGTGATTAGAATTGCCGCCTCTGCAAAGGAAACATTCAGGACCAAGTTTAGAATTCTGTAGACGTCTACACTAATCCTTCCGCCACTGACACCGCCAGCTCTGTACAGGGCCAGTCAGGAGAAGTGTAAGTGTCGGAACTTTCCGCTTGGATGACTTCATGTCTACTGGCAATCAAAGCTCACCTGTCAGGGAAAAACACTGTAAGACGCAAAAACAAAAATTTGACAGGTCAAGGAATTGATAATTGTCGCTGCACTTAATAATAATAATAATAATGGATGGCATTTATATAGCGCATATCCATTACAAAAATGCTCTATGCGCTTTACAGAAACATGTCAAAAAATACATGGGTAAACTCACACACACAACCCACATTGATACACACATAATAATAATAATAATAGATAGCTTTTTCATAGACTAGAAACTCTCATACAGATGACATTTTAACATCCTTTTAAACTGTGACAAGACTTGCGAACTGCGGACATCTAAAGGAATCTCATTCCACACCCTGGGCCCAACATGGCTGAAAGCCCTTTCACCAAAACTTTTTAGGTTCACTACGGGTACTTTTAGTCTAAGGTTGTCAGAAGATGATCTTAATGCTCTTGCAGGGCGATGCAGTTCTATAAGTTCTGAAATATACTCTGGCGACATGTTGTTGACACATTTATAACAAAATAAAGCCAATTTATATTTTATTCGCTGCTCAATAGGTAGCCAGTGGAGCTCCTTAAAAATTGGTGTTATGTGATCTATCCTTTTTCTTCTTGTTATTAGTCTTGCAGCATTATTTTTGATTAACTGAAGCTTATTGATTTTACTTTTTGGAAGACCACTTAGCAGTATGTTACAATAGTCCAGCCTAGAGAGAAACAGCGATGTTACAAGCTGTTTTGTTACTTCAGTAGTTAGGCAGTGCCGTATACTGCTGATTTTCCGTAACTGGAAATTAAGATTCTTACACAGCTGACTAATAAATGGTGACATTGACATCTCTGCATCTAAGATTGTGCCCAGATCTTTTACTTTACTTGTCATTTTAATAAGATGGCCATTTACATTGAGATCTGGTGGATTGATTTTTTGTTTTGGATTCGTTATGAGCATAACTTCTGTTTTCTCATCATTTAGTTTTAGCTTATTATCATCCATCCATTTCTTAACTTCTTGTATGCAATGCTCCATTGTTTTTATCGTATCATCTAGGTTTTCAAGATCACATGCTTTATATATTTGGCTATCATCAGCGTATTGGTGGTATTGAAGATCATATTTTCTGAAAATATCAGCAAGAGGTTGGGTGTATAATGTGAAAAGAATTGGGCCCAAAACAGAACCTTGGGGTACCCCAAAATTGAGTGTTTGGACATTAGAACAACTATCATTGACTCTCACACATTGTTTTCTATTTGAAAGATAGGACTGAAACCATGACAGTGCATTTCCTGCAATACCAAAGGTCTTTTCTAGACGATGTAATAGAATGTTATGATCTAAAGTATCAAAGGCAGCAGACAAGTCCAGAAGTACAAGAATACATACTCTTTTGTCATCGAGCTCTAGAAGAATATCATTCACTACTCTGAGGATAGCAGTCTCAGTACTGTGGCCCTTTTTGTATGCCGACTGGAAAATCTCATTCAAATTATTTATTTCAATGTGCTCCATGATTTGCCTCAACGCTGATTTTTCAAGGATCTTAGACATAATTGGTAAGTTTGACACAGGCCTATAATTTTTCGCATTCCGGTTTGCTTTGTCCAATTTCCACTGTAATGAGATAAAGAAAGTGTAGGTATTTGTCATGTAAACTTATAACCCAGATAGAGAGATGGATGACTTTTCATGCTATAATATAAAGTGATGTTAAATTCTGAATTTGTCTAGATTGGCGTATAATGTCATTGTCCGTAGTGAGCAGAGCTGTGTGAGAGAGAAACAGTTGCTCTCCCGTAATGCTGCAGTTACATTCCAGTTTTCGTGTAGTTAGTCAGGATTTCTGTGAGACCAACACACGCGGTCAGTGTACACACAACAGTAGGAGTTTAGTGTAAATAGATGTGATAGGTAAATGGAAGAACTGGCGAATGGGAAGTCAGGGATTACGTATGTGACAATTTCTGTTGGATCGGGTTTCTCAAGTTGTGTTGTGACGTAACCAGTCATGTAATATATTTCTGCCATCGATCTTCGTGGATATTCAATTGTCTTCAGCCACAGCTTTCTTCTTCAGGACGTTCATAACCTGAACGGATAATTTTTTTCAAATTATATTATGGTGAAAGAGGTCGAGTGTTTCAACTGTAAACTATAGATCAACATAGCTATATCTTTTGGCACAAACACCCACTGAACAGGTTGAAAAAAGTCTTTAGATTAAGGCGCGACAGTGAGGAATTTATACGGATCAACAAGATTCAGTCGGTGCCTTTAGAGCAAATTGTATTGTTTGAATGCCAGGAGTACAGGAAGTTTCCCAGACCCGTGAGAGGTCATTAAAGTGTTCATGTCCTACGATTTCCAGAGATATCCCTGAAGTTGAGCCTGCCGGACACACTGGCAAACATAAAATTCTGATCTGATTTTTTGTTAAGCCAGAATTGATATCTTGACCAGCCTTTTGTGAGGCGGGAGGGGCAGAAAAACTTGATATGTCGCACACAATATAATTGTTCTTATGAGATGACATACAATTTCTGTGTAGTAAGGGCGAATTTTTGTCTTGCAAGTACAAGAAATGAAACAAAACTATGGCAGATTCCAATCCTTCTGGAAATTACCCGGCAAATGACGGCGACCTTAATGAGTTATTCCTTTTGCAGGATAATTTTACGGTCACCAGCAACATTCTGTGGATGGATCCTCCCTCAGTAACGACCGTTACCGGTATCCGATTGATCAGTTACGCTGAATTAGTAATGATCTCCATCTTTCTTCCAGGATTGAATCGATACTCTTGCTTTTCCTTCGGTCTCCCATTCCAGCTTGTCTGCTACGCTACGACGAAAAGACGAAT
The DNA here is from genome assembly GCA_963931925.1 of Onchidella celtica. Classification (NCBI taxonomy): domain Eukaryota; kingdom Metazoa; phylum Mollusca; class Gastropoda; order Systellommatophora; family Onchidiidae; genus Onchidella; species Onchidella celtica. Next base: position 1,185,691 of record OZ007567.1, read on the forward strand.
ATTCCAAAAACTGAAAATTCGAGAAGGCCGAGTTTTCAGTCTTTTTCTCGCTTTTAGAAATATCGATATCAGCTGAGGATAGAAACTGATGAATCTGGGTATTGTGTGTGAAGTATCGAAGTCTACCAGACAAACATGGCAAATATCACATACGTCCTTTGTTGATCAAGGCTTTAGCCCAGTCAGTGGTGTGGTCGTCACAGTTTCATCTGTTATTTGACCAGGCACATAACACAATTATCAATGTATGTGCCAGCTTCTGTCCTTAAACAGAACAATGAAAAAAAAAAAAAAAAACATGGATTGTAGTTATCTGAGTGTCCTTACATGCGCACGCAATCAAAAATGTTCTAGGCCATTCCATCAAAGGTCCATGCATATTTAACTGTTGTAACCGGATGTAGGTCAAGCCAGATTGATTTCAAAGTTGTTGCCAGATCCAGTTTCGGAGCAACTTGTGGGAAATCTTCTAGTGCTTGAATAATTCATTCTGCTCAAATTTAAGTGTCGTGCGTTGTCTCCTCTTGTCAGGAAGGCAAACACAATGCTGACTTGACAAAAAATAATAGAAAAAGCCAGTTGTAGAAGGAATGTCACTGTGACTGAGAATAACTTATGACCAATGAAGTAATAAAGTTGAAATACTCGGCATGGATATTTTAGACCGACGGATATTTTGGCAATGAAAGACAAAAGTTGCGCTCACCAATCCAGAGTTACGTCATTCCTGGGATATTCTGAAAACAACGACATCGACAGAACAACAAAAAATCTCATTCTGCCTGTGTAGTTCACAGTCATTTAGGCAATTTTGGATGTAGCTTATCTGCAAATTCGGAGGATTATGTAATGCGATGTCCAAATCCCAGTGTTTATGTCGAACCACGAAATTAATCGAAATATTTTGCAAGCAGATACGATCGGCGTGTTAAGACCTATTCAGGTTAAACTGGTTTAATTATTCATCCTGCATGATTCTCTTTTCATAAACTTTTCATAAACTAAAATTTGAGTATTGAACTGTGTTACGAAAGACAAAATGAACAAAATGAAAGAGCTCCGAAATGCATGCTAAACCTTTCATAAACGTAGGTTGGGCTCAGGTTTAGAGAGCAAAAACTATTGATGTTATATGTACAAAAGATGCAACCCGCAGCAGGGCAAAATGACCACAGCTGAAGATCAAACACTTGAGTAATTCTGAGTAAACTCCGGCCAGACAACGGGTGGAGATGTAAAAGACGTTGTTAATCTGGTTGCTGGAAATAGTTTATTCAGCACCTCCTCACCCCCCCCCCCCCACTCAATTTTGTTTTCATAAAGCATGCTTAATAGATCACTTCTTTTCTCCTGCCCAGAGGTCAGTGTGGCAGGGGTCAGCGTGGCAGAGGTCAAACTTCATCAGTTTTAAACATTTCGTCAACTCCCAACTCAGTTTGATCCAAAGACAGTGCTGGACACTTCCAGGATCAACACTGCAACTTCTCTAGTTTTGGCCGATTACCTGACAAATCCTGGAAGATTCACAGACTACCACAACAACCGCTGGGTGTGGGGGCAGGACAGGGCAGGGCAGGGCACTGTGTACTGAACTAACATTGGACTGTCTCTCACGCATGCGCAAAGAGGTCCAGCTTGGCACTTAGGACCTGGACAAACACGTGAGGACAGTTTAAAGTGCCATGTCTTTCCCCACCAGGAGAATCCGCACAGCCAAAGATGCCAATAGACGAACTCTCCAGCCTTCTGTCCGGGATTTCAGTGTCCAGGTCATCGGGCGTTACGCAGGTAAACAGTGAGCTCTGTGAAAAGGTGTAAACACGCTAACAGACTGACCTTCATTGCTGGAATTCTCAACAAAACAAATGGCATTGCACCCCCCCCCCACCCCCACCCCACCCTTTTTGTGGTTGACACCGGTTGGCTTTTAAATATTTAATTAACTTCACTAGAATGTTTGTGATCTCATTCAAACAGCAAACTGGGCACTGACGTCATACCATTGATGATGGTAACGTACGTGTGATTCTTCAAACCTCATGTTCATCTCTCTCTCTCTTTCTCGCTCTCTCTCACTCTTTCTCTTTCTCGCTCTCTCTCTTTCTTTCTCTCTCTCTCTCTCTCTTTCTCCCCCCCCCCCATCGATGTGAATATATTTCTCGTTGTCTCTCTTCTCCCCCCCCCCCTCCCCCATTGACCAAGCCTTCCACAGTAGTTATATTCTACTGCACATCCATTGTGTTAGTTTTACACTTGCCCAGTTTTTCGATTCATACCTCATAATTGGTAACGGTTTTATGATATTATTTAAGGCAGTAAAATGTTTTACAATGTCGTTTTGGTTTTTATTCAATCTAAAAACTGTCTAAGAATTCTGTTCTCTCTATGTCCTGTACATTCCTGGCACTGACCACACAAGGCACAGAATGGATGACCAACAGAGGTGACACAGTTGTAGTTTAGAGACATTAAGACAAAAAAGAAGACATTATTAAATCTAACTCGTTTACGTCACATTTGTGATTTTGTCGTGTCCACAGATGAAGAAAACCTGTATATCAGTACGATTTGCGGTGCCCAAAGTGAAGGCGCCTTAAGTCGCCCTCAGAGTTCCTTCACACGTAGCACAGTCACCTACGCTACACTGGAGACCTTTGCCCAGAGCCATTTACCTGCCACATTTGACACACCCCGGGCAGCCAGCATTTCCCCAGGTACACACAGCCGGGCTGAGTTTATGGAAAGTCAGACACTCATTATCTTGATACATTACACTGGGCTGCTATTGACACATTTTGTGTTTTGTTACATTCTTTGTTTTTGTTATTTTGTTTACCCGAAGAAGAATTAAGCTACGAAAGCTGATTTTTCTCTTTCCAGTTCTATTCATGTCAGAATTTATTTTGAATTTTATTTTGTTTATTTCTAGGCTCAACATACAACCTTTGTGTTTTCTTTTCTGTTTTTTCCATCACATTTTATCTTTACCCCAAGGCTTGGGCCGCCCACAACCTCACAGATTTTCTGCGGATTAAAAAGAAAAAGAATGAGAATTGAACTCTACAAGAGCTGTGATCGTGAAGTTCCAGGGTGATTTTTACCTTTTTTCAGTAAGACATTTTATTTTGTATGTTAAAAAAACTAAAGGTTGTCAAAGGCTGGTGGACCTACAGAAATTGCCGATGATCGGGTGTCGCGATACTTAAGTTTTCACATACTATAAGGTATATACTGGTACCGACCAGTGGCCAGACAACAGCGGTGATCAATATGATTTAACCATGTGATACCGCAGAGATCAAAGCACATTCCAGAAGTACGGTCTATACAGATGTCCAGAGGATACCCAAGGCACTTGAAGATTTTACGCCGGCCGCCTGGACTTGCACCCCACTGGCGCTTGCAGGGTTAACAACCTGTATCAAATTCTTGATACGTGGAATTTTCTCTGGCAAAGTCAACTGTGAAATAAACAATAAACATGCTTTGTTTTGTTTACCAATATTACATTTCCTGACAACCAGACAGGGGTGAAGACGAAAGGATTTGTGGAAAGTTGGGGGGGGGGGGGGGGGGGGGGGGGAGGTGGGGAGTGGATATCAGTCGCCGCAGGATGGTTTGTGTACTTTGACAGCCAATCAAACCTTGAGTAGTACAAGACACGGGATCACGTGCATTTGAGAACAAACATGGTCGGTGAAGAAAAATGCGAAACGTGCAATATTTTTCCTGTAACTACAAGAGAAAATAAACATAATCTGATGTGAAAAATGTGCAGACTGACAGCTCAGTGGGAAGTGATTCCGCCGTCCGTCAGGTAACGCGTCTTAGGCATCCGCCGTGTGGACTGAACGGACCTGGGTGAAAAACTTCCACAATGTGTTGACCGTCCATGAATTAGGGGATGTTTAATATTATTATTGAAGAAGTCGGAGGCCATTGGAATGTGTACATTACGGAGCGCCTCGTGAAACCATTTGACAACCTCGCTCACTGCTTGTGTGTGTGTGTGTGTGTATGAGTGTGTGTAATGCATTTGTATGTGGACACGGCATTATCCGGAGTGGATTACCTATCCCAGTGAACCTTTGCCACAAACAATTGTCTCAATGTCCCAGTTGTCTCTACTGAAATATTCGCGTTGACAGGAATACTCTAAGGTGCTGCAGGAAAATTATGAACTTGGTTGGGCCATTAAGTTAGATTTTTATACAAAATGTAATTTTTAATTTCATGCAGACAGTAACAATTCTTAATCTTACCTTACTTGCCTACCAGCAAAACTACCCTTTCATCTCTCAAAGCAACAAAAGATGAATATATTATAATTACATAAATAATGACAATAATTGTCCCTACCGAGCTATTTGCTTTATTTCAGATGGTACACAATCGGGTTTCATTAAATGAATGTTTACAGATTACCTGCAAAGTTAACACTAATAATATTATTGTCTGTCATACGTACAACTTGCCTGATATTAACCTCAGCAAGGACACTAAGAAATCAGACCCGGGTCAAATCTGAACTGTTTGGATCAGAGTTTCTGATTTTGTTCTGTCTTGTTATGGCAAAAGATAACCAACAAAATTGTGCAGGAGCTAAATAGAAACAAAACATGGCGATTTGCGCCACCTTACACTTTCTTCAGTCGTTCATTAATAATCAGATAGAGAGATAAGACAAAGTTCATTTCACAAAATACAAAGTTTCACAGTGACCGTGCCCTAGACTGGCACATACGACCTTCTCCCTTCATCACAAAATGACAGAAAATACCTATAAGTTAATCACGTTTCTAGATCTACACCTCATGCCAGGTGCAGTGGACAATAATTAAAGCGCTTGTCTGACCAAACGTGAACAAATCTTTGACAAAATTTATTTCTACTATCCGACCTGCGCAAGCTAAATCTAAAAGTTAATGTTCTATGTCCCAAGCCCAACCGGCATATCTAGATCTAGGCTACAGTAAAAGCCAGCGTTTGGATTCGATGCAATGACTGGTACAATTTATGTAACAATACAAAAATGTGATCACGTCAATTTTCGACCACCAAATGTGTAAATCAAGGTCAAGGACCAAATTTCTGGTCACACTTTTTGCTTCCATCAGAAGAAAATGCATCTCTGTTTTTGCCGCTGAATTTTTTTTTTCAAAAAAAAATAACAGTAAAGACTGATTTTTTTTCAAAATGAATGTGTCCACGCAACTCTTCGTTAAAAATTGATGCAGTACACCAAGTTTCATAATTTTTGATGGCGTAGTCGCGAAGTTTTAGCTGCTTACAGATTCACCCTCTAGCGGAATGCACATGAACAAACCAGAAAAGTAACTCCACTTTTTATTTGTTTATTGAGAAAACAGTTCAAATTTTAAAAACTTATTTTGCTGTGAGCAGTGGGCTGAGAGACAGGACAGCTAGTACTAATGATGATATTTTCTGTCGGGGGAATTAGACCTTTAGACTATTGAAAGATTGGAAGTGTGCGCGCGCTCAAACTGTTCTCTCAGGTTCCAGCTAAAGAGGCGTTAGACAACTCTTTTATTCACATACACATTTGCTGATGAAGGTTTGGACAGGGGAGATAGCCAGTTGGCACGGTCATGTATCAATGAGACTGATTTTGTCACCAGATGAAGTCCACAAGCGTCATGTAGCCAGGAGTGCACGCCTAAGGTCAAGGTTATCGGGCAACAAACAACTGCGACTCTTGGATGTTCAGGGGAGGCAATCGGCTCCTCCATGGCAGGACGCCAATCCAGGCTTCTACATCGTGGACCGCCCAGCCAGCGGAAAGACCAGCCAAAGTCCACGGTAAATAACACGCCTGGAAAATATGTGTAGGGATTTTCTGTCTTAGTCAGTGACAACTGGAGTCAGCAGTTGGACTGGGAGTTGTCTCTCTTACTTTTTATTTAACCTTTGCGTGTTACTTTGGCACTCAGATGAAAGGGCCTGACATTCTGCTAGGAAATGACTTCTCCTAACCAGCTTATGGAGGCTACTCAAAATAACTCGGTAACATTTAAACTGGATTGTCCACCCTGACCAACCCCGCCTTGTTGCATGAACTTTTGAGTCTTGGGCGTTTCCTCCTCCATGATATTACGCACACGACCGCCCCCCCATCCCCCCCTTACCATATTTGTCTACATGCAGAGCTTACAGAAACTGAAGAGAAAATTATTTTCCTGGTTTGATCAGCAAGATGAAGTGACTGCCCCCCCCCCCTCCTCCGCCCTTCTTTTAATTCCAGTCTAAACTCTCGCCCCGAGTAATCAGTTCCAAAATTGCTTTATCACTTTTGAACAACATCTGGATACGGTATCGGGGGGAGGCGGGGAGCGGGCGGGGGGCGATAAAGAGACGGGAGGGTGAAATATAGGACAGATAGGCAGAAGGAAAACGATTGAAGAAGGTGCAGGAGAGGATAGATTAGGTCGCAGCAAGTGAGACAATCATTTTGTAATAAATACTCAAACTAGTCCTGATTTACGCCAAATGATCGCCTCCTCCTTTGATTGGTTAACTTTGGGATGACACGTTAAATGGACGACGATGGCGTGTGAGTGGGGTCGAATAGTGCTGAGAGCCAGTAGCGATAGGTATCAAAATAACAGAGATCATAAATTGTATAGAAACAGCAAACTTCAACCACAGACTTCTCGCTCTGTAATGCAAAACCTCCACTTTGTGGTGAAGTTATTACAAAAACAGTCATGTTGTTTTTGGAAGGTTTTCTCGTGATCGTTCACACATGTCGGTCTACGCAATTTTGTATTTGTCTGACCATCTATCGTCTGAGTTTCAGATGGATTCCTGTCTGTGTTTTGGAGTCGCAGACAGTGAAGTTTTTTGAACGCCCACACATAATTTGTACAGATCAGCAAGAAATTGTTTGATGAAAGAAATATTGGTGTAGAAAAACAGGACAAATTTTCATCTATTATGTGTCGTCATTATCCATCACAGTTTAATCTTGCACTTAAACCTGGGAGTTCCCAATTGTAAAAACATCCACTAATTTCAGACTGCTGTAATTTACCATTCCGGATATCTGGCAAATCTAATTGCAATCAGTTGTTTAAGTTTGCCAAGTTGTGAATTGGGAATCCACTCCAGTAATGAAACAAAGTAAATTTCAATTCCTGTACATTCGGTAAGGTCAGATCGTATCTTGCGAACAATCAGCATCGATTGATTGGGAATGTCACTGATCAAACAGAAACTTGTATAGAGTACACAGCTGATTCTGTCCTAGTGTCAGCCTTTCCTTGTCCAATTGTCATCCACGCTGACAACCCCCTCCCCCGCCCTTTAAAAAAAAAAATTGAAAACACTAATTGACGTCAGCAATTATGTTATTAGAAATGAATGTCAGTTTACAGCATGTTCAGGCTCGTGGATGTCAGTGACAGTGGGGGGGGGGGGGGGTGATGAGGGGTTGGGGTTGGGGAGGGGAGGGAGGGGTTGGGGGTCTTGATGACGTCACCTGGGGAAACAGACAACAATGTTTGGGCTGCACAAATTACAATGTCAAATTTTTGTGCTGGAAATTCAAACCTCCACACAAATTGCAAGTTGAGAAAACTGAGTGATTGTAAATGATTGGGGAAATAGTAGAGATGGTGTAAACAGAGACAGAGAGAGAGAAAGAGAGAGAGAGAGAGAGAGAAAGAGAGAGAGAGAGAGAGAGAGAGAGAGAGAAAGAGAGAGAGAGAGAGAGAGAGAGAGACAGAGACAGAGACAGAGACAGAGAGAGAGATGCACGGAGATGGACAGCCACACATTCAAAAGTTTGGAATAAATCAATTGGTTAATTTACAAAGACAAACAAGAAAACAAATAGATACGCTGTTTTAATTGCCATTGCAGGTCCACCAGAATGTCAGAGTTCCTCGGTCACCAGGGTTCTCCCCGGCCCCGCCCGGCCACCACCGGCCGGTACTTTGATGCCAGTAATGGTTTACAGCCTTCCAGTATCTCCCGAGCATCCATGCGACTGCTCAACAGACAGCACTCGTACCCCGCCTGGGTAGGGCCGGGACTTCTCATACAGAAAATGCATCTGACCCCGAAAGACAATTAACGGACTGGCTGAATTTGATCTAAGGCTGGGTCAGTTATTTAGAATGTGGTATTCCTGACCAAGGCGTGCTCTGAATGTGTATCTATGGGCAGAGAACATAGAGAACGCTTGACGCGCCAGAAAACTAGCGCGAGACTACAGGCGCCTTTTCAACAGGCGCCTGATTGATCAAGGATGCACAAAGAGAACGCGTGAGAATCCAGCGCTTCATGGCCTAGTGCCCTGTGATCAACAGCAGTCTGCTGTGTGCCGGTATTGTTTCAGTATGGCGTCTTCTTCAGACGATGAATACTTCTTGCTGGACAGTCGACAGCGCATTGCCAAAACTTATGTTTAAAAAAAGGAAGAGAATGAGTGTGCATGAAATTACTAAAGAGAGGAGAGACGTTGACGAATTTCACCTCTTTAGTCAGTTGAAGGATCACCCTGACAGACTTTACGCTTACATCAGAATGAACCGTGAAACATTCAATTACATACTAGACCAAATAAGTCCAAGGCTTTCAAAGACATGGTGTAACTGGCACGTTTCCATCCTACCAGAAGAAAGGCTGGTGATAACCCTGACAACGTGTTATTTTCACGTAATGCGAAAGGAAACCAAAGAAAAACATGTTGCTTTTTAAAAATTTATACTTCTGCTATTTTTTTATTATTTGACAAACAAACGTGTAGCTTACTTTTTCATGTTATGAAACACACTTTGCGTTAAACCATCATCAAGCTACATGTATACATTTCAATTTTCAGGATTTAATATGCAGACGACAGTCTTTTCCACATTTCCTTAAAAAATATTTGGAAACAGCTATAAATTCGATCACAATGATGTGCCACACTCTTTTTGTTTATTTTTAATTGATGCAACAAAACAGAAAAAAAATCAAAATTCGCTTTACTTTACTAAACACATTGTAATGTATCTCAGTGGAAGTTGTTTATGCCCAAGTTATCATTGTAAGAGGAAATAAGACAATTTTATCAATAGCGGCACGGCAACACACTCGCAGCAAGTAGCTTCAACTCGAGAAAAGAATTAACTTTCAATAGGTAGCGTTTATAGAGACGGCGGGTTTCGGGAAATCGCACGCTTGATTCGACCCGAGAGAACTCGCGCGAGGAATGTTACTCAATATGCTTTGTAAGTGTACATAGACAACTCGTGTCTCTCGAGGCGGCAATTTTGCCGACCAGCGCGGGAAATTACCAGAACCAATTGTGTGTTCTTGTTCCGCGTGTGTCGCGCGGGAGTTGTGTTGGCTGTGTACTTTTCTTGGCTTCACGATGGATGTTGACCTCGTCTTTCCTTTTCCGGCCTTGCTATGAACACCAACCGCGCGAGTGATTAGGCGCGAGTTTTCCTGCGCGAGTAACCATCTCGCGGCAACCCGCCTACCCGCTTTCTCTATAAACACGGCCTTACTTTAAAACCAGCGCGACTTGACAAGCGACGCGACACGCCTGAAAAGTACAAGCGTTCTCTGTCGGTGTCACAGGGGATTTAGTGACAGACTTCTTACAGGTAAAAGGCGCTTGGACTCTCGCGCTAGTTTTCTCGCGCGTCAAGCGTTCTCTATGTTCTCTCCCTATGAATGACAACACCAACTTGCCATACTTGCTGAGAAAGATTCAGCAGGACGTGATCACTTTGATGTACCGTAAAAAGCTGACACCAAATTGGACGCACTCTCAGCTGACGGACACATACACCAGAGATTTTGTCACCTGCAACAACAGTTTTAGCGCCAGGCTAGTGAACATGTCGTCACCTTCACAAACAAACTGCATAATTTCATTTCTCATCCTCTTACAGGAGAGATAGAGAGAGATAGAGAGAGGGAGAGGGAGAGAGAGAGAGAGAGAGAGAGAGACAGAGAGAGAGAGAGAGAGAGAGATTCTCTGTGTATGTGTACGTGTGCTGTATATGTATGTATGCGCGTGTATGTGTATATGAGTGTATAAGAAGAGTGTGTATGTGCACACAAATATGTTATTTAGATATATACACATGAATGAATGTGTATATTATTATGTGTGGACATTGTGTGTGTGTATGTATGTATTATACGTATTATGTGTGTGTACACAGCAAGGATATGAAGAATAGCTGACCAAGGTAATCAATCCACTCACTGTTAGATTTAGTTGCTTCTTCACTGGTTGAATAAAGATTCAATGTGTCTGTCAATGTTGTCAAATAAGTCAGAGAGATGGTTGCCATAGTGACGACATAACTACGTTTTCCTCCACTACTTCACCCTCATCCTCTCACACATCGTCATCATTCAGTGCTGCCCCTGGCACCGCCAATTTATCAAATGATGAAAAACTTGGGAAAAAAATTTTTGTTCTATTTTTTTTTTTACAAAACACGAACAGAAAAAGCTGGGAATGTTAAACAATAAAATGGCATGAAAACTGTACTCAGCTCTTAAAAATGTCCTCGCTCAGCAGAGTGAGTAATTATTGTATCCGAAATTTTATTCGTCCATCGCAACTATTATTATGATTATTAAATTTGTTTTTAATCACTTAGAAAGTACATACAAATGAGTTAATCGATTCCAATGAGTGATGGAATGGAAACAAATGTCATCTGATATGAAATGAAATTGTTGTATAACCCGAAATTTGATCTTTTCAGAGATTGGCAGGTTTAAAAATGATCAGCCGCTCCACTCGCCAACTCACAGTTTAAATGTAACCAGGCTTTAGCTGAAAAGTATCAGTTAAATTATTTATAGCGTTATGCAGAGGAAAGGCACCGAATTTCACCTGGGCCGACACGAAGCTCTCTTATACAACAAAATAATAAACAATACTTTGACCTATGACCAGGAAACAATAACTGAAATATTTTACTTGTAATCGTGAGACAGAAAAACAACAAATGTATAAAAACGTTTTCAAAATATTTCCAACATCGCTGTTTGACAACCTGAGATCTTGTACTGACATGTCACAACGGCAGTACCAATACATAATCATTCATAGGTTCACACAGAGTTTGTTTACATTTCAATGAAGAATTTACGAGTCATCCTTTCTGGCATGGTTGCAATGCTTCTGCCTGGTGACCAGAGAACTGGGACTTGAGTTACCATTTGCCATTCATGAAATCCTTCAGGTTAGACACAAAATTCTGAGTATGTAGAAAATGGGACAGTGATGGTGTACAGATCCAAGGCGAGGCATTTCTTAGTCACATCTCCGACCCTGAGGAAAGCGTTAGACCCCGGGGGCCGCAAGTTTCAATGTTGACATCAAAGCTGCTTTGTTTGACCTGAGCACATGAGATCTGACGGTCAAGCTGGTGCATGTTTGTCCGCGCTGGAGGACCTCCAGGCCACAGCCACTACTGGTCAACCTCACAGCAAGACAGTCTGTAGAGACAAAAAAGAAAACACACACGCACACACACACACACACACACACTCACACACACACACACATCCACACACCCCACACAACTCTGTTCCGTGTGTCGCTGTCAGGTCGCCATGCTGTTGTATAGTAACACTAGAGATGAACAAAAAAAATGTCCAATAATATGCAGATTTGTCCGTACACAAACGTCTCAGTGCAGATGAACTGTACTCGTGACTCTATCACATGGTACACATTTTTTTTTATGTAGAGCAAACATGGCGGTCAGACCCAGACAATATCCAATGATTCACGTCATGAAAATTTGGAACTTTGGAGATCACAGGGTAAAAGTAAATAAATAATAAACAGCTATAGTCCCTTTTCACTTCCGCGTTACGGTTGTTTGCGGGGAGCCGCACGGCTTCGAAAAGCACCGTGTGGGGCAAAAACCTCCACTTGTCTTAGTGATGGCATCTGAATATGTGCACAGTCTAAGCAAAGATGCATTTTTATGCCAGAACCAGCACGTAACGGGTTTGTACAGTTGGGTGCCCAACAAGAGGATGGCATCGTTCGACAGTTGTCCACCGCTTCCGCCCTACAAGTGGGGCACGCCGCCATTTTGTTTGCAAATCACGTGATATGGAGGACGGTAAATGAATAGGGTCTGTAGTCACAAATAGTGATTTTCACCTTTATACAAACCTGATTCATCAACCTCAAGCTTGGCAAACCAAAGTTTTCAAAAAAAAAAAAAAAGCTCCAGTCTCAACATGATAGAAAATCGCAATTTCAGTTACCAGTGGGAAATTGTGCACTTTCAAACTGTAAAGATCGATTTTCTCAGTTTCACATAAAAACGTTGTGTAACTTCTGGTTGTTTTTCCCTGACTGTCTTCATTTCTTCAGGACTTCAAGAGAAAACCTGTAAGGGGCAGAGTTGACAAGCCACTGAGCCAGATGATCTCTCAAACATGCCAATACTCACGTCGTGTTCAGTCCAGTAGGGCCTTGGATTAGTTGGGTATCAGCGGGACTGCACAAGGGTGGACTCGGGGAAAGATAATCGCTTGGAGTTTGAAATGAGTGAGAAAGAAGGGAGGTTACTCTCAAGCTAACATGTCATATGTGAGTGTGCATGAGAAAACCCGGTATAAGTCGGCAGAGCTGATTTTGAGAAAAACGACTTTGAAGTGAAAATATGGGTCCGACACAAACTTCCAACTTGGCTGTTGTTTAGGGGACCGTGGCATGTTACAGGGTAAACTGTAGACGAGCAGTGAACACTACTCACTATGATCTCTATAACGACTTTGTAATTTGACTACGGCCTCCTAACAAGATCCAAAAACTTCCGACTCGGCTGTTGCTAGGGGACCGTGGCATGTTACAAGGTAAACTGTAGATGAGCAGTGAACACTACTCACAATGATCTCTATAACAGCTTAGTTATTAGACTACGGTCTCCTAACAGCAATCACTCCAATATTACTTGGTCAATTAGCTATGGCCACTAATACGATTAAATGCCGTTTTCTCAAAATCTTGTTTTAGGGGGGTCATTGTCTTCAATTTATCAGAAATGTCTTGTCTTTTATTATATGTACAGAACTCAAAATGTCATGTTGCCGACTTATACCGGGTTTTCTCATGCACACTCACATATGTGGCAGGGGACAGAATCTTCCTGTCTGACGTCACGCCTGAGATTTGCAATGGTGATGAGCAAATCATCACAGTTTGATCACATGACTGTAAACAATAATCACAATTTGATCACGTGCCTAATCTTTGCTATTATAGATGGTAAAAACTGAGACTTTCGCTGATTCTTAGAAAATTTACATGAGTCAGGATGCGTCGTGGCTCGCTGGACCAGCAAATATGTGCCTGTGACCTCGCCTGGGGTGTTTTTTAAGGCCATATCGGGCTGTCACGTGGGTATGCCTGTAGAATTATCAAATATAGGAAAGATAACCGCCCCGCACACAAAGACACCCCCGCTCCGTGCGGCCCGCGGGCATGTTGGAAGCTTGTTAGGGGAAAAAATTCTGTCCCAGTTCTAGGATCGAGCACATAGTCTTCTCGGATAAGGACGAAAAACTAGGAGGGTCCGTGTGCACGTTGGGCATGTTATAATTTAGATACCTTGGCAGTTTAAAATCGAGTTGAGGAGGCCGGACAAGATTAAGACCTCTGCCCAGACATAATCAATTAAAAACCAGTCCCTACCAGGATGTAAATGCCTGGGGCAGAAACCTCCTTAAAAAAAGGCCGAAACACACACACACACACACACACACTCACACACACACACACAGACATATATATATACCAACACAGCTAACACAAGCCCACATGCCCACATAATTATGTACACTGACACAGACTGCATAGTTTTTACATATAACATGTACACAGCTCAAAAGGCCAGTACTATGCACACATGCATTAATACCTAAAACGCTGCTAGATAAATAATTATGTACATGAAAGCTGCATATAATCTATATTAATAAAAGTGAAACCTTACGACAATTGCATCGCGCCTTTCGCTACTACTCTGTTAATGGTGATTAGGTGGCCCTCAGATTTTATACAGCGCTAAGTATAGACCGTGGTCGTGTCCCCGGCACAGAAAATAAAAAAAATAATTAACAACTCGCAGAACGTTTGTATTAGTTTCTAGGTTGCGACGCATTGGCGTTCTGTCTATTTTTTCGGCAAATGTACGTAATTGAGGTTGGTTCCGGTGTCTGTATCACACTCACAAAACAACTTCCGGTTAGAACTGGTTTGAACGATGAGATTGAGGATTAGACTATCAAGTATGAAACTTTGTGTGTTCTCAATGTGCCTCGACTAGGAAAAAGAAAGGGTCTGGAAAGTACAGGTTTGTGTTTTCAATATGCCTAGGAAAATATTATGATATTTCTTTTCCATTAACACATGACGTTATCACTTCCTGCGATGTGCAAACAAACTAACCCGTGCGCAAATCATAGCCATTTATTTTGACGGGTGCTGGCGGGACGCGCAGGACATCAACGCGCAAAGGGAGAGCAGTAAAACGTATCTAAAAACAAACAAACAAAAATAAAATAAAATAAAGCTAAAGGAACAGGCAAAATGAAGCAGGTCCATAATAATCACCCAGAACTGAAACTAATAAATCGATTTATCCCGGGCAGGGCCGGGAACTCAGCTAGTAGATTATGTATAAGTTTTATCAAATTTCAGTTGCTATTTATAGCAAATATCTTCATTATGATCGGATTTCCCCTGCCCTGTGGTACTTTGCTGTCCTCATTTCTATTCTACACGTCCTGCTGAGGTCAAAGGTGACCAGCCACGAGACAGGTTAATGAAGGACAATGTCTGGCGTGACAATTAAAAGAGAAAAAAAGAGTGAACAGGTAAAACGAGGTCAAGGAAGTGTGTGCATGTTTATGTTGTCCCCCCCCCCCCAAGGCAAGTCCAGAGCTCCTTGAACCTGTTGGTCATCACCAAACTCTCCAGCCACGGACCTGCCGTATTTGTTCCATTGAAGAAACAGTGTGTGTGTATGTAAGTTAGATGCGTGTCTATCTATACTAATAAAAGTGAAACCTTACGACAATTGCAGCGCGCCTTTCGCTACTCCTCTGTTAATGCTGATTCGGTGGCCCTCAGATTTTATACAACGCTTAGTAAAGACTGTCGTCGTGTCGCCGGCACAGAAAATAATGAAATAATTAATAACTCGCAGAACGTTTGTATTAGTTTCTATGTTGCGACACATTGGCGTTCGATCTATTTTTTCGGCAAATGTACGTAATTGAGATTGGTTCCGGTATCTGTATCACACTCACAAAGCAACTTCCGGTTAGGACTGGTTTGAATGATGAGATTGAGTTAGACTATTAAGTATAAAATTCTGTGTGTTCTCAATGTGCCCAGACTAGGAAAAAGAAAGAGTCTGGAATTGGGAGATTGACGCTGCAGGGCCAAAAGTACAAGTTTGTGTTTTCAATATGCCTAGGAAAATATCATAATATTTCTTTTCCATTAACTCATGACGTTATCACTTCCTGCGATGTGCAAACAAACTAACCCGTGAGCAAATCGTAGCCATTTGACGGATGCTGGCGGGACGCGCAGGATGTCAACGCGCCAAGGGAGAGCAGTAAAACGTATCTCAAAACAAACAAACAAAAATAAAATAAAGCTAAAGGAACAGGCAAAATGAAGCAGGTCCATAATAATCACCCAGAACTGAAACTAATAAATCGATTTATCCCGGGCAGGGCCGGGCAACTCAGCTAGTACAATAAATCTATCGGAAGTCAATATAGGTGAGCAGAAGCTCGGGGGGAGGCAGAGCACTAGGATAACAGTTTTAAGAGAAAATAAATATTAGGCGGACGAAGGTTGTAGTGCCTAGTAAGTGCTCAAGAAAGCAAAGCGGGAGTGAAAGAAGGAAGAAAGAGAAATGATCAAGATGGGACTAGAACCCGCGACCTCTGCTACGGCACCCGTCGCCTTGCCAAGAAGAAAACAGATCGCTTAACCGCACGGCCACTCCGCCTCTTAATTAAAGAGACGATCGTGGCCGAACTGTTTCACGGTGTTACTTGCTGACTTGAGTATTCGTTCGCTGGGACCCAACCCACTTGCGTCACCCCTTCCCTCCCCGTTCTCTCTTTCTCACCCGCCTGCCCCCGAGGCTTCTGCTCACCTATATTGACTTCCGTTTGATAAAACTCGGAGGCATCCATCTTGTATTCGTTGTCCTAGATGTTCGTATTGTCCAATGGCAGGCGGGTGAAAAAGAGAGAACGGGGAGGGAAGGGGTGACGCAAGTGGGTTGGGTCCCAGCGAACGAATACTCAAGTCAGCAAGAAACACCGTGAAACAGTTCGGCCACGATCGTCTCTTTTTTTGAGAGACGGAGTGGCCGAACGGTTAAGCGATCTGTTTTCTTCTTGGCAAGGCGACGGCTGCCGTAGCAGAGGTCGCGGGTTCTAGTCCCATCTTGATCATTTTTCTTTCTTCCTTCTTTCACTCCTGCTTTGCTTTCTTGAGCACTAACAAGGCACTATAACCTTCGTCCGCCTAATATTTATTTTCTCTTAAAACTACAATACATCTATGTATTTGTGTGCGCAGACGGGCATATTGTGTGTACGCATGTGTGTATGTGTGTGACCGTGTGTCTATCTGCGTGGTCAGCCAAACAAAAGGGAGACAATTCGTGTCTTCACAATCTTCAAAACTTACAATAAAATACCAAAAAACAGAAAAATGGATTTACAGAGCAGGACGAGAGAATGACAGAGAAAATGACAATTCCCTCCCTCTCTTTCTCTCTCTGTCCCTCTCTTTCTCTCTCTGTCCCTCTCTTCTCCTCCCTGCCCCTCTCTTTCTCTCTCTGTCCCTCTCTTTCTCTCTCTGTCCCTCTCTGTCCCTCTCTTCTCCTCCCTGCCCCTCCTTTCCTCCTCCCTTCTACCCTCTCTCGTCATCCCCACTCCTCCCTTTCTCTCGTTGACTTAGTACACGACAACAGGAAGTCATGACATGTTTTAAACTTGCATGTCCAACTATGTCATACATCCAGGCCAGGTTTGAAAGTCTTCTTTGCCACGTCAGACATGACCAGCTCGCGCTACCAATTAGTACTCCATGCTGATACTTCTGAAAACTTGGGGCCAGCAGTTGCTATGTTCATGTTTCAGAATCGCCAAGAACTTGTTTCATTTGCCACTTTGTCCTTATTTCGTCAAGCAGAGCCGGGTTTCCGAGGCCGCCAGGAGAGATTAAACAGTTAAACCCCCCCCCCCCCCCCCAGCCTGTGGAGGGCAAAGTCTCACGGCCACTGTTAATTCCTGACATAATGGCCGCTAAAATGGCCGATTGTTTGTGCTGGAGGAAATGTTTGTTGGAAGATCAAGGTTGCCCCCGTGTACAGGCCGGGACATGTAACTCTTTCTGCAAGATATTTTAACGTGACGTCAATGTTGGAACAGTCACTTTTGTCGCACGTGCAGCCAACAGACCACATTCTACGGACTGTTTTAAACTGGTCAACCTTGACTTTTTTGGAAGGTTCTGGTGCCTGACATTCTCTGGTAGTTTTCTGATACGTACTAGAGAGAAATCGGTGACTATAACTCCCAGTCTGTTTTAGATAATCGATTATGTGTTACAAACTGTAGTTTGTCTGAGCCAGCACCGCTACAAAACACAGAAATTAACATTGGCCATGTATAGGAACATTATCTAACACTTACTAGACCTACAGACAACATTCATCACCACTCATTCTGCCACAGCAACAGCTACAGGAATAGTCTGTCCCATCATTAGACACTTACAGACTAAAAAATTGGCCACAGTGAGTTACACAATTGTACTGTAAGTACTCACGCGGACAAACTGTATAGGCCCATTGCGGATAACGGCCATTTTAGTTCTCAGGACCGACGCCTCACATTGGCGATGGCAGCATTGACTTTGATTCGTTAGCTTAATTGCACCGTGAGCACTTCAGGCTTCGCGAACCAATAGGCGGCGAGCAAAAAAAAAAGTAAACAATAACATATGTGTGCACGCACGTGGAAGTTGTTCGGTCAATTCTTTCACTTCCTTTCCCTTGTTAAACAAGTTGTTTACACGGATGGTAGGGAATCTGATCAGCTTGGATCCATCCTTTCCACCCCTGTCATAACAGTCAACTGCAATGCAACCAGCAGGCATTTTAACCGCTTAGACATATCTCGAAGTTACACTCTTCAGCTGATCCACCCGCCATTTTAGGTGTCGGAAGTTCAAAACAAAAACACTCTGTGGCGTCATTCGCAATGGGTCTGTCTATTCACACGCTCATCTGATACATTTTTTCTTGCAGGCTGAACAGTTTCTTTCAGATTCATAACAGATTTATAGATGGATTAGCCTGAGTAAGTCCTTCAAATTCTTTCACACCATTACTTTTCATATGCCATTTATATAGCTCATCCTCTTCCTGAACCGTTATTTATTTTACATTTTTACATGCTGTGTGCAAACCTTTTTTTGTTTTTCGGAGTTTCTGTAAATGACCGACGGACCTCAGTCTCAGCTTGATTTTGTTACATTTTCAGTTTTTAACTTTTTACTACAGCCTTGTATCTAACCGAGAACTTTCTGTCCCTGGCTTATTTTATAATGATGAAAGTCCTGCATTGTGTGAGAGGGTGGGAGATTCGGCCCTGTGACACAGTCCTAATTCAGGTTACTTTCTACTTTCAATATCAGTCGTGTGTAATAGAGTAATATAACTACTCCATCACAATAACTCAGGCACCAGGCGGTGTCTCGGTAGGGAAAGTTTCCACCTGGAGCCGAGCAGAGAAAAGACCGCGTTGTGCCCCTACCTGCTCAGCTGTAGGTCGCCCATATCGAAGCTCTTGCATTTTGTAAACAACTAGATGAAGTACCCGGCATTATCCGGGGTAAACCTGTGAACCCACCATTCTATCTCTCTCTCTCTCATTTTGGTCTGGAAAACTTCCCAGATTCTATAGGTGACGGGATTTAATGACACAGTTACTATATTTAAATTTGCCGATGACGTCATGGGACATTCAAACTGTTCAACGCGGTGGTTAAGCACTGTTGTTACGGACTTTGTAAGGGCGATTCGAGGCACAAAGATCAGCTGCACAGTCATGAAAAGTGTGTACAAAGTCCATAACTGTGCCTCACCGCCGAGTTGAACAGTTCGAATGTCCCATGACGTAAATCTAAATGTAATAACTGTGTCATCCAATCCCGTTCCCTATAGACTTATTACAGATTTCATGCGCACCTGAGCACTAAGCACTCATTTCTGATATGGAACTCGCACCGAATTGAACGCGGATTAATATCGTTTCCGGTGTGGTGGGGCTTACTACAGGGAGCCAAAACCAAGGCCACAACAAAGACCACTGGGGGGGGGGGGGAATTGTATAACTTTATTTAAAAATACCTGAAGCTTGAAGCAACACAGTCGGTCGATACAAAAGCGATTAAGCTGAATTAGTTGACTCAAAGAAAAATCACTTTTATAAAATTTGAAACTGTCATGTAGGCTGTAACGCCGAGCAAACAAATGGCCAAAATTTTACCATAATGAATTAGCCAGGCCGCTTGTGTTTTTTCTGTTTTGTTTTTTTTTATAATTAGCTAAGATGGGTTAGATCAGTGCATTAACAACACTGTGTAGTGTGTTGGTTGAGAAAGAATGAAAAAGTGAACTAAGATGGGTTAGATCAGTGCATTAACAACACTGTGTAGTGTGTTGGTTGAGAAAGAATGAAAAAGTGAACTAAGATGGGTTAGATCAGTGCATTAACAACACTGTGTAGTGTGTTGGTTGAGAAAGAATGAAAAAGTGAACTAAGATGGGTTAGATCAGTGCATTAACAACACTGTGTAGTGTGTTGGTTGAGAAAGAATGAAAAAGTGAACTAAGATGGGTTAGATCAGTGCATTAACAACACTGTGTAGTGTGTTGGTTGAGAAAGAATGAAAAAGTGAACTAAGATGGGTTAGATCAGTGCATTAACAACACTGTGTAGTGTGTTGGTTGAGAAAGAATGAAAAAGTGAACTAAGATGGGTTAGATCAGTGCATTAACAACACTGTGTAGTGTGTTGGTTGAGAAAGAATGAAAAAGTGAACTAAGATGGGTTAGATCAGTGCATTAACAACACTGTGTAGTGTGTTGGTTGAGAAAGAATGAAAAAGTGAACTAAGACTTGATATATTCAGATACACAGACTAATAAATTAACCAGACTGGAAACACGAGCTTCGGGCTGTGTCGTTTTTTACGGAATTTCCCGAGTGGCGACCTTATAACCAACATGGCCGCCGCTCGGGAAATTCCGATTCTAGTTCTATCTGCAGTAGAAATTTCTTTTTATTTGTCAAGATTGGTTGTACATGTATTAATTTCTTGGTGCGGAATCAAACTTCCGCGTTCAGTAGGTGTGTCAAAATGGTATCATTCAAAATTGTAGCTATGCTGAAGCGCCGGTCACTGCCGCAAACCTATAACGGCGGATGGTTCATGGCCTTTCGCTGTTTTGTGATGTCACACAATGGGATCATCCAGTCTGGGTATTTTATTAGTCTGTGGTCAGGTATGATCAAGGAAAGACAATGCCAGCCGACCACTTACAGGTCAATGTACTGACAAGGTAAGTCTGGACGCTGATAAAGCGGTTTAAAACAATACAGAAATCTGACAAAACATTTTACAAAAACGGGGATTTAGAGCTGAGAACTGTGGTTTCTCAACCGAGTCAAACAATTGTAGTAAACGTTCATGTCAAATTTATGAGCCCAACAATTCAGTGGATGGAAGAACAAGAGTGGAATCCATAAAGTATTTGGTTTGGGTGCCACACACAAGTTTGATATGTCTAGAAATAAACCGTTGGTCCTACATGATCACAAACGCTTGATGTAGTATAATTGCTATCCTTTACTGAACTTCCATTTAAGCACATTCCAGGACATTGTCTCCCTTCCTTTCTTATCCTCCTCTCTTTGTCCGCTGCCAGTTCTCTCTGTTTTCTTCTTCCATGCTTTAGTCATCATCTCTCTGACATCCTGCAGGACAATAGTGCTGCCTACATTTCCCCTCATACCCTTGCCAAATACCCAGGTCTGCATAGGAGACGAGAGTGAATGAAGTTTTGAAAGGACAACAACAGCAATGAAAATATCAGAAATACCACCATCATTATAGTTATCATCATCATCATCATCATCATCATTATCATCATCATCATCATCAGCAGCAGCAGCAGCAGCAGCAGCAGTAGCAGCAGAAACCACACTTAACAGGTTTTTGACCAGTGACAGCCACAACAACACTAAATGTGGTGTAAGTATGGATAGACTTGTGTAACAATAATAGTGTGACATTACTGACAACAACACCAACACCAATATCTTCATCTTAAACTATAACAACAACAACAACAACAACAACAACAACAAAATAAAGCATAGAATACAATGCAAGAGACAGGAGACCTATCGTTTAGATATATAGACGGAAGAATATAGAAGGAAGAAGACGAAGAATGGCTAAACAGTTACATGTAGGATTCCTGTCAAATACAACATTATTTAAAAAAAATATATTTTTCCAGTCATAAACATATCGTCAGGTACATGCCAACCCTCAGATCACATAACAACCCTCAGATCACATGACAACCCTCAGATCACATGACAACCCTCAGATCACATGACAACCCTCACATACATGCCAGATATGTTTGAAAGGTTGGAAAACAGATTCGCATGTTATGTAGGTTTTGAAATGACTAATAATTGTATTTTCATCTTTAGAGCTGTGCCCAAGACAACCGAGTTCGATTGGTCAGGACTGTGTCGTCTTAGCATGCACGCAGATGGTACTCTGAGCGTGGGCCTGTCATGTATGATATAAAGCTTGGTATAATGGTAAATTAATCAACAAAAACAAAGACAAAAAAAGGCTAAAGCTTTCTCACGACGACTGATGTGATAATTACAAAATCTCGCTATTTCACCCACGGCCTGGACTGATCACTGAGCAATGAATACATCTCAATATCTTCTCTATTCGGCTTAGTTAAATACGCCATTGCGCATGTCTCCTATGCTGTGACCGCGAGGTGGTGTTCACGAACCCTGGTAATTCTGTCTCATCGTATGGTGTCTTGAGCTGTAGCATCCACCCTGTGTGCTGCAAGTCTGAACTTTTGTCATGACGCCATGTCTGTAGTTTGTCATGACGCCATGTCTGTAGTTTGTCATGACGCCATGTCTGTAGTTTGTCATGACGCCATGTCTGTAGTTTGTCATGACGCCATGTCTGTAGTTTGTCATGACGCCATGTCTGTAGTTTGTCATGACGCCATGTCTGTAGTTTGTCATGACGCCATGTCTGTAGTTTGTCATGACGCCATGTCTGTAGTTTGTCATGACGCCATGTCTGTAGTTTGTCATGACGCCATGTCTGTAGTTTGTCATGACGCCATGTCTGTAGTTTGTCATGACGCCATGTCTGTAGTTTGTCAGACAGTTTGGCAAAGTAAAAGAACAAGTGGAACAAAGAAAACAACTTGCAGCGACCACTCGGCGCCGACATCCAGGAAATGGATCAATTTTGAACCTGGGCCGTGCGAAAATAAGAAATGTTGGCACTGGAACTTGTTGCTGGAGATCAAAGTTCACCAATTTCAGAACAGACAAAGGCGTGACATTGTTGTTTTTTCCCCAATATAAATCCAAGTGGAGTTTTAGTGTGGTAAAAACGTCATCACTGTGTTTAATTTGACTATGGCCTGGGATAGCGGCATGCGGCACAGGAAATCCTTAGCTAACGTTTGACACCCAGCTAGACTTGGCTGGCCTTGAGGGAAGCTTGAAGCAACAGAAATGTTCAAAACACAAGATGTATTTGCTGCTGCAGTCACATGCCAGCGATAACGCCATCACTAATTCTCGTACAAAACATTCCAAAATATCGCAGTGACCGCGTCCAACACAGATAGCCCCTCCGTCCCGTTCCCTCCCCTTCCCTACATCCGGCCAATAGCCGATGTTGCCGGCCACGCAACCAACTTTCCAAGAGCAACAATGTCAGATATTTCAAGTTGGAGCGCTAATGGCTGCGAGGCAAGGTCAACTATTTTGTTTGTACGTGATTCCTCACAGGTTGTCGACTGACTGAAGCGCTGGAGGTCGGTAGAGCCTACTTGGCAACTCTTGCCTTGTCTGGTGTTGACTCGTCACGCAAAGAAACAAATTTGATGTTGGATCATTGCGCTTCAAATCCGATTGGCTGCTGGCCTGGCCAGTGTTGAACATGCCTGAGCCGGCTTGGCAAATAACTCATCTTCAAAAAATGTCTCATGTGACGTCACCAAGACTTGTGTAAAAGGGGGAGAACTTTCAGATGTTCATTAGAAGACTCTCAAGTCCAGCGGAGTTGTAGGAGCGCAAGGGATATGTGGTTGTAACTCTTTCAAGTCACTTATTTCAAAAATTGTTCATTTGATTCCTTACAACACGGAGGTTCAGTGCAGTGCAGTGTGCAGTGTCTCAAAAATTGTTCTACACGCCGAGTTCAACTTCGAGTCAATTCTTCAACAGAATTCCATTGGAATACAAAAGTGATATCAGCTTGAAAGTTTGGTCTTTGTGTACATAAATATTTAAAATGCATAATTGTCCAGATTTTCCCCCCCTCACGTCGGCCATGATGGCTGTTTTTATCTTCTTACCCGGGTTGTCCCTGGCCCAGAGGTCACTTGTGTACCCTTGTGTAGATTTTGAAGCTATTCGGTGGGTACGAGATTCCACCTTCTGTGACCAGTATTATATCTGTCACTTTGGTCAGCCTCTGGCCATGCCGGCTTGTCCAGCTGGTCAAGTCTGGAGCAATGGCGCCCTGAACTGCGTGCCATTCAAATCTCGATGGGACGATTGTAATGTTGAACTAAATCCCACCGTCCGGACAAAATCTCTCAATTCCAGAAACACCTACAATTACGTCAGTCCCACCAAAGAAAATATCCACCGGAAAAGTTCTCCAACTAAAGACACAACTAACAATGTGATTATCTCAGTCAAACAACTCCAGTCGCCACAACGTCAGATGAAAGAAGGAGTTTCCAAACTTTTGTCAGAAAATATCAAAAATCCCCAGACCGTGAAAGATCAAGTGGGACGCAAAAATCCTCTGTATTATGCTGGAGTTCCTGAGGAGTGGCACAATCATGAAGGGCACGGGCTGTCAACCTGGAAGCCGGGAGTTCACATCCCCGAGAGCACGTGGACAACACCCAGCACCCACCACAGACACGTCATCTGGACGCCAGCGCCACAAAATCCGACCAAAAATGTGAAGACATCCAAAGGTTTATACAGGTTGAAAGTCAAATCTAATAGTGACCGGCTAAACTCTGCACTGCGACACTACAACATTAACTCAGGTAGGTCATTTTTCTCGTCATTCAATCATCTCATGACCTTTAGTCCAGTACGTTTTTGGTTTAACTGGGTCCCTTAACTTAGACAGCCCATTCAGCAGAACTTGTAGGTCGTGGAAAACGTCTGAAAGATTATTAATTTGCTGGTGGCTTGTATCATGGCTACATCTCCCATTAAACACCATTTGATCTACCACATTCACCCCCCCCCTGCCCCCATCGACCAGCCCAATCCACCCACCGTTGCTTATTTTTTCTATCACCTTTACTTTCATATTCATCAAAAAACAAATATGCAAATCTAAACCATTGTTATTATTTTTGCTTTGCCTTGAGAATCTATCTGTAGTTCTGGGCTGATTTCATACCGGAAGTAAGAGTACGTCGTAGTAGGTACTTTCACTGCTCTGTGTTTGACATGCATAAAACTGACAGGTCTAGATGCTCACAAATCCTTCAAACTGTGGCATAAACTGTCCTGTAGGAGAGAATGTTCCACATGTACGCTCTGTCGCTTGCCCGACAGGATCATGACGCTGTTTCTATTTCTAAAATGTCCCAGTGTGGAAGAACATGAAGAGAAACTAACAGATTTAATTCTACTGAGAGAAACAAACGTTCAATGCTGGATAAATGATTGTTTTACCGTATCTGATGCAGGAAGGGAGAGTGACAGAATCGGTTTTACGTCACAGTCGATGATCGAAAAAAAACAACAACAACCCATAATTTTTTCCATTGAAATAATTTCAGTTGCTTTATTTCGCTTAATAGTGTCATCCACATTGGTCATGTTGACCGTGATGCAGCGCATGCCACCTCGCCACCTGCATTGGCGGCGCCATCTCATTCTGTGTTTAACATGTGGATGTGTGGAGAGACCAAATGCAATTTCCAATGTCGGAGTAGTGAACAAATCGGGTGACGTAGGGCGAAACCAACAACTAGAAATGAATACAATCATTATTCTCTGTCAAATGTCTTGTGTTTGCATAACAAAATTTGATTGGTTTGACCACCGAAAAGGGCAAATCCGTGGTGCAAAATTAAACTTAACACAAAAGGAAAGCCTTAAATTCTTTAGAGAACAAACCCCAGGAATGTTGCGTGACAAATGTGACAAGCAACATTTAACAAGGAATATGCAAATTTATGAATAACAGTATTTTATTATCCAAAGAGCTTAATGAACACACTGGAGTCAGAACTCCCACGATGCGCGTGGTTCACGAAGTGTGCCGAATTGAAAGCCAAGCCTTCCACCATATTTAGGGCAAGCTGTTCGTGATATTTTCTATACCAAGGGAAAGGGAAGAGTGGCCAGCTTTGTTTTGCTTTGATTGTGTGGCAGAACGATGATGTAAGAGTCAAGCTTTCAGCTGCTAGTTCTGGAATGTCCAAAGAAAATCCATTGGAAAAAACAACAACAAGCCGCGTTCACATTCCTTCCCCCCCCCCCCAAAGAAGATGATAAAAGAAAACAGCATCAAGTAAAACAAACAAACAATAGTAATAACATCATTGCCACCGCCTCAACTCTGAACCCGTGACCTATGACCCCTGACCTATGAAAGCCTGTTAAAGTGCGCGTGGAAATTCGTGGCCAGCTGAATTGGCAATATCTTTCAAATGGATGGATGAAAATCGTTTAAACTTTGCATGGCGTGCTTTTTCTATTTACCTTAGCAGAAATTTATTTTTTATTGTCGATTTATGTAGAAATAAGCAAACTCCGCCCGTCCACAGAAGTATAAATTATATTTTATCACGGCAGATGGTCTTTTAGAATTCAAAAGGCTTTACGGTAGAAGACGTCATACACATAACTTCAATTTTTTTTTTTTTGTTCTACACGTGACTTCAATTCTCCGAGTAAAAGCAATGCAATTTTCGCACTTTATTGACACAGCCTAATAAAACGTTGACATCTCTAAGAATACTTCCAAAAAGTAACGCCTGCAAAAGCTCGGTATTCAACATATCCCGCGCATTCTTTACTACACAGGAACCAAAAGAGAAACAGGCAGACCAGACTGGTTCAAACCTTCAAGAGATCATTGATGAAATCAAGACTTGCACCAATCGATGCCTTGCTGGCGCTTTGATAACAACAACAACAAACAAACCGATGCCACTTAGTGGCTCTAGACTTAGCAATTCATCTCAACGACTGCCAGAATCGGATGAGAACAGACGTTACCTCCCTGCTAAAGACTGCGTCATTTTGAATCCTATAGGTGCCGTGAAACGTAAACTCTGATCCTTGCATTCGTCTGTTGTTGCATTCGTAGAAACACCAACTTTGGACCATCCTGATAATATTATAATTGAAATGGCAAAAAGCGAAAGTGAAAATGGAGGAAATCCTTGGGGCAGCAAAATAACAATAATAATAAGTAATAAATGTGCAGTAGGACATTTGCACAACTTCAGTGCAGTTTGCCACGCCAGTTTTGACAAACAACATTTTTCAGTTTTCATCAACCACCAGATAATTTTGATTGATCAAAGCACAGCGAGATCTTGATGTGTTTCAAAAGAACTGGCGATGGCGTCAACAGTGGCAGTGGGGTCGGTGGAGAAGGACAACTGTGTAAGGTTACTGACGTGTGCTCGGGAATCGCTGGAGATCAAACACCCATTGCAACAAAACAGTTTCAAGTGTGAACTTGGCCTTGAACCTGTCTGGTCTGCGCGGGACATGGTTGAAAGGGGGGGGGGGTTTATTGACGCTCTGGCTGTTTCTTTCCCCGACGAAAGTTTTTACATCCTGGTCAATGCAAATTTTTGTGTGGATTTATCGGCCTTGAGAGAGAAAACACATTTGTTGTTGTCTAATCGCTGATCACCTCGGCTCTCCCCGGCTGCAGTGCAAGTTGATAGACGGACGAGGTCCAGATTTCATCCATGATCTAGTTTTTGTTTGGCCTGCTCGGCAAATTCTCCTTTGTCATGTTTGCGGGGCTTCCCGAGCAAGATGTTGATTTGTTTGTCAGAGAAATCACTTCACAACCGGACAAAAATCTGCCAACGGAAAATCTAATAGAAAAACAAAACAGAAACAACTGTGCTCTTGGTATAGGTGGCAAAAAAAAAAAGGTAAAACAGGCGAGTATCTTCCCTTGAATTTCTTAGAAAAGGATAAAGAATATAATGCATTTGAACATAAAACGTAGAGACGCCTCGGTAAGTCTAATCGAACAAGTTTAATGTGCACTCAAAAGTCGCACCAGTTCAGTGGGAGGCAAACTGAATTCTTTTTTCTTTTTGTAAGTACGCATTTCCTTTTCATTTTCAGAGACGTCCATTTTCCTGCAGACTGCTGGTACCATCAACTTTTCACGTTCAGGCAATACGATTCCTCATCAGTAAAACCCAGCAGAGGTGCAAAATAGATTTGTCAGGCTGAGTTGCCTTAAAATCCCACATTCAGACCCCTTTGATGTTGTAGTTGATTGTTTTCTGGGCTGAGTCAACTCCAGCTGGCATTACTGATCAAAGAGTTGACATGATCCTTAATGTAGATCTCCATTTCTGCCATTCCTCCCTCCCCTCTCCCCACCTCAAATGTAAGCTTTTTGTACCCTTCGCCCAAATCTTCCCTCTCCCTCCCTCCCCACCCCCAACCCCGCCTCCTCCATGTGCGAATGACGAACAAATGACTATTTGACTTGTCACACACATAAAATACCTGGCCTAGAGACCTGTATACCAAATACCTGCCCTGTCTCCCATCTCCATATAGATCTAATCAGGGACCTGTGCACTAAATACCTGCCCTGTCTCCCATCTCCATATAGATCTAATCAGCGACCTGTGCACTAAATACCTGCCTGTCTCCCATCTCCATATAGATCTAATCAGGGACCTGTACACTAAATACCTAGTCTGTCTCCCATCTCCATATAGATCTAATCAGGGACCTGTACACTAAATACCTGGCCTGTCTCCCACCTCCATATAGATCTAATCAGGGACCTGTACACTAAATACCTGCCTGTCTCCCAGCTCCATATAGATCTAATCAGGGACCTGTACACTAAATACCTGCCTGTCTCCCAGCTCCATATAGATCTAATCAGGGACCTGTACACTAAATACCTGGCCTGTCTCCCATCTCCATATAGATCTAATAAGGGACCTGTAACTCCTTGTTGTTTATATTGAAGTAAAAACTTAAATTAAGCGAACATTTTCAATTCATTAAATTTTAAAGTATTTGAAACAAACTGAAAATCGGACAAACGCTCCTCAGAACCTCCCCCACCCCCCCCCCCCCCCGAAAACAACCACAACAACACCAAGTAAGCTTTTCATACGCTGGGATTAACCCCTTCCCCCCTCCCCTTCCCCCTGTGTGAGCCTATGTAGTTTATGTATGGTCCCTAAAGAGATAGAGTAATGTCCCTTTGTACAGCTGTCTCCAATAGTAAATGTACTTTTATCCTCAGCTATTCGTGCAGGACACAGCTCCTGGTACAGGGGTCACCGGGTACACTAGAGCTGCCAGAGTTGTCAACCTTGCTTGGTGATATTTAACTAATTGAATTGAATATTTAATATTTCCCATTCCTTCAGACAATGCTTGCCTGGAGAAGGCTGTTGAAATGCACAGGTTATGCCAACAAATTTGATGTTTACACCTCACGTGTCAAAGCAAACCAAGAAATAAAAGCGTTCATTGACTGGATCAAATATTACTGTAATTCCGCTGTTAGTCCGTCGCCCTCCTTAAACATGTTCACAATTCACCAGATCTGGCAAATTACCACTACAGACCCCCTGAAACAAATATGTGTCCAAACAAAGAATTGGGGGTTTGAATTAGATTTAAAATGGAAAAGTAAATGAAAGAGTTTGCATTAAGAAGAGAGATGACAGAAGGGCTTTTGTGTAAACTGTACAAGGTGAATTGTATTGCAATTGGCATATTTTGTGTTTATTTTCTGGTGGAAGAATGTTTCTGCACAAACTCTAGTTAGCAAAAGCTTGCAGAGAACAAACTAAACATAATCTCTGCCATGTTATAGCTGGAAACCTCACGAGTTCTGGCATTGGTTCGTGACCAGAGACTAGTTTGAGACTCAGCACGCAAGTGACACATAAATAAGATATCTCTGAAGGCCTTTTTTCCCCAGCTGTCTATGGAAGAAGATTGCATGAGTGTGAAGACATTTAGACATTTTATGAAACTGCAGACCAACTCAGGTTAGAATATCGTGGACACAAGTGTGGGAATACAAGAAATGAACAGTCCAAGGAAACTTTGACTTTGAAATCAACTTTTAAAGTAACACATTTTAAACTGAACTCACGATGAATCAAAGAATTCTCATGTTTTGGTCAGCCATGTTTGCTTAATATGTTTTCACGCTGGGTGAAGTATTAGCGGCAAGCCAGGCCAAGGCTCACGCAGGCCCCAGATTGGTGACTTACCACCTACTTATTATGCATCGCACTAAAACGCTACTCACTGCCCACACCGCGGCGGTATGGTGAGCCACCAGTCTTGGGCCTGTGCCCATCTCGGTCTGACTTACCCCTTAATGTAGGCTGTTGTTAGGGGAGCGTAGTATTCACATTAGAAGCTCTTGCTGAACAATGAACACAAACTCTCTATTTTCCTTTTTTGGCCTTGTTGTAGGGCTACGCTCCCCTAACCACATTCTTTAAGGTATAAACCAGCTAATCATAAGCCAGGAGGACAACTGATCCATAACTGATCCACAACGGATCCAAAGTTTTCTTTATACTTCAATCTGCTAATGAAACAAAATTTTCTCCCTTACTCCATACACATTATTTTGTCTTTGTTCCAAGTCGTGACTGCCCAGATTCAAACTCTCCCATTTCTGTACATGTATCTCCTGGCATGAGTAACGTCCTGACCAAGCGGGGTCATTCAGTGTCTTAATACTGATCACTGGTCATCTAGGGCTTTAAGGACGCCATCTGTAGCATGGTAGTCTACAATGAATGTCGACAAGATTTTAAAAGTTATAACTAAATTAAATGTCAACCTAATCTTCAGTGTGTATAATGACATCAAATTTCTCTGTTTCAAGGCTAAAGCGCGCCCACTCTCTCTGTCTCTGTCTGTCTCTCTCTCTCTCTCTCTCTCTCACACACACACATACACGCCATAGTCCACATACACAGCATGTACGTAGATCAGCACGACAACAGAAATGTTTTGAATAAACCAAAACCCAAAACTGTTGTTCCCCAGACCACCAATGTTTGCGACAGCCGGACGCGTTGTTCCCCCACCCCCAGAACTGCCATTGGTACATCAACTGTAGTCTCAGTAACCTGGAGGAAGTCAGCGGTGACCAGCACCAACTCAAGAGTTACGAGGATACCGGCGAGGCCACTGGCAAGGGTTTCATGTTGATGGAACCGTTCCGTGTGCGACAGGCGGGCGTGTTTGTCTGGGAGTGTCGGTACCCTCAGCTCTTTGATGACGTCACAGGCAGATGTCGTGAGTTTATCAACGTGAATTGCCAGTCTCGGTTTGAACCTGTGGATCAGTGTGAGTATTCAAAACATCTAGATTGTTGTAGAAGTGCAGAGGATTTGCCATCATTAGTTTTGCATGGCATCAACGCATCTCCATTATTTTGACATAGCAAAAACTGTAGCTTTATACATCACCAAAATACAAAAATAGTTCTGTCCCAATTATGAGCGCTTGGCCGTTGGCACGGGATCATGGAGCTTTTCGTCACCATCTTATGAATTATGTATAAAGTTTATCCCAGTGCCAGCTAGAGGGAAGCATGCCCGGACGCTCACAGTCTGAGTCGTTAATTTGTAAGTTCTGTCTGATGTCGGAATTGCCAACTGTCAGTTTCAACCACCTCCCCTCCCCGTTTACGCGAGACACATTTATGTAATACGAACTCACATGCCAGCAATGGATCTCGATGGATTATACAGAATAGAAAAAGATTTATGGGAGAAGCTGCGATTCCCGGGAATTGGTCATGCTGGAGACAGTCACATTGACAAAGTGTTTCCTGTGATGGATATAATACATTACTGTTGGTCTGTCTGTTAGATTCGGTTGACCTGATTATACTTGATATAGTAAGTTTCACCAACATTTATTTATTAAAGCTATTAATAATTGGCGTTTCGTTGTGACATTCACAAGTTTTAATATAATGTTGTTGTTATACAGTTTAGCCAATGCTACAGTTTCACCTACGAAATACCACATTTAGATAACATTTACACTCTTTTTCTCCAGGCGAGTACTCAGCCCGCCAGTGTTCAGGGGGCAGATGTATCCCCTGTGAGCGGCGGTTTGGTCGGTGTCGGGGCCGGGAAAATGGCGTCTACCCACTCCATCCGGACAAGTGGACGCCAGTGTTCGTCACCTGCTACCAGCAGCGGAATATCGCCCAGGATGAGTGTAAACCTCCAACTCCGATTTTCTCGCCTGAGAGGATGGACTGTGTCACTTTGTTTGATGTTCGTAAACTCATCCATCCATCCATCCATCTATCCATCCATCCATCCATCCATCCATCCATCCATCCATCCATCCATCCATCCATCCATCCATCCATCCATCCATCCATCGACCCAAAAATTCCATCTGACCTCTCGCATGAAATATGTCTGATCTGTGATGAACACTGAAATATCATTCTTCAGAGAGCATTGCAGAGTGCGAGCGGTCAGACAATGATCAATTGAGTTCATAATGTCACAGATACCGAGGACGTCGGAGAGACCAACATGATATATGACGAAACTTACATCAGGACCAGTCACTAATGCCATCACCAATCACAAAACTTACAACAGGACCAGTCACTAATGCCATCATCAATCACGAAACTTGCAACATGACCATTCACTAACGCCATCATCAATCACAAAACTTGCAACATGACCAGTCACTAACGCCATCATCAATCACAAAACTTGCAACATGACCAGTCGCTAACGCCATCATCAATCACAAAACTTATAACATGACCAGTCACTAACGCCATCATCAATCACAAAACTTACAACATGACCAGTCACTAACGCCATCATCAATCACAAAACTTACAACATGACCAGTCACTAACGCCATCATCAATCACAAAACTTACAACATGACCAGTCACTAACGCCATCATCAATCACAAAACTTACAACATGACCAGTCGCTAACGCCATCATCAATCACAAAACTTATAACATGACCAGTGGCTAACGCCATCATCAATCACAAAACTTACAACATGACCAGTGGCTAACGCCATCATCAATCACAAAACTTACAACATGACCAGTCGCTAACGCCATCATCAATCACAAAACTTATAACATGACCAGTGGCTAACGCCATCATCAATCACAAAACTTACAACATGACCAGTGGCTAACGCCATCATCAATCACAAAACTTACAACATGACCAGTCGCTAACGCCATCATCAGTCACAAAACTTACAACATGACCAGTCGCTAACGCCATCATCAATACCTTGCCAGGTACCCAAGGAACACGGAGGTTTCCTGCCAGATTGTAGCACTAGACCCGATGGCTACTACCCAGACGAGCAAGGCAGGTGTGCCATCTTCTTCCGGTGTGCTCTGGGTCACTTTCGGGGTTACGACGAATGTCCCCCGGGGAGTGTGTTTGACCCCGCCATCCCAGCCTGTCAACCCTTCAGGTATGTCAACCATTAGTGTCAACCGATTCAAGAGAATCTTGGAACATAACAACCTCACCAACTAAAGGCATACATCTTTATTCTGATTTTATCACATTTGAGCATCCTCATTCACAAACCACTCTTTATCAAGTATGCAGAGTCCTTTATTAAGTAGAATTCATGGTTGTACTTTAGAATGAAACTGGTAGAACCATAATTATGTTTTCTTTTTCCGTATTGACGTAACATTTTAGTCAAGTCTGGGGAGATGCCTGGCTTCAGCGTCTCTCATTAAGAATGATTTTTTCAGTACCATCAGGTCACTCTGGTCAAGCAACATTCGCTTCCATGTCAGTAAGATACAATTATTCTCCTTAACATCTTCTGCATTTGAACAGTTAGACATTCAATCACTTTATTGCCTTCTGCAGTTTCGCCTCCCAGCCGTGTGGGGAGGGTCAGGCGCCTCTGTGTGGAGGCAAGCAAGACGGCCTTTATGCTGACCCCTACGGCAGATGTACTCACTACTTCCAGTGCAAGCAAGGAGTTTTCCAGCAATATTTCACCTGTGACCTGGGCATTTTTGATCCGCTGACCCAGAGATGTGTCATTGCAGCGGAACTCACGGTTAGGCCATGTGGGCTTCAGGTAAGCCTTCAAATATTGGTGATCTCTGGCTAGATCTAGATTCTCAGCTCCACAGATAGTACAGACATAGCATTGTCCAAACTGGAGAGAGAGGGATCACCACCATAGTCTACCAGATCTCACTCTGTTGTATCCACAGATGCCATCTATATAGTAGCCAGGCTCCCAGTTAGGTCGGGGGAAGGGGGGGGGATGCTCCGACGAGCCTACATGGGGGGAGAAGGGTGGGGGAATTGGTTATGGGTAGAAGCCGCGCATATCCGCCATCTTGTCTGTCCGGACCCACGTTTCACCATGGCGATGGTGGCATTGATTTTGATTCGTTAGCTGATTTGCACTGTGAGCACTTAAGGCGTCGCGAACCAATCGGAGACGAGCTGAAAATAGTTCGCTGCAGTAAACAATGACACCTGTGTACATGCACATGGGAGACGTTCGATCAATTCTTTCACTTCCCTTCCCTTGTTTACACGGATGGTAGAGAATCTGACCAGCTTGGATCCATCCTTTCCACCCCTGTCATAACAGTCATCTACAATGCAACCAGCAGTCATTCTAACCGCTTAGACATATATTTCGAAGTTACACTCGTCAGCTGATCCACCCGCCATCTTGTTTGGCGGAAGAACAAAACAAAAACACTCTGTGACGTCATGCGCATTCTATCTATAGTAGGAGATTAAAACGTTTGGTTGGATTTATATTTTCAGTCAACAAAATGAGCGGTAGGATTCTACCCTAAGTATCTACTGTATGAAGTACAACTCTTCCATGCAAAATGGCACCTACAGGTTTAAAACCTCCAGATCTTGTCTTGAACATTCAGCCACTGACTGGCCACGATGTATCCACCAACAATGTGGGCAGGAGGAGAAGCCGAGACTATAAACAGCATAGACGAGGGGGGAGGTGGGGCGGGGGGGGGGGAGGGGTTGGGGGCGGGTGACAAACCGCCAAATACAGAGGGAGTTATGGTTCTTTATAATGGCAAACGTCAGCGGTTATCCATGGTCAGATTTCATATCTATTCATGTTTCATCGTTGCCTTTGGACTTTTGAATCGCTGAACTTTCTTCTCTTCGGTGTCTGTCTGTTTGCTTGTGTGTTTGTCAGTCTGTCCACCAAACATGCGATCATTTCAACAAAATTTAAATACTGGATCAATAACTCCTTAGAACAATAAAAAGAAGAATTGTGATTTTCGTCGTCCACTGTCACAATCATAAAACTGTGATGTCACAAGAAATCATAATTCCGGTCAGTAACTGAAGTGATAATGCAAGAAAGATGTTTCACAAACGTTCAGGAATTCTCAAGAACATCGATCTACCTTTGCTTTCATGCCTTGTCTCGGCATTGTCTCAGCACCTGTTGTATTTTCATGGCCATATTTTTTTCCTTTGATTCCAGCCAAGCCCTTGCGAAGCCCTTCCTACAGGTCTGTATCCTGATCAGGCAACCGGATGTAAACATTTCATCGAATGTAATCATGGCAACATGATTACCAATGGCACGTGTGACAGTGGGACTGTGTTCAGTGCAGTGACAGGTCAGTGAGACACAATGAACTCACCATGAATTATAGATATTTTGTTGTGGGTGGGTTTAACTTGTCACCGGACTTGGGCTCCTCTGAATATTTAATTTATACCCACACGGGAGGCCAAGTACTGCAGAGCGACTTGTATCACGATCTAGTGATGTAAATTAAACGTACCGTTTCCATCCTGAAGTTTTAAATGGATATAAATACTGATTAAAATTTGTGTTGATGTGCTTAAACGTGTGAGAATATGCAATGCAAGATGTGATTGTGAAGTGGATAGAATTGCCTTGCAGATCAACTGGCCTTCTCTAACTCCACTAAAACATTTCCCAGGACGTTGTGACGCCCCTGAGAATGCCCCACCTCCATGTGGCGTGTCCACCACATGTATTGGCCGTCCAGACGGGCGGTACCCGGCACTGACCCGGGGCTGTAGTTTCTTCTACGAGTGTTACCATGGTGAATTCATCAGTTTACGGCGCTGTACGGCGGCCGATGGCGGATTTTTCTTCAACCCAGAGACCGGCACTTGTGACTACCCACAGAACATCTGTCCTCCTTGTGGCTACAGATGGTGGGGATGGTAAGTGATGGGGGCTGTGTGGGCGGCAAGATAGTTAGCAAGACGAATCACGTAGAACACTGAAGTAGAATATCGGCTGGGAGATCGCCGGAGTTTGAACTATAGAATATTTCTATTGTTTTTCTTTTGTCCCAGAAACTGGAATTTAAAACTCTCTATTTGTCCAGCTCTGAGACATGACATTGGGGCGTTGGAGGGGCGGGGGTCTAAAATGTTGTCGATACCAAGAGATTACTTTAGCGACCTTGACACGACATCATGGTAGTTAGAACTGTACAGAACACAAGATCTAGAATCTCTGTTCTCAAATCTCTGTCTCTAACTTCGGATTCCGACAAAAAAAATGTTCTCCTGCTGCTGCTACACACAGATCTCTGCCCATTTACCTTCAAACCTTAAGACCTTGGCAAATTCACTGCATTTGTTTATGTCGTGGACATTTCAAGCATATATTGTGCAGATCACAAACAAATGGTTTTGCTGTAATTTTTTCACTGTTTGACTTTGGCCGCGGGCAAAGAAATTCAGTTTGTTTAGTGTTTTATTTTACGTTGAAAGTCTGAAGTTTTTGGTCGGCAGGGCAGGGAGACAATTCTTGAAGTTTTTCTCATTTCTACTTTATGATTTTTGTTCTGGTATCTCTTGCAGTCCAAGGACGTATCAGTTGTAGCCAACCTTGACCCAGACGTAAGCGAATTCTTCACTGACCGTCCAACAAACAAACACAACACAAGGCAAACATAATGGCAATTTTTCTGCCCTTTCATCTGCCCTGGGGCCACGAGCACGTCAAGTTGTGGCCATCACTGACTCATACACTTGAATTCAAGATTGTGAGAGATTATGTGATTGGACGAGAAGATAGAACTTTCCTTAAATCTCCAGGAAAATGTGGTATTGTCTTACCACCTGTGGGACAGTACGGGGAAGATGTCAGACAACTATAGAATACAGACATGATTTCTTTTGAAGAGAAAGAGTTAAACCTCTTAGTGCTGATGTTGCAATAAATTATTGTTGGGAATTCCCTCCTGTGGCCATAACGATACATTCACAGTTAAATCTGTAAATGCCGGTCTACATTTTTTTTTAAAAACGTGACTGCTAAAGTCACAACGTTCATTTCAATTAAATCAAGTCAAAGATGACTTTTCCAAAAGCTTCGGCAAAGAATGTTCAATCTAGGTAGAAGGATTAAGAGCCTCCAAAACGTACAGACAGGCGGAATTTTCTGAGATCTAGAGCTAGTCAAGTGCTGTTAGGTTACATTGCCAAGAATATTCCATCCGTCACTGAGGTTTAAATGTCATTCAAAATCAATTGTGGTTTCTGTTCTAAATACGATTTTGCTTACCGGGATAAATGTGTTCACCAGTGATGATGGTCCGTGAATGCTGGACACACAACGGTCCACATCACAAATGGTGACCTGCATCGAGAATTCTTGCACTTGGCAATCATTGCACAAACAATCTTCACCTTCTTTGATTTCTATGTATGCGATTTTAACCTCGGTTTATAATCTTCTTTACGTTCTTGTTCTTGGATGAAATGCACGTTATATTATGTTGATGACGTCATGGTGGTGTCTGTGAGAGACCATATTATTAGCGGTGCCGCAGTGAGTGAACGGTGTCGATTGGTTATTTTTCGTTTCATCATTTTGTAAGTGGGATGGATGGAAGAACGAGTAAAGGTATTTGAATCCTGCGATCTGAGAGTGTCAGTGAGGCCAGTCTGTACTTAGTTCTTTTTTTAAAAATTTCTCTTGACATCATTTTGTACATTTCATGTTGAAGGTTTCTGCTTGCTCTATGGGATCTACACAGAGACACAGTGATGTTTGCTGGGCATTGTCACGTGGTCTAATCTGTTCTGACATCAATTATAGAAATTCATTGTAAACTTTCATCATCATCATCATCATCATCATCATCACCACCTCTGAAGTTTCCCCGACATTGCTAGTGTGTTGTATGGTTCTATTTCATTCTGTATGCATATCTAATTAGCCACGTTTCAACTGCCTGTACATACATCGCCCTCGCACCCCCCCCCCTTACCACCCCATTTCATTTCCACCACTGGATGCGCAGCCAAGCAAAATAATGACTATTTGTGTGTGAACGTAACACAAATCTGTGTGTATCTGAGTTTGTGAATCCCCCGAAAGTTGATACATTGTGAGCAAGTCTTGTTTGTGTGTAGAAATTGCAGAGCAAATTAATATGTCCAGTTGTATGCACATTTGAGAGTGACATGTATAGGAGGTAACCCTGCACGAGGATGGATGTTTATGTGAAATTCTAATCATGAATGTTTTCAGCAATTCTCCGCACAAATGTTTTAGAATGACTATGCAAGAGGCAGGTGATAGCTTATATACACATATTCCAGCTTCCCGCAAAATGTGCGTTTTTCATTTCCTGGCCACATTTAATCAATAGGTTTTTATATTGGTATTGAGATACAGATGAAAGTTGTTACGGCACAAGTCGACCTGACAATAAATGCAGCCTAATTACATTTTCGACTAATTAAGGTAGCTGTGTGGATAAATGCAACTAAAACCGAATTTCGGAGACTTTTTTTAAATTGAGAAAACAGACTCATTGTTAACTACTGAATACAGTTTTGCAGTGACTTCAACTAATCACAAAGTCGATGTTTAATATCAAGAGACTGTTTGTAATTTCAGGCTCACAAGGGCAGGTTATAAAAAAAAAAAAATGATTAAGTCAATAATTATCCTAGAGTCTTTCATTTCTCCCAAACTATCTCGGCTCAATGTTCACCCGAGAAAGCGCAGGGAGGCGGGACAGGGGGCCAATCCTGTCTAGAAATCTGTGGAGAAACCAACAGCCCCAGCCACAAAGTTTGGACTGAATGTTTTTGTCTGGTACAGAAATAAATTCCAGTTCAGGATTTATGTTGGACTTGGGATGCGATCAGACAATCACCTAGAATTCCTTTGAAATGTGTATGTAAGCTATGACTGTGAGTAGATATTTTATGAGTTCTCTGTGAATATGAAATTATTAATATTTGACCTTCGTGGTGAGATTGAGCAATGGTGTAAGAATGTGATGTTTTTGTTTGACCACAAATTGCCAATAAAACCTGGCAAGTATTGACTAATTCAAGACTTTGTTTTGTTTTGTTTTGTTTCCACACTGATGAATTCTGGTCTCGCGGTCACGTGCAGATGTGCCGTCACGTGACCTGCTCGTGTACTTGTCCTGTCCAATCCACGCTCTTGCAGTCATCAGTGCCCGGCACACAGCCCACACCCGCCCCACCCGCCCAGTGTGATGGACTACTAGCTGCATGGTGACGTCATAACATTAGCTGCAGACATTTTTGGTTGGCCAAAGACCAGTCGGCCGGCGAGTGGGTGGGATTTCATTGAATCTCAGTGCCGCGTCGTCACCACCCAACTAAGTGTTCGATCAAACTCGGCTAAATACAGGAATGAGCTCACACTGTCACATTTACCCAAGCTGGTCCATCTTTCTCTGTGCCAGTTTGGCTGCCCCACAGCGTGTACACCTCATTGCCTTCTGGCTGATCTTCATTCTGGCGTTTGTTGTTGTTGTTTTGTTACATATTTTATGTTCATTTCTAATTTATTCATTTATTATTATTATTATTCTGTAGAAGCAAAGTTTTTTTTTGGGGGGGGGGGGGATATTATTAGATTTGGGTATTTGGCGAAAGGATATTACTGTTTCAGTGTGTGTCAAGCCCTAGTGAGACAAATCTGTCTGTCACGAGTGGAGTGAGCGGGATTCAAGGATTACGGGGGCATGGAAGTGAGGGATTGACTCACGGGATAGTGAGGCTGCTCACCTATATTGACTTCTGTTAGTTAACGTTAAAGCGTGAAATGTGGTGAGTTGGGGGGTCGGCATGAGGCGAGAGCGCTGTACTGACAATCAATGCAAGTTAAGGAGTCCCAGGGGACAGACGTGAGATCAGAGGCAGTCGGGAGATTGTTGTATGTTTTCCAGTGATGACTGGTAGGTTGAACTATGATTTATAATTATGATGATTGATGTATTATATTCGCCTATGACCATGATGTAAATAAGTATATGTGAGGAATGTGGAAGTCAGTGATTACTGTGTATAGAAATGTGCGCCATGAGCGATAGATGTAAGTTAGGTTCATGGATTCGTAGCGAGAGTGAGTGCTGTGTGGTACGGTGGAGGTGTGTTACCGTAAGATGTGTGGTGAGTGAATGGTGGACTATTGTGTGTACGCTTCATGGGGTGTAATGAGGGGTGAAGTGGTTAGAAATGGTATGGTATTATACCAATGTAATGTTCTTCTTGTAGGTGCCGGGGTCGGGCCGAGAAGCCACCCGCGGTGAGCGAGCAGCACAGGGGATAGGCCAGCATAGGGCCGAAGGCTACGCATAGGCCAGTGGAGTGAAGCTGTCGAGCAGGACAGGTGGAACGCATGAGTCGTGGTAGTCTGGCCACAGACAGGGATGTGTATAGAAATGTTAATGTGCTCTTAAGATGTACTACATGTGATATTAATATACTGTGCCATTGAGATACTAATGTGAATTGAACTAGTAACGTGCTGTGGACATGTTGAGGTGCTATTGGAAGGCTAAGGTGTTATTGCCATAGGGAGGTGCTATTGAGAGACTGCGGTGCGAAAGAAATACTAAATGTGTTAAGACATTGAGTGGAGAGGCTGAAGCCGAAGTGCCTTTAAAAGTAACTACCGGGTTGTGGACCCGAGGAAGAGTGCTTGAGGGAAGAAGGCCGTTGGACGGCAGTTAATTGAGTAATATAATGTATGTAATTGCATCTTTATCTTTATCTTTATGTTTAATAAATGTGTGAGTCTGATGGGTTGTTCTGTTAAGTGTTATACGTGTTCGTTCGTGATTGTTGTCCTGTTATAATTATTACATCTCCCAGTCTGGGATTTGTGACACTGTCTGTCTCTGGACGCTGTCTCACTCCATGTCAGGTCACGCGCTCTGGTCACTGTGGGAAAGTGGGAAATTGAACTGAAATGTTCGCCCGGACCACAGTTGGAATTACGTAAAATAGACGTGACCTTTTATAGGTTTGGGTCAAAGATCCACAGCGGGTTGTCCAGCAACAGGACGGACACAGACACTCGCACATGAGCCAGAACACCGAGGCTGGTCAGCCAACAATGAGAGCAAGAAATGATAACAAAAAAACCCATGAAATTTAAATGCAGAAATGTATTTTAAAACAGTAAATTCTGATGTCATACAGAGTGAAAGAAAGTGGATCAAAAACAGGACAAAAACAATAATAATGAACTAACGCATTGTAATCATAATACAAACAACATCAGTGCAACAGGACCTAGATTTGTTCTGATTCAGTCACAACGATGTGAAATCCAATCTTCAACCAGATACAGTTGTTTATACATCACTTGCACAGATCCTGGCCTTTATCCATAATATTTGCCAAACGCAAAAAAAATTGTCTTAACCAAGTCGGTAAAGATTTGTCATGCCCGTTGGTAAACAGCAAGGGCGAGCTATAACGTAATTATACTGATGATTCCCTTGTGCAATTCAGTGTGACGTGTGTAGTCAACCAAATGAATTAAGTGTAACTTCTGACTGTCACCATCAAACATTGAAATAAACAGACGAAAGGCGAGTTTTAGAGCTGCAATGACATAAAACTGGAGATAGGTCTATTCTAGTGTTCAAGAAACCAACATCTCTGCCGCTTTTGACAACTGTTCACTTAAAGCTATCACTTTATATTTACGTGGCAATTTGTGTGACACATGTGTGACAATACAGGGAAGTTGTCAGACTAGGTAGACCACAGATAGGAATTCTTTTAAACAGAAGAGTTAACCCCCGTGCGCTGGGAATTTCCTCCGGGGGCGATATGAGCAGCTGGTGCTAAGTCTGCAAATGCCGGTCTACTTTGAAAAGAAATTTGAATGTCTGGCTGTTAAAGTTAGAACATTCCTAATCCGATAGGGGACATAACTTTGTTTTGAACTGTCACAGCGGAGTGAGACAATAATAGGACATTGTTTTGTGTCCTTTATCTTTCCCTGTCACGTGCCCCCCCCTCCCACACACACACTAAGTCCCCTGACCTGTCATGTGTACGGTGCTGGTCTAAGTCCAGGCTTTGCACTGAAGCCGCTGATTGGACCAGGCGGTGTCGGCTAATGTGCAATAATGACGTAATGACACACAAAAGTGGACCACCAGTTTCCCAGAAATGTCACCTGAACCAATTCATAGGAA
Source organism: Onchidella celtica (assembly GCA_963931925.1). NCBI lineage: Eukaryota > Metazoa > Mollusca > Gastropoda > Systellommatophora > Onchidiidae > Onchidella > Onchidella celtica. The sequence goes on from OZ007567.1 coordinate 1,227,870, forward strand.
ATAACAACTCACTGATCACTGAAATACAGTCAATTTCATTCGTATGTTTTAATGCATAAGGTAGAATGTACGAGTCTGGTGTAAGGGAGCTAACCTGTGGAGATTGTCAGCCGAAGTTACGCTTGTTAGATCATAGACAGGTTCATGAAAATAAAAAAGTTAATGTCAATTCGATTTTGCAGCTGAAGAAAACAGAAGTTTGACGTGAAGAGCTGACAGTGGGGCTAGTCAGGCCCATAACTCAAGACTTACTGTCATCCCTGACCCAGACCATTGATGGGAATTATTTACTTACTACTTGGTCATATAGAAGAACCGCGAATAAATGATGTAAAGTGTTTAGTGCAGCACTTCCCTAGGATTTCATGCAAAAACAAATAGAACATTTTATCGCATCACGATTCCTTGCAGAATGCACAGATTATGATGACGTTGGATGTGGACCAGCATTGTGGACTGTATGAAGAGATGAATGAAAAACGAAATTTCCAACTCAGTTTTCGACTCTACTCCACGAAAATGTCGCTCTTTTTTTGCAGCTAAAAAAATCTTACCAAAAAAAAATAAAAAAATGTGAAAGTCTGAATGTTGTCCCCGATGGATGTGTCCATGTTGTTCCTGATCAACATCGGCTTTCTTTTGGATTTTTATACCAGCATGTTTATAAGGTTTCAGTGAATTCATGTGTGAAAAAATATTGTGAAAATTATGAAATTGAAGTCAGAAATTCTCATATCAATTTTAAGATCTTCAAGTTGGAATAATTTCCACCATTGTGCTTGTGTTATTCTTGGCCTGTCACTACTCATGGCTAGTACAGGTAACATTGTTTTGACAAGTGAACACTTACACACTGAGACCGGTGTGCACACTGATGTGCTTGATGAAGTGAATATGAACACCTTCAGTCAACAACTGTGTAATCCCACAATGGCCTATTCAAGAGACCAGCTGTGTGCTTTAAGACCCTTGAACACAGCAATTGTACCACCTAGTGTAATGCATAGACTAAGAAACAACAAAATTAACTTAATACCAGCAACCAAACGCTCAAGGAGGGGAGGCAAACAGAGAATTAAAGTAAACATCACCAGTAGACATGGTTGTCTGGATATAGACAAGTATGCAAAGCAAATTTAATCAAAGTGGACACTGATGATGTAGAATGTGACCAGTGCAGTAACATCAGAGTCGGTTATTTAAATGCGAAAAGAAGCTAGATTTACTTTTTATCGTTGAAACATGGTTAGTGAAAGAGCGTGATGCTATTATTGAAGATGAACTGACACCTCCTAATTTCAAAATTAAATCTTTTCCTCGGAAAAATCGTCTTGGAGGCGGGATCGCTGTAATTTTCAGAAAATCACTTGAACCAAAAATTGTTATTAAGCCGGAAACTAGCTACCAACCTGAAACATTTGAGATTATGGAGCTATCATTAGATCTTGGCACCAAAGTCTTTCATTTTGTCTGCATTTATCGAGCGTCAGGCAGTAAAACCAATTTTCTGAGTGAACTTGAAGTTCTCCTACCACGCTTAACCTGCGGGAAAGGATACCCTGTTCTTTTGGGTGATCTTAATTTTCATTTTGATTCTGAAACATCATCTGAAGTAAAACGACTTAAAGAACTTATCGACCAATGCAACATGTCTCAGATAATCAAATGTCCAACTCATCGAGCTGGTCACATCTTAGATTTAGTGATCATCAAACAAACCTTGAGCACCTTCACCAACACCGCCGTCCTAGAAAAACTCATTTCGGATCATAAAACCATCGTACTCGATATTGATTTCGCAAAGCCAAATATCATTAAAAAAGTTGTCTCGTCCAGAGACATAAAAGGTATCGACATCAATGCCTTCAAGACGGAAATGGCCAATGCTCTCGAGAACTTTGAAGGCGACATCACATCTTATAATAACATCCACCAAGATCTACTTCAGCGACATGCACCTATCAAGACCAGGTCAATCTCCAACAGACCGTTCGCTCCATGGTACACCCTAGATGTCAAAGCAGCCAAAGCAGAATGTCGCAAAGCAGGAAAGGAAATGGTTAAAGACAGGTCTTACAGTCCACAAGGACATTTTCAAACACCAGAAGAACAAATGGAAATGTGTTATTAAACTTGCAAAAAAAGACTTCTATGTCACTAAACTTCAAAATTCTACATCTTGTAAGGAACTTTTTAGTATTTGTGATGAACTCACAGGGAAAAGAAAGGAAACACCTCTACCCACAATTTACGAGAACAATTTGTTGCCCAATGTTTTTGCTGATTATTTTGATAAAAAAGTTACAACTATCCGAGAAAATCTTGACAGTTTTGATGCCATTGATCATTTTGATGAGTTTCAGGGAAATCCTATAGACACTTTTGGTGTTGTGTCGAATGAATCTGTAAAATCTATCATCATGGCATCGCCATCAAAATGTTGTGACCTCGATCCTATTCCTACATTTTTGGTTAGATCTTGTATTGATGAACTGGTTCCAACTATTACAAAAATAATAAACAACTCTATTTTAAGTGGGTCTGTCCCTGATTATTTTAAAACAGCCTGGGTAACACCACTTTTGAACAAAACAACTCTTGATCAAAACATGTTGAAAAATTATAGACCCGTCTCAAACCTTCCTTTTCTTTCAAAAATCCTTGAAAAGGTGATATTACAACAACTAATGTGTCATTTGAGAAATAATGACCTGTTGGAACCATTTCAATCTGCTTACAGAAGTAACCACAGTACTGAAACTGCACTATTAAGAATCATGAATGACATATTAGTAAAGGCAGATTCTGGAAATATTACTCTGCTAAATTTGTTGGATCTATCAGCAGCGTTCGACACCATCGACCACGAAATCCTGCTCAGAAGGCTAGAAACATCGTTTGGAATCAGAGGGGTCGCCCTTAAATGGGTCGAATCTTATCTGTCAAATCGCCACCAATTTGTTGTAACCAACAAAATAAGATCTTTTTCCTATGCGCTTCAGTATGGCGTACCACAAGGCTCAGTGCTTGGTCCTATTTTGTTTACTATCTATACTATTCCACTTGTACATGAAATAAAGAAATTTAATTTACAATATCATTTCTATGCTGATGATACCCAGCTCTACAGTTCTGCCTTGCCATGCGATGTTGACAGCCTTCTGCAGCAGGCTGGAAACTGTATAACAGAAATTAAAAGCTGGATGAACCAAAACAAACTGGCTCTAAATGAGGATAAAACTGAGGTTATTTTATTAGGCCGTGAGCGGGTTCTGCAAGAGGTGGACAGAACTGAGATGATAATTGGCACTAATTCAATAGAAATTTTAAAAAAAGTAAAAAACCTAGGGGTTTACATTGATTCGAATCTTTCTATGTCATCTCAGGTTAGTCACCTCATTCGCATTCTATACATGGAAATCTGGAAAATCGGTAAAATCAGACATCTTATTTCAACTGAAACTGCGGCTGTTTTAGTAAATTCTTTTGTACTTTCAAAGCTTGACTATTGCAACTCCCTTTTGGCTGGAATTTCACAAAAAAATATTAGAAAACTCCAAATTGCTCAAAACAATGCAGCGAGACTTGTTTTGAAGAAAAAGAAAAGAGATTCAGCACTGCCACTTCTGCAGAGTTTGCACTGGCTGCCAGTTGAGAAAAGAATAATGTACAAATTGTCATCTATTTGTCACAAATGTGTCAATAATACTGCTCCATCGTACCTAGTTGATTTAACTGATTACTATGTTCCATCTCGTCAACTAAGATCATCATCTGACACTACAAAATTGAAAGTACTTAAAATGACTCTGTCCACTTTAGGAGAAAAGTCCTTTTCATTTCTTGGCCCTACCATCTGGAAAACTCTTCCAAAGACAACCAGGGAAATTAATGACATTGGTTCTTTCAAATGCCATCTGAAGACCCATTTCTTTCAGACAAACTAGGCTAGGTGTTTTTCGGCAGCAACAATAGTAAATATTTTTGAATTTCTTTTGTGTATGCGTGTGTGTGTGTGTGTGTAAGAGTTTGTTAAAGCGCCCAGAGCTTGTCATCGACGGGGTTGGGCGCTATATAAATGCAATATATTATTATTATTATTATGTAATGTCTCGCAAAGTTTCACTTTCTGGTCCAAGGACGAAGTTGTATACACATTCACTCTCTGACTCCATTATAGTGTAATATTATAGAAACATGATAAAATACACATCTTGAAATTTGATGTGAATGCCAGGTTTAAAAAGGCTAAAAAAAAACAAAAAACACCCAGGTCTTACAACGAGGAACAACTGCTAGGGGAAAAAGTCACCAATTACAGCGGCTTACAGATAGAGCTGAGCCAGTCCTTGCCTTCCACGTGACAATTTTCTGTTTTGCAAATACTTGATGAGATCGCTGCTCCTTTGCCGTGTGTACACAAACAAATCCATGTAACTCTCAGTCCAGCACCAACACTAGGCTAAGGGTAGCCACACAAAGGCCACCGAATTCGGACACCGAGCCACTAGGCGCTTTAGGTGAGAAGAATTGCACTACATAAACGGACCGAATCTAGGTGGGCTCTGTGTGCAGTTGTTGAAATTATATAGTACAATTCTTCTCACCTAAAGCGCCTAGTGGCTCGGTGA